>JANRMT010062809.1:15441353-15528097 GCA_026402145.1 Polypterus bichir lapradei
TGTGGTGTATCACACCTGAGTTCAATTTCCGTAGCCACCCCCAGGCCTGATTACTGCCACACCTGTTTCAATCAAGAAATCACTTAAATAGGAGCTGCCTGACACAGAGAAGTAGACCAAAAGCACCTCAAAAGCTAGACATCATGCCAAGATCCAAAGAAATTCAGGAACAAATGAGAACAGAAGTAATTGAGATCTATCAGTCTGGTAAAGGTTATAAAGCCATTTCTAAAGCTTTGGGACTCCAGCGAACCACAGTGAGAGCCATTATCCACAAATGGCAAAAACATGGAACAGTGGTGAACCTTCCCAGGAGTGGCCGGCCGAACAAAATTACCCCAAGAGCGCAGAGACGACTCATCCGAGAGGTCACAAAAGACCACAGGACAACGTCTAAAGAACTGCAGGCCTCACTTGCCTCAATTAAGGTCAGTGTTCATGACTCCACCATAAGAAAGAGACTGGGCAAAAACGGCCTGCATGGCAGATTTCCAAGACGCAAACCACTGTTAAGCAAAAAGAACATTAGGGCTCGTCTCAATTTTGCTAAGAAACATCTCAATGATTGCCAAGACTTTTGGGAAAATACCTTGTGGACTGATGAGACAAAAGTTGAACTTTTTGGAAGGCAAATGTCCCGTTACATCTGGCTTAAAAGGAACACAGCATTTCAGAAAAAGAACATCATACCAACAGTAAAATATGGTGGTGGTAGTGTGATGGTCTGGGGTTGTTTTGCTGCTTCAGGACCTGGAAGGCTTGCTGTGATAGATGGAAACATAAATTCTACTGTCTACCAAAAAATCCTGAAGGAGAATGTCCGGCCATCTGTTCGTCAACTCAAGCTGAAGCGATCTTGGGTGGTGCAACAGAACAATGACCCAAAACACACCAGCAAATCCACCTCTGAATGGCTGAAGAAAAACAAAATGAAGACTTTGGAGAGGCCTAGTCAAAGTCCTGACCTGAATCCAATTGAGATGCTATGGCATGACCTTAAAAAGGCAGTTCATGCTAGAAAACCCTCAAATAAAGCTGAATTACAACAATTCTGCAAAGATGAATTGGCCAAAATTCCTCCAGAGCGCTGTAAAAGACTCATTGCAAGTTATCGCAAACGCTTGATTGCAGTTATTGCTGCTAAGGGTGGCCCAACCAGTTATTAGGTTCAGGGGGCAATTACTTTTTCACACAGGGCCATGTAGATTTGGATTTTTTTTTCTCCCTAAATAATAAAAACCATCATTTAAAAACTGCATTTTGTGTTTACTTGTGTTATATTTGACTAATGGTTAAATGTGTTTGATGATCAGAAACATTTTGTGTGACAAACATGCAAAAGAATAAGAAATCAGGAAGGGGGCAAATAGTTTTTCACACCACTGTATATATGCCAGCAACACTCATGACAATGACAAAACAATTATATTGTCAATCATGTTACGTTATTATTAAAATGTTTCCTTTTCTTTTTAGTTCTCTGCTGCCAAACGCGGGTATTTTGCTATGTGTATATATATATATATATATGTACATATATATATATATATATATATATATATAGATAGAGAGAGAGAGAGAGAGATGACAACAACACTCATATCAATGACAAAACAATTACATTAACAATCTTGTTACGTTATTTTTAAAATATTTCCTTTTCTTTTTCATAACTTCTTTAACACACTACTTCTCCGCTGCGAAGCGCGGGTATTCTGCTAGTTAATAAATAAAAGGAGGCTCAGTTGAAATATTTAAATTAGAATTGGATGATGAACATATTGAAGATACTAGTTGTTGATGGATATTATCAATTTTGTTTTTTAAAAAAGTAAAGAATACATCACAAGTAGCAGTGCAAAACATACGAGAGGGGATTATATCAGGAGGTGCCAGAATTCTGTTAAAAGTGGAAAACAAACCTCTCTCAATCAGACATGATTTGTTTAGAGTAATAAGCAGGGTAAAAATTAGAAAAAAAACGTTTTATGCAGTAATTCGAGGTTGCAAGTGATTTCCCAAAAATTTGAAAAATTTGTCAGTATGCTATAAAATATAACAGAATGGCTGTTTGTATACCTCAAAGTAGGAATGAGGTCAGGTACTGTCTATTATAACTGGCACTGACAGCAGTCACTGAAATAAAAGAAAAATATCATTTGTGAGTCTTTTAATAAATCCATTTTACCACATTAGCAATATGTAAAACAGTATTAATCATAATAACCTCTATGCAGTTGGTTTATACAGTATACAGTATATGGTCTGTGATACGGTTTGCATATTTGTAGCTGGAAATCCACAAAGGAAAGAAAATGTAACACATATCATATAATTGTTGTTCATTCCTAAGCTTTCAGCAGGAATAATTATCAGAGGAAAATGATTGGGCTTACAGGAATTCAAGGCAATATATAGAAAATAAGGAGGAAAGGGTAGGTGGATGGGGTGGGGGATTGAAGAGGTGGGGTTTGGAAGGTGTTGGTTGTAACGTTTCATTTATTACATGCCTGCTCTTCTTTTCAAGTCTATATTCTGGGTTCATGTCGAAATGTTTGTTAATGGTTTTTTCATTGGATAGCCATGTTTCAGCCAGTTCTCTGGCATTCTTAGTATTAGTCTTGAATTTTACTTGCACTAAGCCCAATTTAAACATGCATCTGATCAAACTTGTATGTATGTAAATTAGAGACCGTGAGTCCTTTATTTTGACTGCATTGCAACATTTCTGTATGTATGTGGCGAGTGTTTTTGATGTTTGCCCCATATATACAGCTTGGCATGAATCACACGGTATGCTGTAAAAAATCATCCTTGTTATCACAGCTCCTCTGTCTATTTAACACTCCATCTCTGTTCAGCTAAACTTACTATTGTTATAACCTGCCAAGTTAGTATGCAGCCTTCGAGTGGTGATCTATAAACAGTGGTTTTTCAATGACCATGCTGCAACTGTCTTTGAACCTTGCAGCAGCATACAGGTTTAGGCTGATTTGTGCTAGATTAAATTTAATGTAAGTAAATGTAAAGGACTACATGTAGGAAGTAAAAATGTTAGATTTGAATATACAATGGGAGGTCTTAAAATTGAAAGTATGCCTTATGAGAAGGACCTAGGAGTCACAGTGGATTAATTGCTATCTACATCCAGCTAGTGTACAAGCGATGAAGAAATCAAATAGGATGTCAGGCTATATATTGCTATATGTGGTGTATAAGTCAAGGGAAGTTATTATTAAGATATGTAATGCACTAGTGAGGCCTCACGTGTTTAGTTTTGGTTTTGTATTGCAAAAAAGGCATATCAGTGCTAGAGAAAGTCCAAAGAAGACTGACTAGGCTGATTCTGGGACTAAGCGGTATGAGTTGTAATGAAAGATTGAAGGAGTTGAACCTTTTCAGTTTAATCAAATAGAGATTAAGAGGTAACATGATTGAAGTGTTACAAATTATGAAATCAATTTGTTGTTAATTTAAAATAAATTCTGTAACAAGAACACAGGGACATGGTTGGAAACTTGTTAATGGCAGAGTGTTAGAATTTTTTTTTTATGCAAAGAACCATAGACAGATGGAATAAGTTACAAAATAGGTGGTGGAGAGCAGGGCCTAAGGAACCTTCAAATCTCAACCTTAATTTTATTTTGGATAATATAGGTCCAGCCCATTCAAATGGCAGGCCACATCTGGCACAGAAGCAACCACCGTGTGGTCCAGCTTGTGGTTCCAACAGAAATGCAGAGAAAAATTGAGAAAAACACATTTTTCGAGCCCTCTAGATATGTCTAAATACATTTCTCCATTAGTACAGACCATGAATGCAACACTCCGCATAGCCTAGCAACATTCAATCCAAAATACAGTGCGATTGTTGCGTGTCTGTATGTGGTTGTAGTAGTCTACTGTGATGACCTGTCAAATAAGACACACAAGAGACTATTTTCCAGGGGAATGTTCAAAATGAGGACTGGATTTTTATTTGCTGTGCCGCGTTATAAAGGGTGCCCTACCACTCCTTGTCTGGGTCACAGGAACAAAAAAAAATGTAGCCTTCCACTTTTTTGCCTCTTCCTGCTCTTTTACCATTCACTCCTGTCTCACCCTGATCCTGTCACTCAGCTATCTCTAGGGAGGTGTCCTGAACACTCACAAAGTGCTTTCCCCAAGACTGTACCCCCAACAACCCATGCAGTAGCAAGACACTTCACAATACGGGTTTCTGCATTGGTAGCTTTGATAGTATCAATAGTTCTTTTTTATTCTATTAAATGCACTTTGTGATGTGCCTGGGTCATATTTGACCAAAATATTTATTTTATTTCAAATAGAAACAAATGGTATTGTTAATACAGTGCACTGTTTTGTTTTTATGCGCTTTGAGATGTGCCTAGGACAGATATGACCAAATGTTTATTTTTTTATTTTAAAAGTGGAAAAAAAAGTATTGCTACTACCTTAGATTCTGTTCAAATATATATTTTTAATTTTTTTAAGCACTTTTTGATGTGCCAGTGTCAGATATGACCAGATTTTAAACAGAAACAATGAATAAACATTACTTTGTGTTAGTTTAAAATTTGTCAATACCTGCTGTTTACTGGCTGTTAAAAATGTCTGACCCAGCTAAATATCTTGGTTTGAAAATCTGTCCCAACTGAACTTCTAAGCCATGCTCTAAGTGAATACTATGGAGGAGCTTGTTTGGCTCAATGGCCTGTTCTCATCTAAAGTTTTTCTAATGTTCCAATAATAACCTTTGCTCAGAATGAAATATCAGCTTTTTCCTTTGAATAATAACTTTTTCAAATATAATTCATATATATCAAATCATATTCAAATATTAACATTCAGTCTCACAGCTCTACTAAAAATAAATGAATAATATGCTCTTGATAGTTTATTAATGATTCTAAACAGCCTGAGGACAGCTCCATAGCAATAAAATAAGTGTGCCTTTTTTCTCCTAGCTGTGACCTATAGCCATCATTACTCATTAATATTGTGTTTCCTCCTTATCCAAACTCATTTTATTCTTTTAAAAGCAAATGCCCCTGTATTTACACCTCAGCTTGTCACTCATTTCTCAAGAAAAAGTACACCATGAAATCACATGAAATGTTTCCTCTTGTGCTCTACTCTTTCTCCTTTTGGCAGCTCTGTAAGCAGAATCTGATTCAAAGACAAATAATGAGCGAAAGAATGCCAGTACATAGCTAATATGGAAGCTTTAAAATATCATCTCATAAATTTTGCAATTATAGGCACTTGCTTTTTAAATTTGTTTAGATTTTTACTTCCCCTTATCAGAGAACCATTACTTTTTAAGGGCTGTTTGCACGCTCAGAACGCATTCATTTGATCCGTTCTCTGTGCACGTCCTTAGAAATCAACACGACAAAGGTGCGAGTTGTAGTACTAGCAAAAAAATGGAGTTGTGCAGTATGTACAAGTTGGAATGTGATGTCAGAGTTTCTGTTTACTATCTACATGTGACATCCAGCCAATATACAGATCCTACATAATCAATGTGCGTGCTTTGATGTTTGATGAATGGTTCGTTGTTGTGAAGCAAAATGCTGACATACAAATGTATTTGTGGTGTTTTTCTTTTCAAGTGTTGCATACTCCCTAAAGTAATGACATAATATATTTTAAAGTCTCACATACCATCTTCTGTGCCGTCTTTTTTTTTTTTTTTGCTCCTTCACAACAGTAACAGAATGTACAGAAGCGTAATTTGAGCCACAAAAAAATATGGGGCACAGGGAAAAGGTCTATTTTGTGATTAAAGTGGAAATTTTGGCTTTAATCTCGAAATTCCCACTTTAATCTCATAGTTTTTTTATTCGTCATTAAAGTAGACCATCGTAAACGTCATCTTAAAACTGGCCCAGTTGTTAATCACTATGTGCTTCTGGGGCTTCCTCCTGCACTGACAGCAGCGGCAGGCAGCAATTGCCATACAGAACACATTAAATTTATGATATTTCAGCTCTCTGCACATTGTTTCTATCTTACGCCTGTTGCTTTCTGGAATGGGTGCAACCCTGGATTGATGGATGTAATTATTAAACATCCATCCTTTTCATAGATATTTTGGCAAGGTGTCCTGGGAGTTTAATGGATGTTTTGGGCAATTCACAACTCAGTGAAGCCGAATGTTGTTTTCTCACTGTGATGATATGTGGCACTGCCCCCTGTTGGGATCTTCCAGATATATGTAAAGTACGAACACAAGTATGAACAGTACACCGCTTGTGTAGCAGTAGCGTCCATAGGAGCATGTGTTGCATCTCATGAAGTATAAACCTGGCCTAAGAATGAACACTCTGAACTCTGACTTCTGTTGTGATCCAGCAGTTTTGAATGTTGAGGATGTAAATTTCTGTTTCTTTTGTAATTTGTCCATTTTACACTTGTTATTAATTTAAACTTTTTTGCGTTGCCATTTTGAGTATTTTTCAGTGTGGTGGCCAGGTTTTTGGAAATGTTACTTTGTCTTTATCATTTAACAACAGGAAGCCATATCATCTCCCAGACGGTATTTAAGATGTCTGCACCCTAGTCTTGATGTCTATGGTTTTATGGCATTAGATATTAAATAATTTTAGTAAGTCTGGACTTTGCAAATTTTTTTATTGCAAGTTTTGGTTAATACCTCAGTTTTGGTATTTTGGTTCCTTTGATTTTTTTTTGACTCAGAGTTGTATGAGTTTTTCAACCGTGAGTTTTTTTCCATCTCCAGATACTGTATTTTATGCATATTTTGTATGCCAACTTCTCTCCCTCAATGCTATAGTACGGGTCCAGAGTAAAGCTATCTTGATTGAAGCTAAATAAAATTTTCAATACTGAATGTTCAAATTATATCAAATATATTTTACATTTTTTCTGTAATTGCACCAACCACAAATATAAAAAGGTTTTAGAAAAATAAAAACTTTTTTGTTAATTTTACTTAGATGCTGCATTAATAGTGCTGAATGAAGTAGCCCATTATACAGTAAAGGCTGAGTATCCCTAATACCTGGTGCCAGAAGTTTTTTGGATTTTGGATATTTTTGGATTTTTAAATATTTGCATATACATTATGAGGTACTGTATCTTGGAGACACCCTTAATCAAGTAGGGAAATGCAGCCAAACCAGCTAATTGACAACTCACACATAATAATTCATATCAGCAAGCCAATTATTGTAATGTACATTGATTTGACAAATATATTAATCTCAAAAGTGATGAGTATGATGTATAGACTGTATTTAAGTTTTCTTTTAAGAGGACCAATGCTGCGTATTGCCACTGAAGAATTTTTTTGTTTTTTGTCAGTTTATAAAGGCCACTTGATGTCACTTTTCAGGGTACTGGCTGATAGGTCAGGAGTATCTCAGTCAACCTTTACTCTATCATGCCCGACATCCTGGAAGTCTTTAAAAGACTGACGAGGTGCTACATTCAGTTTTCATATCATGTGGGTGTACATAAATAAAACATAACATGTTTTCTCCAACATAAAAAAACTGGCAACATAAAAAGGCATTTTGCAGCAGTGTCTGGTTTTCCTAACATAATTGAAGCAATTTACTGAACTCATAATACCATAAGGGTACCTAGTGAAAATGCATCTGCTTTTGTTAACTGTAAGCAGTGACATTCCATTAATGCACAAGACATCTGTAATTTTAATGGTGCCACACAGCACTTTTGAAATGCTGCATGGGTGTTATTCATGGGTAACAGGTGCTTCATGAGGGATAAAGGTTGTTGACTGTATTTTGTTGCTTATCAGCGCTCAATACATCATGGGACTGTTCCCTTGGATCATTGATTGTGTGTTGTTGCTTCACGGTGTTCTGAGCTTCACAGGGGACTCCCCCCACTCCGATTATACTGTGAAATTATAAAATACTTTTTAAATCTTCAAATATGCTATTCACATACAGTTTTTGGTATATGCATATTTTCAGTCTGCAGTACATTCAACAATAATCCATGTGAATATCAATTAATTAGTAAATGGTTTTCAATGAATTAATTAAATCTTATTTTAGAGTTTGTAACACTTCACTCAAAATACAGTTATTTCTACAAGTAATTGGTATTTGTTAAACACTGAAAGTATCCTAGTTACAGTTAAAAGGGCAGCAGCATACTAAAAACTAAGTGAAATCTATCTATCTATCTATCTCAATTACCTACTGCATTTTCTTTAGCGTGAAAAATATATCACAGATATCACCAATCACAATTTACTCCAACTGGTTTTAAGCTTTATTTGCTTTTGTTTCAGAGGTTAAACTTCTGTTACTGCAATTTAGTATACAACTCTAGGTATTCACAATATCATTAATTACTGTCAAGAGGGAAGTACTGTAATCGATCAAATTGAAAATAAAAGGGAAACCCTTGAGGGATGGCTGAAACACACAGTATTCTTCCCCTGAGGTAATGATGATGAATGGAAACTTAAGTGTAAACTGTAAAATATTTTGAAAAGATTTTGAACACTATAGGCTTGACAGAAAAGCCTCCAAAGGTTCAAGTGGCAAGACTTGGGCAAGTAATGGGTGGTGAATGCCAATATATTTATAAGCATAACCTAAAGCTTTCTCCAGAGTAACGGGGTAATGAGTATGTCATTCTAACACCACCTAAAGCTTATTTTAAGCCTGCACAGAACGTCATATATGAAGTATTTGTCTCCTGAAGCTGCAAACATATCGAGGGTCTAGAAGCAATTGACAGCTATCTTACTTGCCTTTAGGAAAAAAGCAATGGTTTCTGAATATGGAACATTAAAGGACAAACTATTACAAGACAGGTTAGTGCTAGGCATCACCAAGTAACCTACCTGGCACTGTTTATTGAGAGAGAGAGAGAGAGAGAGAGATCTGATACTGACCAGTACTATTGAAATCAAGCGCACAGCAGAGGCTACAGTCTTGCATTTACAAGCGATGAATCGGAACAGGCATTAAAGAATGTAAACACCAGTGTAAAGATGCAAGGATTTTCAAGGATTATGTCCAATGGCAATGCAGACACACTGATATTAGCAATGTGCAAATACTGTGGTTCAGGATACAAGCAAATCAAGGAGCAATGCTGTGCATATGGGAAGTCCTGCATTTTAAGCAACTGTTTTGCAAGGCTGTGTTTGTCAAGTGGCAGATTTTCAGCCAAGGAAGTGCGTATTTTTTAATTGATGCATCTGAAAGTGATGATCAAACAGTACATGATATAATGTTAACTAGTGTGACGACTGGCAGCCATAATGCCAGAAGAAAAATAAATGGTATTCCACACTTTAAATGTACAACAATCCCCTGCCATGCTAGCTTGACACAGGTGCAACCTGCAATGTAATGAGTCTGAGAGACAAGCTGTGGCTTGCATCACAAAGTAAGCTGCTGCCAAGTTCTGTCATGCTGAAGTTATATTCAGGAGAGATTATGCAGTCAACAGGAGTTTTCCAGACTGCATGCACAATTTGAGAATGCACACATTGACTTGAATTTGAAATCGTCAGAACTAAGCAGCAACCGCTTATGCCTGGCTCAATTTGTGAACAACTGGGATTAATGAAATTCACTATTCCTATGGATCTGCACAAATTGAAACATATGCCAAACAGATCACTTTTAAAACAGTCTGTCATTAATGCATGTGATGATGTATTCAGTGGACTAGTAGAATCATTCCAAGGAAATGTGTATTTTGAACTGAACACCTTTGTCCCACCTGTGCAGGGTGGTCCCCATAATGTGTCAGCTGCCATTCAACAGGCAGTGAAAACACAAATTGATTTTTATGAAGCCACAAGGCATATTGCAGGTGGATAAGCAATATGGTGATTATAAATAAAATAGGTTGAGGATTTGCATTGGCCCGAAATTTCTCATTCTCGCTTTGAAAAAATCACATTACATCATGCTTACTCTTGAACATGTGCTACATAGGTTGCCGCAGCCACAGATCTTCACTCTTGTGGACACCCTGGATGCATTTCTACAGTGTAAGCTTAACGATGAAAGCAACTATTTAACAACATCTTGGACCCTATAGGGAAGAAATTTGCAGTTTTAGTGTCCCTTAAGTAAACCAGAGCAAGCAACATGTGCTCTTATCAAGTCTGATAGGTGTTGATCCAAATGCAGATGACATTGTGATTATGGGCTGTGGCAGCACAGGTGCTGAGACACAGTGACCATGATAATAACCTTTTAGCATTGTCAGATTGTTGAAGGAAGGCTAAGTATAAACTGAGTATGAAGATGCTTTAGTTTAAAACAAAAGAGGTACGTTTTCATTGGCATGTTATCTCTTTTCTGTATTGGCCTTTCTGTAAAGGTCTGAAAGCTGACCCCAACAAGGCTGAGGCTACACAGGATGTGAAATCTTTTCAGTACTTCATTGGGACACCTACCTGGCCAAATTGTTGTCCCACCTGTCAGAGGTTTGTTAGCACCTGAGGAGACATCTGGACAAACAAGCAGTTTGGCATTGGTTTCCTTTGCACAAAGCTGCAATGCTAGTAGAACTAAAACACCAGCACTAAGATACTATGATGTTAGGAATCCTGCCACAATACAGAGCGATTCTAGCAAAACAGAACTGGGTTACTGTCTTATGCAGGAAAGTAATCCAGTGGCCACTGAATCCAGGGCATTGATCCCTACTGAACAAAACTATGCCCAAATTGAAAAAGTATGCTTGAGCATCATTTTTGCATGAGTTTCCACCACTATCTCTACAGACATGACATTGTCATGGCAGAGACTGATCGTAAGTCCTTCATTTCATTCTTCAACTATCCCCTAGTCAGTACACCTAAATTTCTACAAAGCATGCTGCTTAGTTCTCCAGTGTTATAACATAAATGTTACATACAAACTTAGCAAAGAAATGTATGTAAATGATGCACTGAGTAGAGTGACAGCTGGGGATATAAAGAACGATCACAGCATTAAATAGGATAGTCGGGAGGCAGAAGACATCCACCAAGCAGATTATTTGCATGTCTCCTTCAAATCAAGATGCACACAGAGAAAGATAATATCCTTCTGACTCTCAAGGGTTCTGTGTTATCAGGATAGCCTGATTTACAAAGCCTAAATAATCTCGCTCCATCTTATATATCGGAATGTCTGACACCTTATATTCCAAATCGTAACCTTAGATCCTCAAATGAGTGTCTGCTTAGAATTCCAAGAGCTAAACTTAAAAGAAGTGGTGAGGCAGCCTTCTGCTGTTATGCACCTAAAATCTGGAATAGCCTGCCAATAGGAAGTCGCCAGGCTAATACAGTGGAGCACTTTAAAAAACTGCTAAAAACTCATTACTTTCACGTGGCCTTCTCATAACTTCATTTTAATTTAATCCTGATACTCTGTATATTCAATTTATTATCATAACTATTCATGGTGGCTCTAAAATCCGTACTAACCCCTACTCTCTCTTCTGTTTCTTTTCCCAGATTTCTGTGGTGGCAAGCTGCCAAAGCACCATGATGTTCCCACATTGATGGATTAAAAGCCAGAAGTCTACATGACCATTATCATCAAGTCCTTCCATGAGAACCCTAAATACAAAGAGGACTTTTTCATTTATGCTAGGTAGAATACCCAGTATGGGCTGGGTGGTCTCATGGTCTGGACCCCCTGCAGATTTTATTTTTTTCTCTCCAGCCGTCTGGAGTTTTTTTTTTTTTTTTGTTTGTTTTTTCTGTCCTCCCTGGCCATCGGACCTTACTCTTATTCTATGTTAGTTAGTGTTGTCTTATTTTAATTCTTACTTTGTCTTTTTTTCTCTTTTCTTCATCATGTAAAGCACTCTGAGCTACATTATTTGTATGAAAATGTGCTATATAAATAAATGTTGTTGTTGTTGTTATTAGAAAAATAAGACACCTTTGCCGGTGAAAGAATATTGAAGCTACATGGACGAAATCAGTGTGCAGGATAGCATGCTATGCAAAGGCCCTAAAGTTATCATCCCCAAGTTATTGCGACTTCTGATGCTTGAACACATACACTTCAGCCATATAGAAGGGTAAAGCATGCTACTGACAAGCATGAGACTCACTATGTTGGCCTAATCTGCAGTCTGAAATCAAGGACTTTGTCAGTAGCTGTTCAACCTGTAATGAATACACATAAGCACAGTCAAAGAAACAATGATGCCTCGCAAAATGCCAACATTATCCTTGCAGATAGCATGGATTTATTTTCCTTTACAAATCAAGATTTCTTCTATATTGTTGACCACTATTCAGATTTCTTAGAGGCTGAATCGTTGCCAGATATGTCAACTGAAGCCACTAGTATATGCTGCAAGATCCAGTTTGCTCATTATGGGCAGCCATATAGTTATTTCAAACAATGTACCCTAGTTTTAAGCGAACGGTTCAAGAGAATTGTTATGGGATGGTAGTTTCAACATGTCACATCATCTACTGCAAACAGCTAAGACAGAATTTGCAGTTAAAAATCACGAAGCAGCCATGAAGAAAAGCAAAGCATCAGGGTGTTGATTTAATGAAAGCTGTTTTCACTAACGAGATGCTCCCACAGACGGCATGGAAAGCAGCCAAATACAGCAGCTCATGTCCAGAAGACTAAACACATCTGTACTAGTCACTGATAAACTACTTGAGCTTTGTATTGTCCCTATTGTTCCTGTAAAACTGTTAAAACAATGCCAGATAGTCACACCTCACTACTTCTCCTCAGCAAGAGATTAGCTAGTGCTTCAGGTTGGGATTTCAGTTCATGTAAAGCCATTGCCGGGTGACTGCATGAACAATTGGAGAATAGGAACTTGCTGGCAAAAGCCTGCCCCATGTTAATGCATGGTAAACATTGATGGAGCCCTGTATTAAAGCAACTGTGTATATCTGCAGAATTGATCTGCAAATAGGTAAGCGGTCAACACAGGTGACTAGGAAATCATTGAAAAACCTGCCTGAGTGCCCTGTAGAGTTAGTAGATAATCCTGAACCAGTCATTGGAGACCAGAACATGAAGCTAAAAGAGATAAACAATACTCAGTAAAGACGTTTTTGTGCAGAAAACACCCTTGGTCTCACACCTTCTCCTATACACAGAATACAATTCCAGCACAAAGATATTTTTGATCTGGGAGGCTTATACAAACCCCTGTTTGACTGAACGTGAAGGGACGCTAGGATGAGCCAATAAAGCAAAAATCAGGATACCAAACTATATGCAAAGTCTCGCAGGGATATTTAATATACATGTTATATTAAAGAAAAGTACATTATCTTTAAGAATGAAAAAGAGAGTGATGTTTTCAGAGGTTACAACTCTGGTACTGCAATTAAATAAGCAACTCTGTACCAGAAGGTTTCATCTGGGTATTCACTATATTTGCTTTTACAAATTTGTTGCTGAATATGACTACTACTGTTTGAAACACTGTGTTTGTGTCTTTTTTTCTTGCATCATACAGAAAGATTTTCCTTATAGACGTATAACACTTTTTATATAACAAACTACATTACAATATAATATATAACACTAGGACATGTGGTGCACCTAGCAGGCTATATATATAAAACTAACAAAAGATATTTCAAAATATCAATACATATGGAATGTTGTTTCACAAAAATCTCCCAAGGTTTCTTCCAGGGGCGGCGCTGAACACAAAACTGTTACATGAGGTGGCTAACAATTCAGAATAAAAATCCCATTCGCTAACAGACAAATTTAAAATTAAAGGTATTTCTATATTTTATTTATTTGTTTGTTTTGAAGAAGATAACATTGCATACAATCAAGTTAAACTTCTACAACAAATAACTTCATAGTAAAACTAGGGAAACAACAATTTTATTTATTAAATACTAGCTGATTTCCCAGTGGCTTCGCTCACTGAGTGCAAGGGAAAAAAATAAAATGTAGTATATAAATTATTAAACAGTAAAACATTACCATGTAAGAAGTAAAGATACATTGAGCAGTACTGGCTTTCGGGTAAAGTACATTTTAAAGGCGCTATAATACAACAGGTTAGTAGCACTAACAGCAGCTTAAATGTATTTGGATCACCTCTTGGTAGCAGATCCCTTGTGAATGGCACTACACGACTGCTGTGGTATAGAAATTATATTTTCTATGCGATCCTGCAAATTTCTGCCTGACAACCTTGCACTACGTGCCTGTGATTTAAGAGAAAAATTATTCTGAGAAATGTGGACGCTGCCCTTCCGTGCTTAACGGGCAGAAGGTCCAAACAATTCCCAAGTCCAAAACTTAACATGAAGAGGTCGGTACATCTTCTTAGATGTAAACCCTCCATCGTCTTAAAAGAATTCATCACAAAAGCAACCTTGAATATTGTGGGGTTTTAGTGACCTGAACTCACCTTAAGAGACAGTAAGTAGTCGTGCAGCACAATTTACAAAGAGAGTTTTGCTTCGATGGTGCCGATCACACTCATTCGCAAAGATTTCCACTCTACCATGAGCCGAGGCGGACTCGAAGTGTCACAAACAGTGCGAAGAGAGGACGCCACCCGAAACTACAAAATTCTCGACCCGGAGGAGCAGCCCGACATTCCGCGCCTCCCAGCGTCCACTATGTTCTCATGACCCCTCACCGCTGAAGGCGGTGTCGTCTTCATATTGTTTTCAGCTCGGCACAGTTAAAAAGTAGAAAGACGCAAAGCTGTTTTCCTCGTCTCTTCTACTATCAAGTACTGTCAATTAAAAAAAAGTTATAATGTGACAGTCACGTGGACAAATAAATAAAACTTCTTTGTCAGAACGCGCCTGGCGGCAGACGGCTCCAGAGAGGAGGGCTGGAGAGGGTGACGCGGGGGCACACTTCTATGGGATAGATCGGCGTGTTTGTGTTTAATTCTTTTCAATATTAGTAAAATAACTCTCATACAAATAATAACAATTCGTAAAGATGATATAAAAATGGCGTCCACACACGAAGTGATTAGTTCCTGTATTATAATATGTTCTGTGGTCATATGTAATTTCCGTTTCGTGTGGTCATACATAATTTTCGTTTCAGACGTGAAAAGAATTAGATATAGATTGCCATATTTTTAAAAAAAATGTTTTTAACAGATCCTGCGAGCAAGAATTAAGACTATTTCCAGTTTTCAACAGTATAGAACTTCAGTTACCCACTGACTTCTAAATGATAAGTTGGGATAATTCCAGTTAAACAAGATAAGTCTACGTGCTAGTAGTGTGGTATAGGCAATTACAATCAATTTGTCCTTCTTCACTTTAAGTCCATCTGCGAGTACATCAAACTCAAATGTTTATGGGTTATAAATGATTGTGACACCAAGGCTGCCCTACAAGCATTCAAAGAGTTTTGTCCAAAATGATGTTAATTTGGACACATTCCCAAAACATGTGGCCCATTGAGGCTGGAGCCCTTGCTTTCTTTTAAATGAAATTAGAACAAATAATTTTGAATCTTTTCTTTTCAAGAAACCAATAAACTATTAATATTTATTAACCATTTTAAAGTGGTTTATATATGTAAAATGGATAAATAATTTAGTCTTTAGGTATATTCCTGGGTTAGAATCTATTGATTACTTTCAATTTAGCAATTTTTCTTAAAACCAACAGTCCATTTGCTTGTAGTGTTTGGACTTCACCTACATATTACAGCAATAACCATTCAGAAAATCCATTTCTCAATACGGACACTGACTGCAGCATCTGATCCCACTGACCTGCTGTTTCAAACATAGAGCTTACCTGTTTACACACTGGGAGAGCGTACAGTTTTTAAAACAAGATACTGATTAAGTGAGGGCTCCTTTGTTTTTGTTGTTTGTTGGTAGCAACATCTCATTGATTGCCTTATAATCAATCATCAAAGGTTGAGTTGGATCACAGTTTATACCTGGATTTGCCTGTCATGTACTTTATTTTGTTTGTAGTAGTTGTAGCTTTTCAATGTCATTTCATCTGCTGTCCCCTGTGTCCATCGTTAACTGTCATTGCTAGAATCCAGTTGGGCAGCAAACTCCACTGAATAGAGTTGAATCAGTAAATTACACAAGAATTGAATTAAGTACTTATAACTATGACAAAAATGAGCCAATTTCATAACCTCCCAAAATATAAATCACACACTTCTGCATTTTTCAAAATGAAGAACCAGAGATGGAAAAAAAAAAAACAGCTACTTCAACAATGAGATCAATTAGGGATAAAATTACTCACTAACTGTGAAACAGGTTGGAACAAATCTTGCAATCACAGTAGGATGGAAGTAGAGAAAAAATGATCTAACATTAATGTCCTGTGTGTGTGCTCAATGTGAAAACAAATTAAAAAGAAAAAACTGGAAGATCTACAGTGACTAATCTGCTCTGGTTCACATATTATTTTGGTGCTCTTCTCAAAAATGAGATCTAAAATATAACATGATTTGACATAGCAAAATGAAAATACTTAGCTCTTCTTCTGTTCACTTTTAACAAGTGACTATTGGCCCATAGGTGAGTTTTTGTATCTTTGACTTTAGTGAATTCATCTTTGGTCAGAAATATTTTAATACCATTATAATTAACATGGACTTATATGATGTAGTACACACCTTGGGTGTAACTTGGACACATCATAAATGTTTCATGGGGCCATCTGGCGAGGTCTTTCAAAATTAGATCCCCTGGCCCAGACAATCCAGTAGGGGTGATCAGGCTCCAGCTTGTGTAGTCCATGGATTCCTTTGCTTGATTCACAGCCATCTCAATGTCTTCTCTGTGAAGTGTGTAATTTTTTTGATGGCTCTCCTCTTGTGCAGCCCCATGATTCCAAGAAGATCGAGTGCCCTGTAGAAGGATTGGCCTGCAAAGCCTTTATACCAGGGGTATCCAACCTTTCTCCCCCGAAAGCTACTTTTACAAAATGAAAATGGCTGAGAGCTACTCATATTTTCTAATGTTTATTCTCATAGCTTATTTCAACCCAAACAAACTGAATAAGCTTGTTTTGCCTGAACATTTACAAAATGTTGGTGTCCACAACTCACCTGCAAGTGCATTTTGTATGTCTGTATGCATTTTCTAGTGTATATCACACTAGTGAATTAAAACATGAATGCAGTCAAAACAAAACAATGCAATTACAAATACACAGATATTACTTATTCATTTGTCATTTTTTACATGTCACTGTTTCACTTCACAAGAGTATTCACATGTCCAGTTGCATGTGTGATGTGTTTTTTAGTTAGTCAGATGCCTGGCACTGCATGGAGTCAACAAGAGAGGTGTATGGTGGTGTAGCCACTTAGGTTCACTCTTATGGAGTAATCTAAATGTTCATCTTTCAGTCTTGCTCTGAACTTTGATTTCATGACATTCATGTCAGAAAAGGTAGACTCAAAGAGGTTTGTAGACCCAAACAAAGCAGATGTTTTCAGAGCTGCTTAGTGAAGATTCTCATATTTATGTGAAGATTCTTATATTTATCTGGCTCTACTAAGCTCCAGAAATGATGAGAATGCTGTTGAGACTTTAACTGCACATTAATTTGAAGGTTTACTAATATATAATATATAAAATCCAATGTCTGTCTGTCTGTATGTCTGTCTGCTTTCACAAGAGAACTACTTAATGGATTTAGATCGGGATTTTTTCTATAATTTGTTGAACATTCCAGTTGATTTTGCGACTTCTGTCATTTTGCTATGTATCATATATTGTTTGCGGTACTGATTTATTTGCACGAGTCAGAGAAAAAGGCAGCAGGCCGAGGGGAGGGGCCTTCCTCATGCACTCACCAGTTTCGGGGGGGTGTTTCTTAACTCCGCTTAGCTAGCAAACAAGAGAACAATTAAATTCAACTTTGTTTGATAAAGTGTTACTTAAGTCTTGATGAGTTTGAGTCCGGATATTCTCTTAAGTGTATGCCACATTGAAAAGATAAATTGCAATTCAGATTGTGGATTGTGATATGATTTTTTGGAAAGATCGCCCATCCCTAATTTGACTAATCAAGTTTTCAAATTTATGTAGGATTCATTAACTCTTTGGTGAGCTACTTGGTAAGGGGTTGCGAGCTACCGGTCGCTCACAAGTGACATGTTGGAGACCCCTGCTTTACACCCATCCCCTGTTGCAGCATTCACTTACAAGCTCCTCATACTTGGCTGTCTTCTTCACTAAGGCTTTTTCCATCAGGTCTTCACAAGGAACAGTCTGCTCCAGCAGGACAACTTATCTTGTTGTCTCTGACACCAGGAGCATGTCTGGCTGGAGTGTGGTTTCTGCGATGTTGTTTGGGAATCTGAAATGTTTCCTTAGGTCAACTATCAGCTGACAGTCTCGTGCTTTGGTCAGTAGCCCTCCTGGAGGCTTGGGCTGGTCCTGCAGCCTCTCATCAGCCCTTATGAAGCCAATGTTCTTGTTCACTGGTTGTTGCTGTTTGTTGTGAGTGATTCCTGTGGTGGTGACATTTGCTGTGACCCTCAACACCTGATCACTGTGCCAGTGATCGCACCTTCTAACAAGCGCAAGAGTTAAATACTGTTAGGTCCATAAATATTTGGATAGTGACACAACTTTTATAATTTTGGCTCTGTACTTCACCACAATAATTTGAAATTAAATAATCATTATGTGATTGAAGTGTAGACTTTCAGCTTTAATTTAAGGGGTTTATGAAAAATATCATATGAGCCATTTAGGAATCACAGATATTTTTCTGCAAAGACCCCTAATCCCCCCAGCATTGCAGGGGCTCAAAAGTATTTGGACAGACTAACAAAATCATGAATGCAATGATAATTTAGTAAACATTTGGTTGAAAATCCTTTGCAGTCAATGACTGGCTAAAGTCTGGAACCCATGGCTATCTTCAGAGTGCTGGGTTTCTACCCTAGTGATACTTTGTCAGGTATTTACTGCAGCTGTCTTCAGGTGCTGGTTGTTCTTTGCTGTTCTGCCTTCAGTTTTGTCTTAGCAAGTAAAATGAATGTCTAGTTGGTTTGAGGTCAGGTGTTTGATTTGACCTTGGTAGAATATTCCACTTCTTTGCATTGTGGTGGTGTACAGACCCATAATTATGAAAATTGTGTCACTGTCCAAATTTCTATGGAATTACAGTAACTGTATATCCTCCAAGGACCCTCTTTGCTGGCAGAGCTGGCATGCAAGCATTTCTGCCAGGCCTCAGCAGGACAGATTGGATGGGCTCTGCAAGATGTCATAGGCCAGCTAGATCAAGAACTTGATCCTTAGAGGCTCTGCCTTCCAGAGCTCAGACCATTATGGACAATATCCTGCTCCCATCTGGTCTACACTCCAAGCTGCCACATGTCTACTATCCTGCTGCTGCAAGACTTCTCAACCCTTTCTTGTACCTCCATCAGAACTATCTTGCGTCTTTCTTTACCCTGGGCCTTACCAAAGTGCAGTCTTGGGTTGCTACCAAACCCTGTTTTTCCTGCTGCAACTGGCTCCTGCACTCTCCACTTCCTGCCAATTTTTACTTCAATACCTTTTAAGGCAACTCTGGTGTCACTAGAGTTTCAGGACAGCAGCATCTCTCTTGTCCAAGTAACCATGAACACCTCTGTCAGACTGCAGAAATGGAGCACATTGAATTGACATTTGGATACTGAATTCTATTATACCATTATTTGTGCTTTTAAATTCATATACTAAAGTAAGACTGGAATAGAACAGTGTTAGTTCCAGTGTTGCACTGGGCTTCTTTATTGTCCAGATGAGAAATATCACAAAAAGCTTTTGGCAGTTTGTAGCTATTAACACAGTAACACATATCTTTTTGCTGTCCCTAGACTTTTACTCTTTCATTATGAACTTAACTTTTTATGCCTTTAGTTTAAATCTGTACAATACATCAACAAACTATCTTTGATTGCTGAAACTGCTAGTCCAATTATATCACAATGAACAGCACAACACAAATGCTTGGAAAATATCTTTTAGTATCTGTGGTAAGGCAGAAGTTATCATGTATAACTCTAGAGCATAAGAACAAATTTATCTTTCTTCCAGACTTTTCCCATATTAGAAAAAATATTTTCCTAACATAATGAATAACCTTAACTGAAGCAGCTGTTTCCAAATATGTAACCTTGCTTCAGTGCTTTTTGCTTCATATTGGCAGCTGCTATCATCGTTCTGGGATCAAAAATTGTACCCTTCAACAGTTCTAAATTGCTGAATAAGCAGGTACTGTACATTGAAAGAATTGTGCTTAGTTTATTTCAGCTAAAGAGACTTTCTAAACAATCCAGTCTATTCTAATAAAATAACTAATTATAATAAATTGTACATATTGCTGGGAACAAAGTTGGTATTCTTAAACTAGCGCAGTAATAAAATCAATGCCATAAACTAAGGTTAACTCAATAAATTAAATGCAAATCTTCATTATTAAGGCAATATCAGTAATGTGAGTTCAAATCACCACTCTATAAATTAAATTGTTATATCAAGTAACCATTAAAGTTTCGAAAAAACAGGCATTCTGAAGCAGACATTGTCCCCAGAAAAGATTAAAGACTCCAGAACGATTTTGCAAAGAGTAATTTTATTATAAAATATGGCCTACAAGAGCAGGTCAACACACAAACAGCAAACACTATACAAAAGAATAAAGAGAATATTTTATTCCCAATGGGCATCTGTAAACAGATGGAACTTATTAACCTGCTGAGTGCCTCCCAAACTTACTGTCTGCTTATCTACCATGCCCTTTAATGTCTCTTGTACCATGTTTATTAACCCTGCTATCATATAAGCTCTGTCCAATACCTGCACCCTTGTCTCCAATCTCTCTTTCCCACAGACTGGAAGGTCCTTTTAAACATTTCTATATGAGATTAAGTTAATGTGATATTGGATTAAAGAATGGATGTCATGTATGTAGATCTTTATAGACATCTGCAGGGCAAGAATTGAACACAATTATTTCTTAGTTTGGATCATTAGAATGAAAAATTTACTAGTGCTAGCAAAACAGGGCTAGTTGTTTCTATAAAATTTATCAGATATACAGTATAAGAACATAAACAGATATTCTATTCTGTATTTAGCATCACACGTATTAGTGCAGAATTCACAATTTATGATGCAGTCTTTTAATAAAATCTGGAAGAATTTCTTTGAATCAGATGCTGTAAAAATAGAACAAAGTGAAAATTTGGTGCACCCTGCGTCCAACTCCATATAATTTGGATAAAAATTTCTCTCTATTGTAAAAAAAAAATCCTGGAGAGAAACACTAGGGCATCGAGACGTGATCTTCATGTTAAGATCACAGAAGACACTTAAAAGACCCGCGAGAAGAAAGAGAATGGCCACGGAGCATCTCGCGGGGACCTTAAATTGGCCGTCCTGCGGGGATCTTAAACATGGGACATTGTGCCAAGAGATTGACCCAGGACCGTCTTGCGATGACGTAGAACATGAGATTCTTGCAAGACAAGCCCTACTTACAATCAATATCAAATAAGACAACGGGCAGCAAAACATTCAGTCGTGTGAAGGATTTGAGCACACACAGATCCAGGGTCTCAGCACATATAAAGCGTATAAGGACAATACATTATAAATGAAACGTCGACGACTAAGTGAAGAAGAAAGCAGTGTGGAGAAAAGAGACTCAAAAGCGTGGGAGAGAAAAAAGAGCAAAAAAGAAAAAATAATCTAGGTGCAAATTCAGAAAATAAGGAAAGTAATTATCAGCCCATAATAAGTGGAACTGAAACAAAGCACGTCCAATCGGGCTCAGAATTAAAAGACGGAGTAAAAGAGTAGAACTTCATAAAGACGTTCACAAACGTTGGCACTGAGCAGGTTAGAGATTATGAATGCAGTGGAATTCGAAAGGGTCAAAAAAAAATGTTGGCACGATACACATGTGGAGAAAGTTAAAGAATATGAAAGTAGGAAAATAAGAAAGTATAAAAAAAAGAAAGCAAAGATCGCAGTAGCGCAAAGAAAGGGAAATTATTACTCCAAAAAGGGAAAATAATCACCACAGACCAGGTGTCACTGGAAAAAAAAGCAGGACAAAACGAGATCAGAAATAAAAGACAGAGTAGAAAACAAAGTAAAACTTCATAAAGAGGTTAAAAAACAAGGGGGCCAAACACATGCAGAGCAGGTTAGAGATAATGAAAACTGGAATTCTAAAGACACAAAAAAAACGTAGGCGCGAAACACATGCAGAGCAAGATAAAGAATATAAAAGCAGAAAAAAACGACAGTGTCAAAAAAGACAAGTAAACATCGCATTAGCACAAATAAAGAGAAATTATTACTCGGAGAAATAACGAAAAGCCGAATAGAGATCGAATATATAGACATAGGTGATATGTCAGAAGTATGTAAATATTGTAAGGCTTTAAAGTTTAAGTCAGAGAATTTTAAAAACGTGGTTTACCTCACATACATTTATTGGATACTTTGCAAAAAAAATTATTAACTGCTGATGATGTAGATCGCTTTGTCCGTGCTGAAATTTCAAACAGAGAAACCTATCCTTAATTATAGTACAAAGTCATTAAACATATGTCTCACTGACCTCATTTAAAAGATTCAGCATATTGGGACAAGAAAGATTCCAGATATTGTTTTTACAGAAGTTCTGAAGTAAAAGTGAAACTAATGAAATAGTAACAATTCAAAGGGAAAAAAAAATCTTAAAAGTGTGAAAACCAAACACGGGGGGTTGGCGAGCGAAGCAAGCAGGGGGCAAAGCCTCATAAAAAAAGTGTATCATTAACACAAAATCAAGTTGTCCCAACTTTTTTCTCAGTTAAGACTATCCAAGATGGCAGTTCTTCTGCATTTTAATAGTGATGAATGCAGATGTTGAAAGCTTCAGCTATGAGGCTTGTTTCAAATGTGCCCGTTAACTTGATCTAAAGGCACACTAGCACTATGACATCACTGGTACATCTTCAGTCAGAGGCTGATTTGCTCCACCAGTTGGTTGTGGATCTTCCTTGGCTCAAAAGTAAAAGCAGCAACACACTCCATTTGTGTGGTGTTTTCCGACCTGAGTTCAAACACTGCAGGTGGGACTTGTGCATGAAGTCGTACCTAAACAAAAAAAAAAACCAAAATAGTTATGTAATACTTATTTATAAGTTAATACACATTTTTGAGGAACATTATGAAAGATACACATGAGACACCTCATTCTTTGGTGTGGAGTCATGTCCACGTTGATTCTCATATTTGGCGTAAAGCTGCATGCGTATTGTAATAATCTATCCGACCCCATCTTCATCATGTCTGAGAGGCTGAGAGATGTTTCAAGTTTGAGTTTACAAAGTTGGCATGGCCATCACAACAGTATATGTTCATTACACTCCTCAGTAAATGCTGTTAATATTCAATGATTTTCAAATCTGTAGCTGATATGTATTGTTGATTTTCAAATGGAATATGAATAAAAGCATGTGCTGCATAACTATTACAGTTTTCTTTCAAACAGAACCAGTGCCAGCGACAGCGTCTCCTGCAATTTATGGGAGACTCGAGACATCTGCATTAATGAGACAAAAAAAGTTGAAAAGAAACTTTGCGGGTTCATCCAGAGTTGGACATAAAGATTACTCATGTACTGGCAAGAAGAAACAGTTAGATACCTCTGACTTTGTCAGCAACATCGGTCCCTTGTGATTGCATCTTTTCAAAGGCTGGCATGGGATCAGTAAATAAGAAGTAGTCAAAACTGCAGCACAGCAGAAGACATCACTTATGTAAATAGAATTAAAGAAAGCCTTTTTGAGCTTTTGTCATTTTTGCATTCTTAAACCATCTTCCAGTTAAGCAGTACTAGTCAGTGACACATTTAATGCTTCCCTGCTCCTTATCTGTCATGTTACTCAATGCAGTCACCTGCTGTTGCTTGTCACCAGTCAACACTAAGTTTCATTCAAGGCTTTGTCGACCTTTTGGTCATACACATAAAACTACACACACTTTTTCTCTATATACCTGTTCAATAATAGTAAAATGATGATAATAAGAAAATTCACAAGATGGGAATATTTATTAGAAGAGCCTGGGCATCAGTGGGAGGAGGGGTCTCATCTCCTATTACTTGAGTTCATCTGCTGCCCCTCAGTCTATCAGCTAAACTAGCATACATTACACTGGGACTAAATACAATGGAGAATATTGACAATGTACACTTTCAAAAGTATTATAAATCAACTATATACTGAAGCATTCCTTTGCCCAATGTAAAAACACAAAGCATAGCATTTCAGACAAATGATGAGTTTTGTTAATTATAAAAAAATAACTCACTATAACTACTATATATTGTGTTATTTTTTGTTTATTCTCACCAAAAATTACATATCTGCACAGGCAATGAATATGTTTAAAATAATTCAGATTAAATTAAAATAAAATAGTGTCAAAATAATATTGATAAACAAACTGAGAAGCATTGGCCTAAAGCAGTGAAAGGCAACCTTTTTCGAGCTGCGGCACACTAAGTCCAAAAACTTTCTTTCTGTTATACAAAACAGTAACTCAGACAATACTTAATAATAAAAAGTCCAACAACAGCAAGTGCTCATTAATGCCGCTAACAATGAAGGTTTACACCGTCACGCTGGATGTTTGAAAGGTGCTGATTGATTGAAACTATTTATAGTCATTTGTCCTAAAAGGAAAGTGCCGTATAAGTAATCAGAAATGAAAACACACATTAAGCATGCTGGACATTAGTTTATGTTATCCATCATCCATCCATTATCCAACCCGCTATATCCTAACTACAGGGTCACGGGCGTCTGCTGGAGCCAATCCCAGCCAACAGAGGGCGCAAGGCAGGAAACAAACCCGGGCAGGGTGCCAGCCCACCACAGGGCACACACACACACACACACCAAGCACACACTAGGGACAATTTAGAATCGTCAATGCACCTGCATGTCTTTGGACTGTGGGAGGTAACCGGAGCACCGGAGGAAACCCATGCAGACAGGGGGAGAACATGCAAACTCCATGCAGGGAGGAGCAGATCCGGGTGTCCTAACTGCGAAACAGCTGCGCCACCATGCCACCCCTAGTTTATGTTATGCTTTTCCAAAATATACATTCAGTAAGACTACAGTGCCTCAAAACACTCAAATATGAAGTTTAGGACATTTTACAGTGAAACTCTTAATATGTACAATATATTATAATAAAATATATTTTTGACACCATGCATCAGACAAAGAACGTCCATCACAGCCACGGTAACAAATATGAATCGGCAGCAACTGCCTAAATTGTTGTTTCAGTCTGTCACTGATCTATATAGATTGTGTAATGTCAACACAAATTACAGAATATCACTAGAGGGTTAAGTGTCAAATGTTTGGTAGATTCACAACAATTTACAGCACAGTGGCTTCAAATGTGTTGATGCTTTACAAAGCTTCCTTTGAAATGTGCATGTGTCAGCTCAGTGCTTTGAACCACACTGGGGGATTAATTTCCACTGTGCATGTTAGATCTGTGTTTCAAATCCTTATTTATTGAGCTTCGATTGTGCCCAATAATACTTAGTGTTGAGAAACAAAACTATAAATTATACATCTTACCAATGCTGAGTGGTAGAATGCATAATGCTGCAAAGAAAAGCTTTAATAATATGGGTCACCCTTTTCACCATAAAACTCTCTTTTCATAAATATCCCCCTTTACCTCTTTTCATTATTATCACTGTTATTATTAGAATTGCTAAAGATATTGTTATTGGACAGGGGGACATGGTAAATGTGTTAGTGACAGGAATTGTGCTTATGTTACTGAAAGATAAATTAGGAATGGTATAGGCAGAAAAACTATCATTTTTATTTAAAGAAATGGTTTATTAAGCTGTGCTGTGACTAAGATTACCTATACAGACCTTGAAGAATCTGTTCACAATGGAGGGATGTTGCTGGTAAAGTCAGATGCTTTTTTTGAAAGCAGGTTCAGAAGTTTTTATTCAGCTGCTCTTTGTTGCCGCAGGACTTCAGTGGATCTTTAATGCCAACCTCCATAAGAATCGCCAAGTTCTCTTTTTACCGTGGCTGCTGTTGATGTCCATGGCGCTGTTTCTGTTTGAATGACAGTAGTAACTATTGATGCAGCATATACTTTTATTCACTTTACATATACAGCAGATATCAACTACAAACTGTGGATCACTTTATACTAACAGTACTCACCGGAGTGTTCAGTGAGTGTGACAGTGTGCTGGTAACTGCGTCTGTACTGTGTCTCTAAGCCTCTATGATGTGCTGCAGATTGACAGGTTTGAATTTGGGTCCAGCCGAATGAATTCAACCTACCACAGTGGGTTGTTATTATCCTTTTCAGTGGTGGGATTTGTAGAACTCAAGTAATGAACAGAAGGTAGATTATTGAAAGTAAATGAACTGCCTTCCACAAATTTGTCTTTGCATTTTTGATGGCAATTCTAAGTGGCAATTATTCCAGAAGAGATCTTTTTTTGCAATCCTTCCATCTCTCAAAATTATTTGTCAATTTAGGCTATAAATATATCACACCAGTTCTTTTTTTTTTTATTTATGCGACTCTTTAATTCGACTTGAACCTGGGTTTCCACTATGTACCAAATATGAAAGGCAACCACCTTAGTCGAGCTACAGGATGATACAATCAGTAGTTATGAAAAACTTTACTCTGATGCCATCTTTTCTTCATAGTTAACTTGTTCATTTTGAGCTCCATGAAATATTACCAATATTTGGCGCACCTATCCTTGGCCAGTTTTGTCCATTCCTCTTTGCAGCAACTCTCAAGCTCCATCAGGTTGGATGGGAAGTGTCGGTGCACAGCCATTTTAAGATCTCTCCAGAGATGTTCAATCAGATTCAAGTCTGGGCTCTGGCTGGGCCACTCAGGGACATCCACAGAGTTGTCCTGAAGCCACTCCTTTGATATCTTGGCTGTGTGCTTAGGGTCGTTGTCCTGCTGAAAGATGAACTGTCACCCCAGTCTGAGGTCAAGAGCGCTCTGGAGCAGGTTTTCATCCAGGATGTCTCTGTACATTGCTGCAGTCATCTTTCCCTTTATCCTGATTAGTCTCCCAGTTCCTGCCGCTGAAAAACATCCCCACAGCATGATGCTGCCACCACCATGTTTCACTGTAGGGATGGTATTGGCCTGGTGATGAGCAGTGCCTGGTTTCCTCCAAACGTGACACCTGGCATTCACACCAAAGAGTTTAATCTTTGTCTCATCAGACCAGAGACTTTTGTTTCTCATGGTCTGAGAGTCCTTCAGGTGCCTTTTGGCAAACTCCAGGCAGGTTGCAATGTGCCTTTTACTAAGGAGTGGCTTCCGTCTGGCCACTCTACCATACAGGCCTGATTGGTGGATTGCTACAGAGATGGTTGTCCTTCTGGAAGGTTCCCCTCTCTCCACAGAGGACCTCTGGGGCTCTGACAAAGTGACCATCGGGTTCTTGGTCACCTCCCTGACTAAGGCCCTTCTCCCCCGATCGCTCAGTTTAGATGGCTGGCCAGCTCTAGGAAGAGTCCTGGTGGTTTTGAACTTCTTCCATTTACGGATGATGGAGGTCACTGTGCTCATTGGGACCTTCAAAGCAGCAGAAATGTTTCTGTAACCTTCCCCAGATTTGTGCCTCGAGACAGTCCTGTCTCGGAGGTCTACAGACAATTCCTTTGACTTCATGCTTGGTTTGTGCTCTGACATGAACTGTCAACTGTGGGACCTTATATAGACAGGTGTGTGCCTTTCCAAATCATATCCAATCAACTGAATTTACCACAGGTGGACTCCAATTAAGCTGCAGAAACATCTCAAGGATGATCAGGGGAAACAGGATACACCTGAGCTCAATTATGAGCTTCATGGCAAAAGCCGTGAATACTTATGTACATATGCTTTCTCAATTTTTTTATTTTTAATAAATTTGCAAAAATCTCACGTAAACTTTTTTCACGTTGTCATTATGGGGTGTTGTGTGTAGAATTCTGAGGAAAAAAATGAATTTAATCCATTTTGGAATAAGGCTGTAACATAACAAAATGTGGAAAAAGTGATGCGCTGTGAATACTTTCCGGATGCAGTGTACCTCTATATTTCAGGCATTCTGGGTGGAAGAGATTGATCCAGGTGGATGGAACCTAGAAGTGACTTCAGAGTGGAAACAGTGTAAATCTTCCTTCCTGCAAAGGGAGGAGAAGAGAGATAATTATCTTATAGTGGCATCTCCTGTCTCCTCAAAGAATTATCACCACCTAAGCCATTAAGCAGTTCTCCATGCACTCACACGCTCAATGCACATCATCAAAGTTGAAGCCTTACAGATTTGAATATGGAAAACGTTTTTAAAATGTAATGTCTTGATCTAATTCCTATTTTATTTACTCCAATTCTTATTTCAATGTCTAAAATTACGAGACTTAGTCAGTGTTAGTAGTTATAGGCGGTCACATACTGTCAAAATCGCAATTAGAGCTGTCAATCATAATGATTAATGACTTTTAAGCCCCGCCCCTATGCCATCATACCAGAAGTCCCGCCCCGATGACGCAAGACCAGAAGTCTCGCCCCGTCGCCTCCTGATGACGTCAAGCCGGAATTCCCCGGCACCTGATTGGTTTAGGGTCCCCTGTCCCCGCCCAGACTCCTCCTTGAACCCACCCCTTGTCCCTTATTGGTCGAACAAACTGTCAAGGGTCCGTTTGATGGATGTCTGACCGCTGTTTGAACCCGCTCCACACCTGCTGGGTGAAATAAACTGTCAAGGGCCGTTTGATGGATGTCTGCCCCCTGATTGAACTCACCACCGCCCCCCTCTCCCGAAAGACAAGCCCGGGCGTGTTACAGCCTTTACCTCGACAAGCTCAGACATGCCCGGGGTCTGCCTCGGCCCCCCCGCCCTTTCTTTAGCACAAGCCCAGACACACCCGTGGCGTGTCCTGACCAGATCAGACAAGCCCAAAGTCGTCCCGCACCGGTCCGAGGACGTTCCCATCCGTACCCTGCCGGCCTGAAGGGCCTGCCTCGGCCCCTGAGACCGAGGCAGCATCTGACGGTCGGCCTCCCCTCACTGCCCAGTCACCCACACTTCCCAGTCCCCCACACTTCCCACCTGAAAGCCTAAAAAGCGAAGCATTTTGTTCTCATCTTTGCTTCAAACTAAGTCAAGCTGCTTTTTTTCCATCTCACACACAGATAACAAACTGTGAGATCAAAGACACGGTCTGAGTCAGGCCGCATTTAACCATAGGCTCCCCACACTTCCCAGCCACTTCTGAAACGGGCGGAATAAAACAGCCAAGCATTTTCTAAAGACTCTGACCGGGAAAAATGGAATCGAGGACCGAGGTCCCAGCCAAGCGTCGGATCCGCAGGGTGAAAAGATGTTTGTTGCCCGAGTTTCTTAAAGCTGAAGCGGAGGACCCGAGTCGGACCAAGTCTTGTGAAACCAAGGTAGAACCAGACAGCGACGATAAGGGAAACCCAGCGTTAGTTTACGCCAAGCCCCTCCCTTTTACCCTAAATACTCCACCTGTTAGTCCCAGGATCCAGACGGATGATCAGACCTCAGCATTCTTTGAAGCTTTTAGCATTTCCACAGCTGCAGACTCTGAAATGACGGAGGTCGGCGTAACATCCTCAGGGTTTCCGCCTGAGGCTTCAAAGCCTGAATCTTACCAATTTTATAACTCGGACAGTACGGATGGCTTTCAGGACCACCAAGAACGTGACCCGCGTTATTTTACTGTACGACCTGATTACACTCTCTGGGCTACAGACCTTGAGACCGACGGTGAATTTCAGTCTCCAGGGCCGGCGAGTTCTTACCCAGTCTTCGCTAATGGTGATCAGACGGAATCCTCTTACCTAGCTCCGGGACAACCTTGGGTGAACAAACCAAGTTCCAGAGGAACCGATGTCGATCTGACTTTCTGAGACAGATATGGACTGCCCTGATGAAGTGCTGTCTGAAACCTGGGAAAACGCCCTGCAGCTTATTAAAGGACTGATGACGTCTCTGCTGGACATTATTGTCTACTACGACCAGAAAAAAGAATGTCAAGGGTGTGTTATAAAACATCCCGGACAGTCTAGGCATACGTGCCTCTTTGAACCTGAAATCGTATACCGACAAGGTCGTTTTCAGAAGATTCTGAAGATTTTCTGTAAGTCTTGGCTGAAGCGATTGGCGGTGAAAGTTCTGGGGTATTATAATATTCTATTGCCAATCCCCAAAATAGACACGGTGGTTGAAAAGACTGTAGATGAATTTGAAAATACCAGCTCTATTTATGACACTGTAATGCAGTCATTTTATGAAATGGATGAATACTCTTACTGTGTTACCCCCCGTGTGGCAAATGAATTTTGTAAACGTAATATTAATCATGAGGGTTATATGAATCTGTGGACTAAATATGACCTGGAATTTGATGATATGATAGAACTGATGGGGCTTTCTGAACCTGAAACTGCAGCAGTCTGAACAATTCAGAATCCTAAATAAATGTTTTCTAAGTTGTTAAGTGTTGTCAGTGTCTGTGTCATCACCAGCGATGGAGCAGGTCTTGGAAAAAACGTATTATAACTCTGAGAACCCGGGGGCCTTAGGGGGTAAAGAATCCTTGAAAAGAGCTAGGATTGGGGACCAAGAGGTATCCGACTGGTGATCGGGGAAATACGCCTACACGATCCATAAACCGGCCAGAATCCATTTTAAAAGGAATAAAGTGTATGTTTTCAATATAGACGGGCAATGGCAGATCAATTTGGCGGATATGACAAACCTGGCCGAGTATAACCGAGGCTACAAGTATCTGCTGACTTGTATACGCCTGGGTCAGGGCTCTGAAAAACAAAACGGGTAAAGAAGTAACCAGGGCTTTTCGAGATATTTTGGAGGAAGGTAGAGTTCCCGCCAAACTTCAGACCGATAGCGGTAAAGAGTTTCTCAATCGGGAATTTCAAAGCCTGCTCCATAAACATGGGATAAAACATTTCACTACCGCCAGTGAATTAAAGGCTCCGGAGTGGAGAGGTTCAATCGAACTCTGAAAACCAAAATGTGGCGCTATTTCAGCTCCAGCAATACCCGGTCCTATCTGCTGGGGCTACAGGACTTGGTGAAATCTTATAATCTGAGCTATCACCGAGGCATAAAAATGGCCCCTGCCGAGGTGAACAGTTCCAATTCTTGGAAAGTCTTTAAAAACTTATACGGTCTAACTAAACCCAAAACAAGTGTAAAATATAAATTCAAAGTCGGAGATACGGTGAGAGTGCCAAAAGCCCGCAATCCTTTTACCAAGGGCTACGAACAATCATTTTCAGACGAGGTATTTACCGTTTCTGAACTAGTCCCTAGGGATCCTCCCGTCTACAAGCTCAAAGATTATGACGTCGAAGACATTATAGGTTCCTTTTACGACGCAGAATTACAAAAGATTCGAGGGCCGGACGTCTTCAGGATCAAAAAGATTTTGGCGAAAAAAAATATCCGTAGAAAAAAGCATATTTTGGTGAAATGGCTCGGATGGCCTGAAAAGTTTAACGGTTGGATCCCCGAAAGCTACGCGCAAGACGTTAAATACTGAGAATGAAAAATAGTATTTCATTCACCGGCTGTTCACAATGGAGAGAAAAAGCTTTTACGTCGTTTTTCCCAGCAATTCTTCCTGGGATGCTTTCCCTAATAATACCATCGCCGAATTTACCGTCAAATTAGCCGCCCCGATCGAACTACAGGGTCCCTGGGAAGTGGCCTTGGCTGAAATTCAGTATCCGCACACCTGGAATACCCTGGATAAACCGGATAATAACTTTATCATGGTGTCCCCACGAATAGTTAAATTTTATACTATTCCGGCGGGATATTACTCTAGCCTGGAGAAAGTAACCTCGAAGATGAATGAAGCGCTGGCGAAAGAACTCAAAGCCGTCCAGGGCGGCTCAGACAACACTCCAATACCTGAAAACACCATGAGATTTCACTACAGCGCTATCGAGCGAAGATTCTACGTCGTAAGCACCGTCAAGGATGAATCTTTGCATGTCAAGGGACAGTTGGGCAGGCTTTTAGGAGCTCATGCGGACATGAACATAGGTCTGGTGAATGAAGCTCCTTACCCCGCGGATATCAAAGCAGGGTTTACCTTGTACGTCTACAGCGACATTGTGTCTCACCAAAGAGTCGGAGACAGCTACGTCCCTCTCTTGAGATGCATACATATTGAGGATGAGATGAATAAGATTACCACAATCACCTACGACAGGCCGCACTACACTCCGGTCAGCAAGAGTCAGTTTGATACTTTGACCGTTGAAATAAAGATGGATCAGAACAAACTGGTTCCATTTCAGTTTTGTAAAGTCATTGTCAAGTTACATTTCAGACCCTGTAAAAGTTGTATACACGAGTAATACAGAGATGAGATCTTACCTGGACCCTAGCCCCTACGTGCAGTATTATGAAGCCCAAGCGGGCAACAGTCTCCCTGGGTTTTCTGGGGCCCCGGTGATGTACGGTTCCGGGATCGGCGGAAAATTTTGCGGATTGTTTAGACGGGCGTTGCCTCTCTTAAAAAGAGGATTCGAAATTGCCAAACCCCACATTAAATCAGCCGCTAAGAATATTGTCAAAGACGTGGTGGCAGGGGCCATGTCGGGAACGATGTCTCGAGGAAGCGAAGAAAATCAATCGGGGTCGGGTCTGATGGTGATGAGGAAAACTAAGCGTAAGAGACCGCCTGGATCACGAGCCGCCCCGATCAACAAAAAGACGCGGCGTTCAGCTTTTACATCATTTTCTTCTCTCTGACACAAGGATAAGTCCTGCGCCCGCAGGAAAAAGAAATCGAAAAACATTTTTTAACTCAAGATGTCTTTCGTTCATCGAATGTCTCAAGAGTGTGTGAAATCTGAACTGGACTTGTTTACGGTACCCTATACTCAGACTAGCATAGTGAAGAGCATCTACATCGAGGTCCCCCCTCTCTCAGCTCTATCGGAAGTCGCCCCGTTGGAGTTTCTGATTACTGGGAATGGGGAAGACTACTTGGACCTGAATAACACGCTTCTACATGTCCGATGCAAAATCGTCAATGCCGACGGAACTAATCCGGGCCAAGGGGCCAGGGTAGCCTTTGTTAATTATCCAATAGCCGCCTTATTTTCACAAGTGAATGTCACCTTGGGAGATCGCTTAATATCCCAGAGTTCCAGCCTTTACCCGTACAGGGCCCTTTCTGAGGAATTGTTAAATTACAGCAACGAAACTCTCAACTTCCAATTTGCTTTGGGTCTGTTTTACAAAGACACGGCCAACGAACATGAAAACACCGTTTTGGACGGACCGAATGAGGGTTTCAAAAAAAGGAGCAGATATATGGCCCAGGGTAAAACGGTAGAACTCCTCGGACCTATTCATTCCGACCTATTTTTTCAAGAAAAATTAATTCTAAACGGGGTGGACGTCAGAATAAAAATAGTGCGGAGCAAAAATGAATTCTGTCTGATGTCCGGAGATGCTGAGCGTTACAAAGTAAACATTTTATCCGCCGTTCTTTTTGTCAAGAAAGTTAAAGTTTCGCCAGCGGTGAAAATAGGGCACGCTCACGCTCTCACCACCGCTAATGCCAAGTACCCCGTGGAAAGAGTGAATATGAAAGTTCTCAGTATGCCAGCCGGAATACGAGTGAGCAATCAGGAGAACCTGTTCTTGGGACAAATACCCAAGTACGTGGTCCTAGGCCTGGTGGATAATGATGCCTTTTCAGGGGATTACGCCAGAAACCCCTTCAATTTCAAGCATAACCAGGTGGAATTCCTGGCCTTGTATTTGGACGGAGAGCAGATTCCGGCCAAACCATTTCAACCTGATTTTGCTAATGACATCACCGCTCGAGAATATTACAACCTCGTGTTGGCCTCCGGAAAGCATTTGAAAGACCAGCCTCTAGCCATCAACTGTTCTGAATTCTCCCAGGGATACACCCTATTTGCCTTTGATTTGACGCCCGATCAAGAATGCGGAGACCATTTCTCCTTGATGAAAACCGGGAACATGAGATTTGAAATCCGCTTTTGACAACCCCTACCCCATACTGTGAATCTAATAGTGTACGCCGTCTTTGACAACATCATTGAAATAAACCAGAGAAGAAACATACTTTATGATTACTAAAAAAGCAGGAACACCCTGCAGATCGACGAACTCCTGTCCGTAACCTGTACACAGAAAATCTGTTTTACGGAGTGCTGGCGTGCGACCAACTGCCGGAAAAGATACTCACGGATCTCCCGACCATGATCGTCATCAATACTCACCGTCAAAATCAACCCGGAGAACACTGGTTGGCGATACATCTCAGAGAAGACGGACCTGGAGAATTTTTGATTCCTACGGCGCCCCACCAGACTTTATCTATTGTCCTCAGGAAATATACAGCTTTTTAAACAGAAACTGTAAAGACATTATTCACCATACCCGTCAGCTTCAAAGCTGGTTTTCTAACGTCTGCGGACAACATTTTATTTTTTTCCTGCATCACAGAGGGAAAGAACGTTCTTATAAAGAGATTATGAACCTGTATTTTAACGAAGTCACCAAGAACGATGATATGGTTCAAAAGTTTGTCAACACTTTGTCTAAGAACGCTTCCAGAGGTTTTCAGGATTATCCCTGCCTGCAAAGTTCTATGCCCTGTCATCATTTTAGTAAAGAATAGACCGCCTGTGTAATCCAATGTAATATTTTATTAAAAACAAAAATATAATAAAATTTCAATAAGGAATCCATTCATTCTTTCTGCAAGATCTGGTTTTCTTGCCCACAGGTGTATTGGGAGCAACGGCAGCAGGGACCAAGGCAGAGGCAGCAGAGGCAGAGGCAGAGGCCCCGTCCGAGGCAGAAGTTTTGAAACTCTCTAGAAGCTCTCTCGTGTCGATGTTCGGCATGGCAGAGGTCGGAATGTTCAATCTGGCCAGGGCCTTAATAAATTCTTTCCAACCCCTGGGTCTCCGATAGGACTGTATGATGTGACGGGCGGTTAAGTTTCGCATTAGAACGACCATATTCGTACCGGGTAAAGGTTCTCCGCGAAACACAAACTCTCCCAACTCATTCCAGTAGGTTGTATTAGGGTGATGCGACATTTTCTGTAAAATAATTTCGGTATATTTCTTTGATTTATCCGGAGCACTTTTCAAAATCTCGTCGTACACCCTTTCTTCCGGGGTACTAGGAGCCTGTTTGAGAGCTCCCGATGGTTCCTCCTGGCTGTCGTCAGGCAGCAATAACGTCAGAGAACCGGATTGTTTATCCGCTTTTTTCACAAAGGTCAGGTATCTTTGTAAGGCAGTCGTATAAAGTTTTACTTTTGCATCGGTGCTCAAGTCACCGCATTCAAGTATGAGTTTCATTTGTTTATCCAGTTCACTTTCCGTAGCGCTTAATAAAAGGTTGGTGGAAGTTGGGGCTTTCTGATGCCATTGAGCCATTTGTTGTTGAGGGACCAGGTACATCTTGCGCGTGTATTCCATATTTATAATCTCGAACCTATTAAACTAGTAATGAAAGGAATGGCGGCGCTTAATAGGGCCCCGATAAACCCTCCTTTCTGATTTAAAAGGGCTTTTTTCTTTTTAACGGTGAGTTTTTTATCGCCGAGTTTTTTAACGGAGCAACGATGCTTCTTCAGCAACTTGAACTGTCTGGAAGTCAGGGGTACGTGGCCTTTTAAAGTATTGAGAGCTATTTCGGCCAGAGCGTAAATGAAATCGTCCGGGGCCTCGCTCAACAGCCCTTTTCTTCGGCGACAGGAGACCCTGTGCAGGGTCTTGAGCAGAGGGAGATTTCTTTTTATTCTGATCGACATGCTGGCTCTTTCTCAAATACTCGGGAAATCGCCCGTCTTTATCTTTTCACAACGTAGGCTGCAGGCCAGTCGGGAGGAAACAATCCGGTACGTAAACGAAATTCGTCAGGCGTCTAGGCTTTCAGATCCACCAACAGATAACCGTAAGGGGCTCGCGTAGCATCCTCAAAGGCCTCCAAGAAAAATTTCACCCTACCGGGGTACATTTGACACACTAAATTCGTAATTTGGAGCTTATCTCTTGGGTTTTTAAACAGGGTGATGTAATTGGCGTTCAGATTTATCATTCTACTTTTCTTGCCTTGAAAAAATAAATTTTGGACCAAGTAAATGATGGACAAATTCCTGTGATGAGTATATTTTGTGAAGGCCCTCTCTATCTCTTGGCTATGGCTCGCCTGTTCCATCAAATCTTCGATGATCACCAAGTTCACTCGGTCAGGTAGAAGTTCATCGTCGCTTAAGGAGACGGGTAACCCCTCCAAAAATCTGATATTGGGAAATTGGGCTAACAGTTCGTCGTACAGAGTCTTCCAGCAGCTATAAACCAGACTATATTGTCAGGGCAGCGAGAAAGTACACGGTCCGCGTGCTCCAAAAGCTTTTTCACATAATGCGATTTACCCAAACACGAGGGTCCCGAGACTATTTTTGAGAACGGATGCTGAAGTCTAACGTCAAAACCCTCTTTAGTATCCATAGGGGAGAGATGTGAAATCGGGCAAAAGAACCCTTTTGTTATACACCACTCTGAATCTTTTTCTGAGTGGATGATTTTGCAACGTCAGGTTCTTTTTGTTCCTATGAATCTGTGTGCCGTGAACCGTTATTTCTTTCATGACGTCGTGTTCTACAAAACTATGCACTAGATCCATTAATGAGTATAGATTTACCGTTTGAACCGTTTCGTGATTGAGAGCAATGCCCTTGACCTTCATACAGACCTTGCCTTTGAACGTTTTGTACGCGTACGTTTTCAGCCCCCCGGAAACAAATTCTTCGATGAAGTCGTCAGGATCTAGTTCGCTGTTGAGTTCACCTAAATAGTCCCCTAGGTGCAGAGTGTACTGGCCGGACGAAGCTATGAAGATAACGGAATCTGTATCATGATACAGAATCCTCGGCCCTAAACGATCCAACAATTCGTACAATTCTAGGCGGGCATAGGCCGTGGTGAAAGCAATGATCACCACATTGACAGGCCCGGGTAGAACGTATCTATCATCGGCATACCTCCACTGAACTTGAGCAATTTCGTCACTGATAAAGCCAAAATAGGAGACCCGATACACGTCTGAGAACAGGTAATCGAAGAATTCTTGGGTGTGCGTAACAAATGTTGTGGTCAGCTGGTTAGGCTTCTGACCGAATTTTCCCCAAAGAGAATTCAGAAATAGCTTGGAAATGTGTCTCTTAGCAGGGTTGGAGGCTATGTTTTCACTCTCCAATAATACGCCTTCTTTTAAGAAATAGTCGTCCACATAGCGCCGGCGGGACGCTTCGTCCTGGGCCCAGGATGGCCAGCCGGAGGCTTCCTGTTTGCCTTTCAGATGAATTTTGATGTACTTGGAAAATAAATCTGCAGTACTCTGTTCGTAATGCCATATCTCATGAATTTTTAAAACTCTGTACCCTTTATCTAAGGCCTTGAGTATCTCGACGCTGCACCAGGTTCCTGTTAAAGACCTTTCCCGATCATTGTGACGGCAAAGGCCGGTGGACATCTGGGTTTCTGCGCACATACGACACAGAATGAACATCAATTTATCACAAATTCTTAAAGGGAGGACCGGAAAGTACAAATTGCGAGGGGCTAACACGGTGATTTTAATGAGCCCAAAGTATTTCTTAAGATCGCCAAACTCGTGGAAAACAAGGGTCGGATGGCCGATCGGGTAGGTTTTTGTTTTGTTAACGTAAGGGTACAGACTCGTAAAATCGTAATAATGCATTTGCTCGTCGCCTTGAACCTTATGATATAATTTGATCGCGTTGGTGCGCCCTCCATACAGGGCGTCACGGGGATTGATAGGTTCAGGAAACTCAAAGCGTCTTAAGAAATCCTGAAGCTCCGAGTCCTCTTTTTTCATGCGTTCCCATTGATGTTCCCAAAGGACTCTCACCGTCAAATTAAATGTTTCACGCAAATTCTTGAGTTTGTCGTCAAACGTTTGAAACAATTCGGCATAAGGAGCCCCGGTGAGAGGATGTTTGGCTTGCGCCTCGTAGCACTCTGGACAGCCGTGATAAAAGCAGCCAGCAAACTCAAAGGACACCCTGAACTTCGGCGTAACCATCTAAATAAAAGGAACCCATCTTGACTTCACCGTGATTCAGGGCGTGCTGAATGTTTATTTTTTCCTTTTCGGAAAGAAACATCAGCCATTGAATAGAAGCATTAGAATAAGTTTTGTGAGTGCTTTTGTAATGATCACTCTGAATGATTCCGATTGCATTATCGGGCATGTAGTTTTGTCTGTACATGGACAGGCAGAGAGAAGCTAGGGTCATACACTGAAAAGGATCGATATTGCCGATCCTGAGCACTTCCTCTCTAAATTTCATGCACGCCGTTCTCAAAATAACCACGTTGTTTCGACAATAGTAGGCCATTTCTTGTTTAAAGTTGAAGGTACTGCTTTTAATCGAGTCGTACCAAGACAAAAACTCCTGTCTTTCCTGGCTCATCATGTGCTCAAAACCGTAATATTTAGGTTCGGGGTATGGTCCGATGTAATTTTGATTTTCAGCGGTGTTAAAGAAATGGGGAAAGTACCCTTTTTGAGCCTGGAATCCCAGGGCTTTGGGCATACTGCTCAATTTCATAGGCAAGAAGTTCAACGAATCGATAAATCTCAAGTTATAATCTTCTTCTATAAAGCACATTAGTTTACACCCCTGAGATGTAACAGACGGAGTTTGTCCGCTCTCGACGAGATATATCAAAAAGAAATAACCGTCATACCCCTTAGAATTGTGAGCTATGAACGTGTAATCTTCGTATTTCGGACATCGATATCTGTGGAAGAACTTTGCTACGCAGTCCTCACCGACCCGACTCCAAGATTGACCGTTCCAATGCATGCAGTGGTGGATGTAATTGGGGATGTAGGTTCCGTCATCTTGACGGCACTCAAAATCGTAGAACACATAGTTTTCTTGGAGCGGTCTTTCCGGTAAGCTTTGAATAAAACACTGATGATTTTCATCCGATTCTTCCACGACCGCTCTACAAATGCGGCAGTGTTTGGGTCGACACTTGTGAGGTTTTGACTCGGCATTCACTACGTATTTCTGGTTGCAGAGAGTGCAGACTTTCTGGGTATCGCAGAGGCTTTCAGACCGACGCGTCTTTTCATTAAATGTTCGTGTTTTGTGGAAATCGAAGCAAAACCTAGATCGGCAGAAATGATGGCAATCGGTACATCGAAAAGCTTCCCCGTCAACTGCTCGACAGTCTGTAGATAAACAGACATTGCAGTGCTGCTCGCAGCGATGTCGTGCCGGATCAGAAGATCGCGTGTAGCAGAAATCGCAGATGTAGGAAAAACCCAGAAAGCCTTTTAGATTCAAAATACCGTAATAATGCTCACGGTGCAAAAACAAGAAAGCCGTCTTTGGATTTCGGCCCTGGGACGTTTCAAATTTTAATAGAGCGCTAGCGTTCGGTTCCCGGTACCAAATGATAATTTTAATACCCATGAGCCTTTCAAATTTTTCTACATCTGAAAACGTTACTTTCAGATCCGTAGATAACCCAACCCTGACGCGTAGTCGACGAGCCTCTTGTTCACACAATTTCTGATTGTTTCTGAATCTGTCGTTTAATACAGCCAGCAATCCCCTGGCAAAACAGCACTGATCATCCGGGCTGAAGGAGATCCATAGGTGCTTCCGTTTCTTTTGAACAATTACATCGTTGAAAAGGGTACAGGCTTTACGCCTATGAGCCCCTCCGCCAGCCGGAACCCTGACTACCTGAACGATTAGCGTCAGACTAGAATCGGCTAAAATAGTGGCGTGACTCTGGAGAAGTAACTCAATTTGATGAAAAAAGTCTTCGACAGAAAGCGTACCCGCCGGGGTTAGGGAAAAAACACCGGGGTTGAGAGAATCAGCACGTAATTCTAGCTGCACTAAATCCTGAGGATTCAAAGTGCTTGTAAAACTGTCTAAAATGTGCTGAAGGGTCTCGTGCATATGATGAAATACTTCGGCGAATGAATCAAGTGTGTAGGCCTCAGAAAAATTGAAGCGGTGTCTAATTTCGATATTGTTAAATTTTGGACGCTCCGTGATAGACAAATTATTTAATCGAGAGGTAGACGGTTGTGGAGAGCTTACTGACGGCTCTGGAGACGAAAGATTCTCCATATGCGAGGTAGACGGTTATGGAGAGTTTACTGGCGACTCTGGAGATGAAAGAATCTCCGTATGCGAGGTAGACGGATGTGGAGAGTTTACTGACGGCTCTGGAGACAAAGGATTCTCCGCATGCAAGGTAGAGGGTTGTGGAGAGTTGGTTTCGAGACTTGAGTTTACCCGGGACAAATTAGTCACTCCCGATCCCATCTGAGGATGTCGGGGTGAATTACCCGACTCTGTTAAGGCCTCAACAGGTGAGTGATGAACAAGGGCGTTACTGGGCCCTGAGGTAGCTGATGTACACGATGTACGTGAGGTAGAAGGTTGTGGGGATATTACATTCGTGTCTAGGGTATGAGGCGGTGGTGAAGAGGCTGAAGACGTTCTGGCCTCAGAAGAGGTATTCTTCAAAAGCTCCAGCAGAGCGTTAACTATGGCTATTTCATCAGAATTTAGAACCTGAAGCACGTAGTCAATCAGGTCAAAATTGTCGATCGGATGTGTTACGGAGAGTGGTGATTGAACAATTTCAGGAGATCGTGGAGAGGTGGGGATTTTAAGGGGCTTTATAGAATATTCAAGGTTATCAGACATCTCTTTTAATAGTCTCAGGTTTTCACTGGACGGTCTTTTCCTACCTTTACGCCCGGTAGGATATTCACGCTCACTGTCTGTATCACCGACGTTGCGGTCACCGTCATTGCCATCATTGCTGTCATTGCTGTCACTGCTGCTGTCGTTGCTTTCGCTAGACCTGTTTTCAGGCATGACCTAAATTTAATCAAAGGTAATAGTTATAATCACAGAGTATAATAATAGTTATTTGCAGTCGATGTTATTTTTCATGCAAAAAAAAGTAATATAATACCTATCCTTTAATTTCGGGTTAGAGCCGGGTAAAAAGCAGCTATTGGGTTTTTTCAGGCTTGAACTAAATTTAATCTAAGGTGACAGTTATGATCACAGAGTATAATAATATTGATTTGCAGTCGATGTTATTTTCATGCAAAAAAGTAATATAATACCTATCCTTTACTTTCGGGTTAGAATCCCGTAAAAAGCATGCAAATTCATCAAATATAAGCACATATCGGGTGCGGAATTGTACATAGGACCCTCTAATTCTACAAAATGATCCACTAACAGGCCAAGGATTTCAGTCAGCTCTTGCAGCCTTTCTCGATGCCTCTGTTCATGTTCAGGCCTAAGGGAATAACGAGAGCCGAGGTCAGAGTGAGTCATTGTGGGCGATGGGGACACCGGGCGGGATAAACGCCGTCTGATGCTGTCATAGGGGCCAGGAGAAGACCGTCCTCGGCTGTCGCAGGGCCTGGACGAAGGCTGGTCGCTGATCTCAGAGGGGGGTGATGTTTGCGGAGTCTGCCAATTACGGTACTGTGTTAGATTTTCTGATCCGTTCAACAACTGAGTTAAAATGCCCGGGGAGCCTGAAAAAAAAAGTTAAAGACCTATTTTTGCAACATCTGGAGATACGTCTGAACCCCATGCGTTTCTTGGATAAAACTGAAAATGACACTCACTGAGGCTGATTACCTCTGGGGAATCCCTTTGAGAAACTGTTTCGTTCTGTAAAGGGTTTTCATCTACAAAAAAGAAAATAACAGGTCACACACATACACACACACACACACACACACATACCCAGAGGCGCGCATACAAAATGCGTAAGTTGTTTTAAATAACATTCCCGGAGCCCGTGGCCTGGCGTAGCTCAAACAAAATGCATACGCTTTTTTAAAAAAAAATAACAGATCACAGACACACACACACACACACACACACAGACAGACAGACAGACACGCAGGCAGATGATAGGCTGTTTGTAACAAAGCGCACGTACACTAAGTAGGACAGAAACTTTTCCAGATTAGACAAGCAGTTCTCATAAATACCGTCACATGTTATAATATTCATTTACCCTATGATTCAACAATAGACGAGGCTTCTAAAAACCCTGGGGACTTTGGGCTCGACAATACTGAATGAAAATAATTACATTTTAATTTACAATGAAAGCGCGAACAAGCGCGCACACTTTGGAACATTGTAAACACCAGGCATGAACGCACACACACATGCGCACACTTTGGAACTTTGTAAACACCAGGCATGAACGCACACACAAACGGCGGTAGGAAATTTGTAAACACTTTATCGATTTTAAAAAATATTCTTACCTGTATCATCATAATGACTCGAAGAATCTATTTGAATATAAATTTCTAGAAAAATAAATAAAGGATTCAGCCGTAAGTTATTTTTGAAATAAAACATGATTCATGTAGACCGGCACACTCGGCCTAAAGTATTCTCAATAGGCGCTGACACGTACACCTTATACGGATAATTAAGACCTATATATTTAAAGACTGTTAAATAACGGATTGAACTAATAGTTTGCATTAAAATAAACTACATTTTACTCAGTGATGGGATAGGAGCGCTAGTCTACTACTGTGCGCGCTATCCTCTAGCGCTTGCCCGACCGGAGTCAAAATCACCCATGCGCACTGGACTGTGTGCGCTATCCTCTAAGTGCATGCCCGAGTCAAATTCGCCCATGCGCAGATAATCAAACCATTCGAAGATAATCAAACCATGCACATTTTAAACAAAATTGTAAAAAATGATTTACCATTTCCCGAATCAGTCTCGATATAGACATCTAAACGGAAAAAACATAAGGAATCAGACTTTAAATTTTTAATATGCGATCCTTTAGCGCGTATAATAGTTAAGCATAGGGATTAATAATCATCAAAAATAAAGCTTACCGTGATCTCCCGGGACAATAGCTTCTGCAAAAAGATAGTCAGTATGAAGTATGCTAATATCGGATTTTATCCATTACAAAATATCACAGTAACGTTAAAATACAGACAAACTGTCGTTGATGTCCATCTCGTCTTTTCTTAGCGGTTTCCAAAATGGTGATAATGTGATCTAGTTTACGGGTTATTATATAGGATGGCGGTGCACTTTTTTCAAGTTTGAACGGTCATTTATAATCACAGATTTGCCCATCTGCCAGTCCATTTACGCGGGCAGTTTATGCAACAGTCTGAAAAGGTATTCTGCGCATTTCGAGTAATTTTAAAACAGCTGTCTTTTCTCTGTTTAGAGAGAAATGTCATATTTCGTGTCATATCTTAGGGGTCTGTTTAGATCTGAACACATACTGGTGCCATCTCGTGAGTGACCCGGCTACAGGCTGATCTTAAACCTTCGTGCGATGATCACATTTTTCAAAAATGCCTGAAAATTTCCTGAGCTTTCTTGGTGCATTTTGTGTAGGAGATTACAGCACACAGCTCCAGCGACTTGACAGATTATGCAAGCGCTGGAGCTCTGTGTACCTTTGGCTATCGGGAAGGGCTGGGGGCCATCCCAATATGCCTGCGCTTATCAAGGCCTGAGGAACGAAGATCAAAAGACATAAAAAATGACACCGACGGTTTGAAAAGGGCCTAAAAAGAATTCCTGAGCGGCCTAGGGCGTTGCGCAACTTAATTGAGAAGATACACAGCTGCAGTCGGTCAGCGAGTTGATAGCTTATACATTCGCTGGACCGCTGTATATCTGGGCTATCGGGAGGGGGAGGCCATCACAACGTATCCGCGCTTTAAAGGCAAAAGCTGATTTGACCTTTTCTCTGTGCACAGAGCACGGGCCTGCTCGCAGGGGCTGCTAAAGCTGACTGAGTAATGCTCTTAGGGGGCTGTCAGCGGGACTAAGAGCATGTCTCACCCTTCTTCCAGTTCTTTCTCTCTGTGGAATTCTCTCTAGGATTTTCAGGACAGGCAGCTTGGTTTAGATGAATCAAAGTTGAGATAGATATTTTAAATAATAGATACAGGGTTCTTACCTAAAGCAGGACAGGCTATAAGGTAACTCGCCCAGGCTGGAATGTTGGGACCTTGGTCCTAGATTCCATTTTTCCTGGTCAGAGTCTTTAGAAAATGCTTGGCTGTTTTATTCCACCCGTTTCAGAAGTGGCTGGGAAGTGTGGGGAGCCTATGGTTAAATGCGGCCTGACTCAGACCGTGTCTTTGATCTCACAGTTTGTTATCTGTGTGTGAGATGGAAAAAAAGCAGCTTGACTTAGTTTGAAGCAAAGATGAGAACAAAATGCTTTGCTTTTTAGGCTTTCGGCAGGGAAGTGTGGGGGACTGGGAAGTGTGGGTGACTGGGCAGTGTGGGGAGGCCAGGTGCCGGCAGGGTACGGATGGGAACGTCCTTGGACCGTTGCGAGACGACTTTGGGCTTGTCTGATCTGGTCAGGACACGCCACGGGCGTGTCTGGGCTTGTGCTAGAGAAAGGGCCTGTCTGAGCTTGTCAGGACATGCCCCGGGCATTTCTGAGCTTGTCGAGGTAAAGGCTGTAACACGCCCGGGCTTGTCTTTTGGGAGAGGGGGGCGGTGGTGAGTTCAATCAGGGGGCAGACACCCATCAAACGGCCCTTGACAGTTTATTTCACCCAGCAGGTGCGGAGCGGGTTCAAACAGCGGTCAGACATCCATCAAATGGACCGTTGACAGTTTATTTCACCCAGCAGGTGTGGGGCGGGTTCAACCAGGGGGCAGACATCCATCAAACGGACCCTTGACAGTTTGTTCGACCAATCAGGGACAAGGGGCGGGTTCAAGGAGGAGTCTGGGCGGGGACAGGGGACCCTGAACCAATCAGGTGCTGGGGAATTCCGGCGTGACGTCATCAGGAAGCGACGGGGCGGGACTTCCGGTCTTGCGTCATCGGGGCGGGACTTCCGGTATGACGTCATGGGGCGGGGCTTAAAAGTTATTAATCATTATGATTGACAGCTCTAATTGTGATTTTGACAGTATGTGACCACCTATAACTACTAGTGTTCTAATTAGGGATATCTGTAATTATATTTTGGTTAGTCTACATTAACATACAGATATTAACATTTTGAATAATCTTTTGTTTCTAAAATACCATTTTAACTTGGTAAAATGTAAATAAAGATGTGTAATTGTAATTTTAAATAGTCAAAATAAATATACAAATATCTCTATAAAGAATTCTGTAGAAGTCAGTTGGAAAAGACCTAAGGCATACATTCAAAAATTTAATTCCTTCCTTTGACAAGGCATAATTTTATTACAGACATCTATAATATACTGTAGTGCATCACAATACATGCAACAGTGAAGTGTTTCCTAATGACTTCTAGTCAGGCCCGTATTAGTACCTTTAGAGGCAATAGGCACCTAAAATATTTTGGTGTCCCCATTAATATCTAACTCAAAATATAAACAATAATAAACCATAAAATAAATTTTATTTTTTGAAAATTAACTTACATCACCAACCACTCTCAGTGGAAGATTAAACAGTAGGGCTGACATGACCAAGACAAGAACGATCATGTGTGCCTCGGTGGGCCATGTGGCAGTTACTAGATTCTAGTTTTGTTGTATTCCCAAGATTAATATATATAATTAACTTCTATTATTACTATTTTATTATTATTTTTTATTATTGTATATATATGTATGTAATCTTTTCATTTAATGTTGGAGCCCATTTTTATATAATTGGCTTCAGCTGCCCCATTTGTAGTTTGTACCATATGGTCCATGGTAAATCCAGCAAGGGAAAACTTCTGTGATGCACCCCTTCCTTTGATGCCCAAAGCATGTACTTATTTTGCTTAATAGTGAATCCAGCGCTGCTTCTAAGAAAACTTTCCATTCAAGATATCTGTAATTCTCATTTTGAGTAGTTAATGTTGGAGATGTAGTTAATTCTTATTTTGATTATTTAAAAATATATCTTACGTACCCGAAATCTGAATTATAAGTTGTCAAAATTTGGTTTTTAATATCTAAAATGTAATTGTCTCTCATCAGAACATACAGTACTTAGTAAATGTTAAAGAGGCTGCCATATGTGCAAACCTTCTGTATTCAATAGAGAAGCAGAAATTAAACAGTTAAAGATCCAGTTGCCATTTAAGAGAAACCAGTTAAACTTTGAAGTTTACACACAAACTGTAAGGCAGTATAACAGAAACATCCTGCAATTTCACTTCAATAAAATACATTAAATAAATCTGTGTTAAGCAAAAAAAGAACAAGAAAAAATTAATCACAGCAACACCATAGGTACTACTTTAAATACTTTTAAGTTTCCTATGCTATGATTAGGCTTGAATATGTAAAATCTAAAATTCCCAGAACTAGAACTGCACTTTTGCTGCCACAGTGCAGGCTGATTTAAAAACAAAGCTTCATTACAGCCTAATAAAAACTGAAGCATTGAAAGAGGTGGAACAGTTAAGGGTTTATAATGGACCTTCTCGTAATAACAAGAAACAAGAGAAGCACAAGCAGCTGATGAAGAAGAATGTTTACAGATACACTGTCAAATTAAAACTAAGATAGAACCATGACAAACAGCTCAGTGCATATACACAAATCATCATCCTCTGTCTTGTGCACTTTGGTGCTGCATGCGTTTATCATGCAACATATTCAATTGTTCTACCTTCCATGGAGAAATCTATAAAAGACCAACACCAAAAAAGTACAGGAATGTTTGCCGATCTTTCGACAAAAGCCAATATGATCTTGGCTTTTAAATAGCTATCATACTGTTCGTACTGCTAAACTTCATAATTTGACACAAATTCTTGAAGCCTTGGGTGACAATTGCCAGTTTCATATCCAGTATCCGTAAAATGGCCTGCAAAAATTTTTGCATTTTCACACTATTCCACACAGATATGTGTCAGTTTTGAATAAATAATGGATAAATAAAATAGAAGGAGGATATTTGGTAATTATTGTGCTTTGTTTTATTTTTCTTTTTTGAGTGACCCAAGAGGGATTGTGGGAAGAATGTTTGCATTGAGTACTACTGTAGATAGGTTCTTTTTCTTTCTAGTATAATGATTTTCTTAGTTGGAACAGGCCTGAATCATCCTGTCATATGTAATAAGATCCCATGTTACCCTCAGGCTAGCTAGCTCTGCATTCTTGCAGAAAATCCGTCTTAAATCATTTGGTCATTTTCACATATGAGAGACAAACATAGAATGGCTGCTCCATTCAAGTCTTCATGGAGAGACCAGGTGCTCAGCTATTCTGATTCACAAACTTAATAATTTTCTTCCTGATGATATAATTGTAATTGGTAAACTTTGTAATACTGTGTTAATTTGCATGTACAATTATATTTCTAAATGTTATGATAAGCAGGTCTTCACTTACAGAATATTTTTCTGCTGTCCTAAAAATTTATATACATCAATTGTGCATTAAAATGTTGTTCAAACAGCTTTTCTCTTAACATGATTCCACTTTTTGTATCTACTGAAACAATGTGTTACTGGAATCCTGACTTCAGGTGTTTGCTTCTGATTATAGCAGTTTCTTCATATGATCCCCGGTTTTAGGACAGTTATTTTGTAAATATTTCTGTTTCTGACCAGCATAAGTTTTTTCAAATACTGTCTAGTTCAGATTCAGATATTATACAGTATATTTATCTTCTTATATAATATGGTACCGTGGCTGTCCGTTTGTTTGTCCAGGATTTTAAATCACATGTAGCTCGCAAACCGTTTGACCTAGTAACGTGAAATTTGGTACAAATATACTATGTGACCTCTACTGTCTGCTTTTGGGGTGATAATTGACCTCCAAGGTCAAAGATCAACCCAGGAAGGTCACAGTCAAAAATCAAATGAACTGTAGCCTAAAATTTGGTACACATATACTACGCTGAAACTCTGCACTACAGCTTTATATTAAAAGTGAACAGTTTCAAAATTATTTCTCTTTTTATTTTTCTTTAATTTTATTGTAGAATCAACTGTCAGCAGCAGGCAGCAGGGCGGGTGTGCGCCACATGCATATGGGCGCAGTTCTCATCCCTACCACCTTCGCCGTCACTTCCCCTACCTCTTCATATCTTGAATCATTCTTGATGCGTACAGGTGCAGAGTATGGTCAAGTCAAGTGTATTCACTGCATGTTATCGTGCAGTATGCCTTTACTGGTAATAAGATATTGCCTATTCATTTATTCATTCACTGGAAACTAACTAAATGCTTGAAATCAAATCTTCATCTTCAGAGTGAACATGAGTGAAAACGTAACTTTTTGGCCAGATAATGGTCTACATTGCTTATTGGAAGTAGAAAATTAAATACAGCCCGATCCCCATTATGCAGCCTCCATTGACATAACCTTATAAAGAAAAGTTGGCTTCACAAGAAGAATGTGGCCTGTTATCAACAAATAAACCTTAAACTTTACTCTGAAAATCAAAATCATTTGAGTATGTTGACAAGGTGGATAAAATACATTGTAATAGATAGCCCGGCCACAGACAGACACGATACCACAATGTCCACCACACACATGTTTATTTACAACACACTATATACAATATTTACAGTTTGCTCAGTCCTAGTTCCTTCCGCCACCTCCACTCTTGTCTTGCAAGCTCTGTCCTCTTCCACCTGACTCCGGCTCCTTGAATGGAGTGAGGCGGCCCCTTTTATCCTGCCCCAGATGTGGTCCAGATGCTCGATGATGAAATTCCGGCAGCACTCCCCAGTGTGGCGGAAGTGCTGCCCTTGCACCTGGAAGCACTCCGGGCATACACCATCCCTGCTGTCCTCCAGGGCTCTAGGACTGTCCAGGCACCCATGGAAGAGAAGTGCCATTCTCCCGGTCCGTCCTTTCTCCAGGTGTTCCAGCGAGGCAGGGTTCCTAGCCGTCTATCACAACATGTACTGTACATCCCCAAAAACAGTGTGTCTTTGTACATGTGATTTGTACTCAAGGTAGTGATGTGCCTGTTGAACCAAGAAAGATAAATGATCAGTTTATTTTATCCATCTCTCTGTAAATCTCAATTATTTGCTGATTCTTCTCTAATGCATTCTTTCTACCAAAGAATTCAGATTCAGTCTGTGACACCTGAAACCAGTGCACTATTAGATAACCTTTTCCTTGCTAAGGAAATTGCTGATGTCATTAATAATAATAATAATAATTCTTGATATTTCTATATAGTGCTTTTCTCACTAATTAAAGTGCTTTGCAAACTCCATGCAGAGAGGACATGGGTTATAAACCCATGATCTCCTTATAGTGAAGCAGTAGGGCTACCACTTGTGACATAGGGAAACAAATTGCTGACTAGGAAGTCACTAGGTTCTGGTGGGTTACCTGTAGTGTTTTTATAACACATATTCTTGTCTTTTTTATTAATACTCTCTGAATCTTTCCCTGCTTATTCTCTAACTAGCTGACCCGCCTTTTAAGTGACCGACTTTTAAGTTGACCACTTCTTAAGGCAATTCAATATGTAGATCAATTTGATATTTTATACAAACTCATTAATTTGGTTATATTGCATTTGAGCGGTATTACTTTAATACTCGTAGTTTCTGTTATTTTTGTGATGAAATTTAAACTTTTTTTCTATATTGAGGTCGCCCTTTTGAACCCCCCTGATATTTACTATGCGGTGAGGCATTTGTACTCCATCAATATTAATTATTTCCAGAGACATAATTTTGTCTATTTTTCCAGCGCATCGCACACAAAAGCAAGGGAACGATGGGAGCACTAGAACTCTGCTCACATCATGTCGCGTCGTACCGCAAGCTGCAAGTAGTAAGTCTGTGATAAGCGGAATACCGCTACGCTTTCCACTCACGGGATGGAAGGACAATCCCGACCACTTTTATATAGTAAGAAAGAAGAAGAAGATATCGCACAGTCTGGAGTAGAAAATCATCTTTTACCTGGAAAAACGAAACTACAAATCCCATCGTGCATTGCAAAATGGACTGGGCGTGTGTGAAACTCCGTGCTACTCGCACAGTCTGGAGTAGAAAATCATCTTTTACCTGGAAAAACGAAACTACAAATCCCATCGTGCATTGCAAAATGGATGGGGCGTGTGTGAAACTCCGTGCTACTCGCACAGTCTGGAGTAGCAAATCATCTTTTACCTGGAAAAACGAAACTACAAATCCCATCGTGCATTGCAAAATGGACGGGGCATGTGTGAAACTCCACGTCTGCGTAGCACTCACAGGACGGAAGGACAATCCGGACCGCTTTTATATAGAAGGATAGCAAATTTTTATCTAGCTAAACACCATTAGCATTATTAAAGGAAAATTTTCTATGCATAACTTTTAAATCTGTTTAACGTAGTTTATGCTCACAGAATTGGGGTCATAGTGTGTGATAGTAAAGTACACATAAATAAGTATATTTCAATTTTACAGTGAAAGATTCTTAAAGAATTTATTCTTACAAAGAATTAGATATAATTTTTATTTTTAAAAGGGGTAATAATATCATATCCCTCATATTTTGAAAAGTCCTTTCTTACCGATTGAATATATAAGAATTTGACTACATATGAACTGAAATAATGAGATTAAATCCAGTGATCATCCACACACGGAACCCCAACTGTCATCCACATTTTGATGTTGACTTTGTCTTTATTATTGTAAGAAGATTTTTGCGAGCTGGAGTGAAAGTGTGAAAAGAGTGATTCAATTAAACAAACAGAGCTAGTTTCCAAGTGCTATTCTTTTTTCCCAAAGAGAGTCCATGTAACTGCAAGCCATCAAGTATTAATTCTTATAGTTGCTTTGCTCCTCTTTACTAACTGCTTGCATTGAACTGTATGTGTATGTATATGTGACTTTCCCTCCTACACTAAAATACCTAGGGTCAGTTTAAAGTCACAGATTTATCAGGTGTTTGAAAGTAGGGTATCCACTAAAAATGTGTAATACTACAGAGAGCACATTCTGTATAACCATCACACAGTCAATGAATGGCCCAAAACATCAAATCCTGACTCCAGGAGCAGGGAGAAATCAATGGTAACAACCATATTATTGTGCAGTCTTATACTACTATCCACAAAGCAAATGCTGTTGTAATCTTGTCAATGCAATTGTCTTTTATTGAAGTTTTTCTTTATAAATGCTCAGATAAACTGGTACTTCAATTCTGTAACAGTGAAGGAGTATATAGCTGCTGTGCATAAGTGAGGACTTCTTAAGTGTTTTATTGATCTGATGTAGATTTATTATTCCTTAATTTAAACAAGAAATTGGCTGTTTTTAAATGCCATTGCTTTACCACAAATGTGTACAAATCACTCGACTCTTAAAATCTCAAGTTATTCAGCTAGAAGAATATATAAAACATTGCATCAAAAAATATTGTGCATGACGTCTGTCTTATTTATTTCGTACCCTAGCAGATGCTTCCTAGTTATAATGATAATAAAACAATAAAAATAATTGAATAGAAAAAGCTAGTAATTAATGTTTTGACAGGTTTACCTCAATATTTTTTCAACTAAATGCTTTTTAGGGAGGATTAATTCAGGACACTGTGAATAGGACACCAGTCCATAAGCATGCATATACTAATTCTCACTTACACTAGGCCAATAAAAAGACACAAGTTTATCTTAGAGGCTCATATTTAAAATATGGAAGTGAAATTAACTATCCAGAGAAAAACCTTGTATTCAGATTTCTGGAGCTATGGGACAGCAAAGTCACCCACCACTCACCCAATAAAGGTGCTTTGCATATTTTAAACATGCAAAATTTTCTCTAGTTTCACTGTCAAAAAACATTGCAAATGTAATTAAAATATCAGAAAGTGATGGAATTCAGCCATTCACAAAATGAACAAATTCTATTTCAATATATACTAAGCATGCCACAATTCAATTAAAATTGTTTATTGTTCACATACACCCACAGACAAATATTATATCCATGCAAATATGTAATCAGCCAATAGCAGAACAATGCATACAATCATTCAGACACAGGTCGGGAGCTTCAGTTAATGTTCACATCAAACATCAGATTTTGGCAGTGGCATAATTGTTGGTAATAGACAGACTGGTTTGAGTATTTCTGTAACTGTGGATCTCCTAGGATTTTCATGCACAGCACTTTCCAGAGAATCAGATACATAGATTTGTTCCTAGGGATTGCTTTAAAAAGACTGCTTTTTACATGAGCTCATATAATAAATAAATACATACACCTCAGAAGAAAAAGAAAACTTCTGAGTTGGCATCTACAGGCATTATAAAGACATAATGCTGAAAAACAAAAAACATCCAGTGAGGAGTAGTTCTTCATACAGAAATGCCTTATTAATAAGAGATGTTAGAGGAGAATGGCCGGACTGGTTTAGTCTGGAAAAAAAGGCTAAGGTAACTTCGATAACCACTTTAAACAACTGTGGTGAACAGAAAAGCATCTCAGAATGCACCACATGTTGAACCTTGAGGCAGATGGGCTATAACAGAAGACCACGTCAAGTTCCTGTCCTGTCAGCCAAGAACAATAAGCTGTGGCTTCAGTGGGCACAAGCTAATCAAAACTGGGCAGCTGGAAATTGGAAAAACTTAAACTGGTTAAATGAATTTTGATTTCTGCTAAGGAACACAGATGATAAGATCAGAATTTGGCACCGATGGCATAAATCCATGTAACAAATTTGCCTTATGTCAACTGCCCAGGCTGTTGGTAGAATGTGTTCTTGGCACACTTTGAGTCCATTAATACCAATCAATCATCACCTGAATTCCACTGCCTATTTGAGTATTGTTGCTGACATTGAAAATGCATCATACCACAAAGCAAAAGTCATCTCAAACTTGTTTCATGAACATGACAATGAGTTCATTGTTCTTCAGTGGCCTTCCTAGTCACTGGATCTAAATCCAATAGACCACTTTTGAAATGTGGTAAAACTGGAGATTTGCAGAATGAATGTGCAGCTGACAAATCTACAATCTACATGGACCAGAATCTCAAAGGAATGTTTCCAACATTTTGTGGAATCCCTGCCATGAACAACTGAGGCTGTTTTGAAAGCAAAAGCAGGCCATACCCTGCATTACTATAGTGTTATTAATAAGTTGTCCTGTGAATGTATACTAAATGTACAAGTCAATATAAAAGTCAATGTGTGTATGTATGTATGTTCCAGCATCACTTCAAAACGGCTGGAGCGATTTTCATGAAACTAGGTACATGTTTCCCCTTTGGTCGACTAAAAATACTTTAGGGTGAAATCAACCCTAACTCACCCCCTTTTGGATAGGGTGGGGGGTGATCGTGCAGTCTTGTATGCATGTTATCATCCAGTCGACACTCGGAACGACCACCAGAGGGCGAACTGGAGGTGACTGTCAGCATTCTTTATGTTTGAACACCACCCCGCCCCTGTTGCTTTTGAAATTAAATAGAGTTGGCCTGTTCCGAGCCTTTGTTGCTGTGTCTCTCCGGAAAATCCTTGGGTACCGTTGGTTTGACGTTGTGTCAAATGAGCGGTTGCTCTTGGAGTCCCAAATGAGGCATCTTACCTGCATTGTGAGGGAGCGTCAGTTACGGCACTCCGGCCATGTGGTGCGTTTCCCCAAGGGTGATCCAGCTTGTAAGATCCTCATTGTTGGGGACCCGAGTGGCTGGACAAGGCCAAGGAGTCGCCCACGTAACACTTGGTTGCAGCAGATAGACGGTCATTTCCGGAGGGTGGGACTGGACTATGTGTCTGCCTAGGGGTTGCCAACCGGGATCCCGAGTTGTTTCGTCGTTTAGTGGGCGAGGCAATGCACTGTACCAGTGCATGCTCCCCAACTTGACTTGACTTGGTTCCGAGCATCAACTGGATGATAACATACATACAAGGCTGTAAGACAAGCACATTAGTGAGGCTTCATTGTTTGTTAATTTATTTTTATTTGTAAAGTTGTGGGGGTTTTTTACTTATGTTTTTCTAAAACAATTAAAAAAAACACTTTTTTTTTCTTCCAGTGCAACGCTCGGTATTTCAGCTAGTGTAAAATAAACACAGAGAACACAGGTAAAGGTTTGGGATAGCCTACCCATATACTTGGCAAGGAAACTGAAATAAAAAAATGGTCTTTGCAAACTGAGTTCAAAACAGAAGTGAACACAATAAACAAGATGGTGGTTATATGGTGAGTAGGCAGTAAGGGGCAGGTCCAGGGGCACATGAACCAGAAGTGGCATCAGAGGACTCAAGTTCAGTCTGCTGGTCTACAGTGGGAAAAAGAGAGAAAGGATTAGTGGCCAGTGCCAACCTCTCATTCAGTGAGTAAGTACAATTATTTAAGCCTATAAGCTGTCTCCCATGCGCCTATGTGTGATACTCATCTAAAATTGCCTACAACCTATGAGTGTAATCAAGTGCCAGTATTGCTATGTCATATCTTTTGTGAATGTTCTATGGTCAAACAATTTTGGGCATACATTTTTGCATAACTCTTGGATCTAAACTTATTCGTAATGCTTTGTAAACAGTATGCTGTGAAAAAAATCAGGAGTCATTTCCTACTTGCATTAAAACATTCTACTTAACTGAAAAAATCCTGACCCCTCAAGAATCAAGCTGGAAAAAAATGTTCTGTATATTTCTTGCTGTAAAACTCTAATTTTCTTTTTTTGGATATGTTCACAATTTTTTTCTAAATGTTCAAAGACTCCTCAAATGTAATTCTGAAGTAAAGTATTTCTAAAGTAAACACATTGGGCCTGTGCTGTTTATTTGCTGTTTTATTCTGTAGGAAGAACACTTTAGCTTTATTATTTTACAACTCTCTGAGTTATGTTGTGGTTTAGTGCTGAGTTTCATGGATTGTCTTTGGAACACATATTGTATGGTATTTGCTTTTTTAATTGTTAATTTGTTTTGGTAATAATTAATTAATTTTGTTTAAAGATGCATTTCAAGGCACTCAAGGACACCTAGCAAAAAAGTCAAAGAAATATTCCAAAACAAAGAATTAATTAAATTAATAAATACTGAAAGAAATAATCAATAACTAAAATAAAACAATACAATGGAAAATAACAATATCAATTAAAATAACATTATGTATATGTGATCATAAAAGTACTAAACTGTACAATGAAGGGACAAAATTAAGAAGTAGACAAGTTTAAAAAGATTTTAAGCCTGGATTTGAATATGCTGAGGATATCTTGAGGAAGGGACTTCCAAAGACGATAAATAACAAAGCTAGATGATCTAGACCCCATGGTAGATAAACTAGCAGAAGGCTTGGCCAAGAGTTTTAAATAAGTATATCTACAGTAAGAGTACGAGCAGGTGTATAAATATGTAGGAAATCCAAAAGATATGAAGGTGCTAGGCTACGTTCATAGCAGAATATTTAACAGGGAGCCAGTGAAGTTCACAAAGAACTGGGGTAATATGTTCTATGGAAGTGGTCCCAGTAATAATTCAGGCAGCAGAATTTTGGACCAACTGAAGCCTATGCAGAAGCTTGTGAGGAAGGGAAGCCAATATGTGATTTTACCAGAACATGTACAAGAATAGCAGTACTAATAGGTGTGTGGAATGGACGGAGTCGATTTATATTGTGAAGGTGAAAATATGCAGATTGGGTAAAACTGTTAATATGAGCTTTGAAAGATACAGTGCTGTTGAGGATGCTTTTAACCTGAGAGGAAAGAAATACTATAGAACCATCAATTGTCAAGGAAAAACTGTCAAGTTTTCGCAAGAGTAGATTTAGTTCCAATAAGGAGAGCCACAGTTTTATCATTATTAAGTTTGAGAAAATTAGAAGAGAACCAGGTTTTTATTTCAGAAAGGCAGTCAGAAAGGATGAGGGGACAAAGGAAAGAATTGGGCTAGGTAGATGAATACAGCTGGTGTCATTAGCGTAGCAATGAAACTGAACACCAGATCTCCTAAAGATATTGCCAAGTGGTAGAAGATAGATAATAAATAAAAGAGGGCCCACAGCAGAGCCTGGGGAAATACCTCTAATGATTGGGGTTGGCTGAGATCTGAAATTCTTGAGTTGAACAAACTGTCTACGACTGGAAAGATATAGTGCAAACCAAGTGTAAGAAATACCACAGATTCCAATGAAGACTAATCCATCTAACAAAATACTATGGGATACTGTATCAAACCCTTCACTCAGGTCAAGCAATACCAAAATGGTCAGCAGCCCAGAGTCAGCGGCCATTAACAAATCAAAAAAAAATTAACCAGCACCTGGCTAATTTAAAATTGGAGTTATATCAGACATCTTAAGAGCTGAAGGAACAAAACCAGAAGAAAGCAATGAATGTACAATATCAGTAATTAATGAGACAAAAGAAGGCAGACAAGCTTTTACCAAATGAGTGGAGAGATTAGTCAAGCAAAATGGCAGCTTTTATTGGTTAACTTAAAAGATTACAATATGTATTCTTTTTAGTTAGCCAATAAAAGGTGTCATTTTTCTTGACTTCTCACTACATCCATAATGGCTAACACGGTACAACACCCTAGTACCAAATGAGTTTGAACTGGATCTAACTGAGAAGTGGAAGATTTAGATTTTTTAATTAGATAAGAAATTTAAGAGATAGACGGGAGTGTAAAGGATGAAATGGAATTTGAACAGGGCCTACCACAGGCAAGGTTAAGAGTATTGTGTAGTGTATATATCAATGATGTCAGTTGCTGGTGAATATTGCTAATTTTTAAATTAAAGAATTGTGTAAAAATATCACATTGTGCAGTGGAGTAAAGGTGAGGTGCAAGGGCATTAGGTGGCTATAGAACTCTATTAACAGTAGAAAGCAAAGCTCTAGAATCCCCTTCATCTAACCTAAACTGTTCTGCAGAGTAGACATAATGATCATAATACATTTTTTTATGTTTAGCAAACCTTGTCTTAGCAGACAAACCTTCTATTCTGTTGCCTGGGCTTTAAGCCGATGTAGATCAGGGCTGTACCAAGAAGCAGAGTAGGTAAAAAAAAATAGAGATTTTAAAGGAGCAAGGTCTTGATATTATAATGTGTGTGTATTTTCATTTTTTACTTCTTTAATTTTCATTAGATTTTGAGTGTAAAATTATCAATTTGGGGTTTTTAGGTGTAAAGAGTTCAGTTCTGATATTTATTTCAGAATTAAATCCTTGTTGAAATCACTGAAATATTTCCATGTCTTTTTACCATGCCATTTTATTCTTTATGGGTGCAGATATCTTATCTGCTATTGCTATAACATTTCTAGGACAGTTGTCTGACAGTGTGTGTTGTCTTGTCTTTGAAACTGTATAAAGGGCAACTTCCTAATCATCAAAGGTTGTGGGTAAAAACCAAAAGAATCATTTGTGTTAGTGCGTACTTGCTTAGCTAGCTTCTTTATTACATGCCTTTGCTTCAAACTTTAGACTACAATTTTTTTTCCCAGTTTGGTCTTGGTTAAAGAGAGGATGGATGTTGTTGTGCAGGCTTTTGCTAGGAAATTTGACTACACCTATTCTCCAAATTGACTCTCAGTACCTTTGCATTGTTCAAGCATAGTGGGTAATTCCAATATAGTACATTTAACACATTATTGAAATACATACTATTTATTTAGTATAGGTTGCTATATTAAAAACACAGTCAGACTGCAATTTTACTATTTGTATATCAAATGTGAAAAAGCAGTGTAGTCTCCCAATTAACGTTCAGTTAGTTTTGTAACACGACTTTACCAAGAAGCTGTTCAAATTGGATTTTCAATAGATTTTCTTTCCTTGGGTCATTTTACCACATAGGATGCTACTTGGTCTAATGCTAGTGTGTTTAAAATCAATTCATCTGATTACAGTGTTGATTGCAACTGCCTGGTCCTGTTGATCCTGTTATATGCTTGCTGGCTAGGTCATTTGAGAAGCACCCCAGTAGCATTTTATATAAATACTCCAGGCTTTTCTGTTATCTATCTTTCTATGCCTTATTTTGTAACTGATTCAAAAATTGACGTGGGGACTACAACAGAAAACTATACTGTTTCTTTTAAATATAATTCAATGTCTTTCAATGGCTTCATTTACACCTTTACTTACAGTAAATGCATTTATTGCAAATGTTTATTATTGCAAACTGATTTTGCCTCCTCAGTATTATTAAATTAAAAGCATTCTGCAGCTGAAATATAAGGGTATAAAAATGGATTATGAATAAGTTAAAAGGTATTGAATATATCTAAAATCAAATTGTATTTTACTAAAACTAATATCTATACATACAGTATATATTTTATAAAGAATGAATCAAAAATTATTTTTATTTTCTTTTGAAAATAGCAGATAACAAACAATAGCCTTAAAAGTGCTATAGTAAACTGGAACTCAACACAGTGATGTTATAATTGGGGAGGAATGAATAAGTGCACCAAAAGTCCATAGATGTCATTTATTATTTTAAACACAAAAGAGAGGTGTGATTACAGGGAGAAATTACATTTAAAACAAAACAAATCTAGCATCATTCTTCACCTTCTGACTTACATGTTTTTTCTTGTAATTTAAGTCCTCTTAAACATAATCATCTCCTCCTGACTGTGTAGCCCTGGGTGATGCAGTCCTTTTATGCTGTCACTCATGTGTGGGAGCCATCACAATCATTTTTCCCCCAGAGATGCTGGTCCTGTGGTCCTTATTCTCTCCACCAATTTCTAGTGTACTGTGCTATTTACACACAAAAATATTTTAACTCAATCATTATATTACTAAAATAAGTAGTTGGAACTTAATAATAATTGCAAACAAACTGAATTAATATATTATTTCTTAAAACTCTACAAATTCCTTTTTAATTTAAGCATTTGATTTATATTATAATTTTATTAGAAAGCATTTGACATTGAAATGTAAAAAATTCAGACTTTTAATAAACAGTTAAAAATGAAAACCATCTATTTATACACAAAAATATTTTAATTCAATCATTATATTACTACAATAAGGAGTTGGAACTCTAATAATTTCAAACAAACTGAATTAATATATTTTAAAACTCTAAAAATTCCTTTTTAATTTAAGAAATTAATTTATATTATAATTTTCTTAGAAAGCATTTGACATTGACATTTTTTAAATTCAGACTTTCAACAAACAGTTGAAAAAGAAATCCATCTGTTGTCAGTCCCATTAAATCTAATTTAGAGCCATAGGGAATAAGCCTACCTTAAGTAGCAACAGAAGCAACACTGGAATCAGCCATGAATGGTGATCTGTTTAAGGGCAAACTCATGCTTATAACCCTGATCAATTCATTGAATGAAATGGTGAAAGGGAAGAAGTACTTATAAAGTTAATTATCTATCTCATTATTATACTGTCAGATTAATTTTCATTCTGTGATTTTAAGCCTAGATACCTATTTTATAGGAGCCAAGCAACTAATGGAGCACCTAGAACATACAGTACACCCTGCAACAGTGCACTGGTGAGATTTTGTCATTTAAGTGCATGCGATCTGTGGATATCCTTTTTATTTGTAAGCAGGGGATTCTTTTTTTCACTTTTATCTATTGAACCATTTTTAAGACTTATTCCATAGATATTCCAAAGTTCTAATTTTATGAAGCACTTTTTAGAGAGTACATCATCTTAATTCATTGAATGCCACAGTATGATTTTACTTCAACTTTGTCATTAGACACATTTTTGTGAGAGATACAAAAGTTCCTAGAGTTTAATACTGTGCCTCTTGAGAGTAGATATTGATCCCAGTTTCTGACCAACCATGCTACTGTATATTACTTTGTAGTATTTGTGCTTGACTAGATAAAATGTACTTGTCGTCACAGGAATAATATAGAAACTGTTAGATGAAGAAAACATCCAAAAAAATACTGTATAATGGACTGAAATTTAAATTAAAAAAAAGCTGTAAACCATACATTAACAAACATACAAAATTGCAGACACCATGACAGCAGTGAGCTACCCACTTTCAAAAGCTTTCTTTGTAATTTGCAACATAACTGCAGTGCAATTTCAAGAACAACAATGTACTGAAAGAATTGAGCAATGTAACTGACATATTCCAGATTTTTTTGACACAGAAGTGAGCCTTGTCATAATTAAAATAATGGGTATTAATGGAAATTTTTTACATTTGTGAGTTTAACTGCAAAAAAAAATGTTTTTTCATTCAATTGATTTCATAACTGTACGATAACATTTCCTATAGTAAATGTTCACTTTAGACACAATATTTTTACCTAAGTATTTTTATCTGTCACTTTGTACTTTTGTGTATCTTGTGTTTTATAGTTGTTTTTGTTGTGTTTGAACTGTTTCATTAAATATTTTTATGTTTCATGTTCTTTTTGGGTGCAGCCACAAGAGGCGGGCCCACTGTAACATCACTGGAGAGATCTAGCAATGGTTCATTAAAGTGTATTGGAGTCTATGTAAGTACTGTTTTCTTTGCTTATTGCTGTTTTATGGACTTTTTTTTCTATTGTATTTAGTTTACTTTTTGGATTTGTGTTTTTTGGGACTTGTTTACCTTGAATTGCCTTTTTGGAAGCTCTTTTTTGCATGGTTGAGGAGTTTTGTTACTTAGTTAATAATACTTAGTAATAAAGGGAATTATTTAAATTGGCAATCTTTGAAGTGAAAGAAAATTTGTACTAGCAAATCACAGCATTTTTCAAAAGAAGCATGAGTCAAAATAAAGAAAAGAACAAAGTAGCAGACATTTAGATCAAATTAGAAATGGGACACTGTGATCAAGACTATGAATACTGAAGAAGTAAACCACCCAAGTCAGAATCGTGAACCTATAAAAGATCTGTAGAAGGCCATGCAATGAAACTGGTCAGAAAGAAGCATGTGAATTCTGTGACTATCTACAAGCATGGACTCAGAATGCTTATGTTGCCAGTAATATTTTAGCAATCACTCTATGGGTAGATCTGTAGCAGGTGAGTTGTCATTTGATCTTTCTTTGGAATATTTTAATATTGGTTTTATTGGCTCTGCAGAGTATCTTTAGAAAATTGCTGTATTGTTTTTTTGTTTGTTTTTTTTTTGCTCTTCCTCCTGCTTTACTTTTGCTATGTGTACTGTTTTTCTTTTCTCCTCCCTTTTGTTCCCCCAATTATATTGTGTTTACCTGCTGTTTGAAGCAAGTTAGTGTGAGGGATAGCTCTAGGTTTCTGTGCTGGAGGGGTGAAGATGACCTTTACAGGTCACTTTGTGAGCATCTGTTTGACTTAAGACACCATTTCACTCTTTAATTTCTGTTTATTTTTGTAGAACGCTTTATAGTAAGTATGAGCCCAGAAAGCCTGCACACGTTTACAGCTATTTGGCAATAAAAGAAATACTTTCACCATACCTCATTTACTGTATATATTGTACATGAACTCATATCACATACAGTAAACAGAGCAAATTTTAACTTGATTAACATAGAAGTTTTGTAAAATATTATTTTGTATGTTATTATTAATCATGTTTTTATTTTTTATGCTTTGACTATTTTTTGATATGTATTTTTGTATTAAATATATTTACTGTAGTTATGTACATTGTAGTGTTTATTTGGCATTGTCAGTATAGTCCAGGCAAAGGGCATATAGAGCTTGCTGGAGAACACTCTTTTGTGAGTACTTTTATAGATTTCCAGGGGTCCATTCCATAAAGCAGGATTAGTGTGATATCTGGTTTAAGTAAGATAGGATTCATAGAAATCAAGCTAATTCCATTCCAGAAACTCTGGATTTAGCCAAACTTTTATTACTGGAATAGATTAAGTGGTTGTATCTGCATTGTCTAGTATCCGTAATTACCAGGATTTAGCACTTATTCTGATATAGTTATCAATGTAAATAATCAAGTTACTCATTCTAATTCTAGACTGAAGGCTGCAGCCAACATAATGGCTTCAGAAAAAATTATAAAAAAATCAGTTCATGAGCTTAAAGGAGAGTACCACAATATTGAGTGTGCATATGGAGAAAAACTAACCAAACAGTACACCATGAAATTTTGAGAGCTCACATAAGTACATAAAATACTATGGTTGGCAATAAGAGTCGGTCTTATTTCTACAAAATTATTACCAATAGTGTAGGGAATCCAAGAATGCTATTTTCAGCTATTTAATATTAAATTCTGCTATGTCTAATGAACAAAACATTGACATTTAAGTATGAAGCTTTTGCAGCATTTTATTAGAAAAAATACTATAATATCAAATATAATGCAGACTTCCTGGTTGCGGTAAGGCATGCCAAAAAGTGCTTTAATCGGTTAATTTGTTTAATATTTTTAAAGGTTTATAGAGCACTTCCCAGTAGCATGACCACCATTGACAAACTGCGCATGTGAGCGTGTGTGATCACCGCTTAGGGGTAGTTAAATGTGGGAGGAGTGGTGAGTAATTAATGAATGTTAACTGGGGTTGCAACAGTTTAAAAGAGGGCAACATATGTGCTAGGGGCTCAAGAAAACAAATGGGGAAAAAGAAAGAGAAAGAGTGGTTGGTTAAAGATCAGTTTGGGTGCAATTCAGTCTGAGAGAAGCAGGACGGACAGCATAGTCTCTGCTCATTACTTTGTGAAGGAGAAAAACTGATGTCTGTTGAGGAGCCCTGTGGAGCAGCTAAGTTCAAATCTAATGACTTGATGGTAGAGAGTAAATTAGTACAGTGGAAAGTCATGTAAGAAAGGGAACTGGGTATGAACAAATTTAGAGTGTTTCAGCATCAGTATAAAGATTGCAGAATTGGAAGAGATGCAGTAAACTTGCTCTACTGAGGGATCTGTGGAGACTGATGGAGGTGGCAGATCAGATTGCTATGGAATGTGCAGAAGAGATTTGTTCTGGTGTCCTGCATAGGTGAGAAATTACATCACAGCATAGACTTTATTTGGAATTTTTAGTATGCAGTATTTACTTATTTATTGAGTATCTTGAAAACACTTTTAAAGGTATGATTTTTTTAAAGAAGGCTTATTTGTTGACTTCTTTGAATCATGTATTGTGACACTTTCATTTTTCTCTGTATTGAATAAATGCACTTTTGTAAAGAAAGTCTTGTCTTTCTCCACACTCGTCCTGGTCTGTCTTGGCTATGACAATAAGGTGTCCCAAAAGAGGGTGGTGTCCATTGACTGTGGGCATCGGGTCATCATTCTGGTTAGTGGTTTGGCTTTTCTGGCAAGTGCATCAAGGATTCAATCATATGTAACTATGAGAATATTGGTGATTGTACATAAAGAATTTGTGATATTATGCAGTGCAGTGTGTTTCATGGATCAGTTGTAGGCCTTTTATTATTCTCATTTTGCATGCTTCCATTAAGCAATATCATTTCTAACCATAAGCTATTGTAAGATATGGCCGGCTATGTACCCCAGCCAATACCCCCAAGCCGCCAGGTGGAGCCCTCCTTGCAGCATGGAGGTTCCCAGAAGACCAGCAGGGCATCATGGACAATGGAGTTTTTATGCACCGCCCTGCTGGATGCCATGGGGGCCACGAGAGGGAGCTGCAGGGAGGACCGAAGAGTTCTTCGTGCCCTATGACCCGGAAGTTCGTCATAGGAAGAGCGACGGGCTTCCAGGGTGAGAAAAAGCATTGTTTACCCTGACCAGGAAGGAATAAGGATTTGTGGACTGTTGGATTGGGAACACTTCCGGGTCGGGGGATATAAAAGGACTGTGGTTGCTCCCAGATGGCGAGCTGAGCTGGGTGGAAGGGTGGCAACTCGTCTGGGAGTGGAGGATTGTGATTTATTATTAGTATTGTTATTGTTTGGTTTATTGAGTATTGTGGAGTGGAGCGTGCTTAGTGCACATTATTATTATAATAAATTCTATTATTGGACTTTTATCTGGTGTCTGACGTGTCGTCTGAGGGTACAAGGGTCCGAGAAAACCCTAATTCTGTCACACTATATAATGCTGGCAGCTGACCCCAAGACTCTCAAAATCCCTATTGAGTGTCTTACCATCATTACAGAATAGACAAATAGTTATTCCCTAATTTTAACAAGAAAAAGCATACATACTGGTTATATATTGCAGTAAAACATATGAGGATTTTGAAGAAACAATTGATCATCTGCACTTGCAGATCAATCAAGAAGAAAATAATTAAGGTGTTATTGGTTATTTTAGGAAAAAAAGGTGTAAATTTTGTAACTAGGTAATCCTACATTTTCCCCCTGAAATTAATGGTGTTTACATTTTCAAATAAAAAATAATACATGCAAGGAAAAGTAATTTTAATCAAAAAAATAATACTACCAAAAATATTGCATATAGCTGCAATCCTTCATCCATCCAACAATGTGATAAAATGAATAGTGAGGAAATACTTTGTGTTCTTTTTGAACTTGATAAACAACAATAACCTTCCTCAAGCACACACAAAAATTACAAAAAGAAGAAAAAAGAGCCACAGTAGCATTTCTTGACACACTTATGCTAAATAATTTATTAGTAATTGCAATTTACAAGCCAAAACAATTAGATAATGAGTGTGGAATATTTACCAATAAAAAAGTCCAAGATAATTTGGAGACCTGTATCTGATAAATATTTTATTTTTAAAAGAAAGGTCAGTAAAGATGTAAAATGCCCTAGAGTAAATTACTATGAAACAGTATTAGTATGTCATGGTTTTTGGGATAGTATAGAAAAAACTAAAAGAAGGATGGGAAAAAATTTTAAAGATTACATTATAGACCAAGAAAATGTTCTATATAGACTAAAAGGAGAAAAGAAAATAGAAAGAAGATAATAGAAAATAATAACTGCTGTAAAAGATTGGATCTGGTGGGCAAAAAAATCAGTCTACCATGCAAAACAAATATCAACAAATGGAGCTTTGAAAAGAGGAGAAGCAGAACTAAAAGACTACACAATAAAGAAGAGAAGGAAATTGGATTTAGCTAAAATAAGTAGATAATGGAAGTTACAAGAAGATATACGAGATGACAAGATTCAGGTAAGTTAAGTACAGAAAGCTGTAGATTCATGTAAAAGGAACATGATATGAAGAAATATATGGAATGACTCAGTTGATCAGACTAGACTATAAAGTGTAGAGTCAGGGAGAACTGAAAACAGAAAAGAAAGAGTAAACAAAAAAGATAGAAATGTGACCTTAAAGAGGAATTAAAAAAAAAAAAACTTTTCAAAATTAGGTGATGTTAAAAGTACTGTTCCTCAGGGTTCAGGAATGGGGCTGCTGTTCATTTTATTAATACCTTGGTTAATGAAGTAGATGATATGCAGAATTTCAGTTTGCTATGAGAAATTCATTTTCAGAGGCAAATTTAGAGTGGAAGAAATATGGATATGTATTTTAATGATTGATGGGGATGATAGGAGTGGTTGTTTGGGTGAGTTTAGTGGAACACATTTCTCTGTCTCCTGTGTCCTTTATTGGCCAAAATACAATGGCAATTCTATTGCCTCAATTTTGGTTGGCTCCTTGCACATTTGAGCTCGGAGGCAACACCAGATTTGCAACTGATGGCATTTATTTTAAATTCATGTAAAAGATTTCACATAGGAAGTAAAAATGTTAGATTTGATTACACAATCAAAGGTTTTAAGGCGAAACATACAGTATATCTTATGATGAAGACCTAGTGCTCATAATGGACTTTTCATTTTCTATACCAAAACAAAGTGATTTAAAGGTTAATAGAATGTTTTAATTTACATAGCCCAGTGTGTGAAATACAAGTTATTGGAGGTAATACTTAAGCTATAGTACATAATGGACTAGTGAGGCCTCATCTGGAGTACCATGTGCATTTATGGTCTTGATACTGAAAAAAATCACACAGCTGCACCATAGAAAGTACCAATAACACCAACTGGACTGATTCATAGATGAGGTTTAAGCTTTGTAAAAAGATTACAGGACTTGATACTTTTATTAAGCACACAGAGTTTAAAAAGTGACCTGACTGAATTGTTTACAACTGCAATAGGAATAGGTACAGCTGATCTCAGTTTTTATTCTAAAATGAATTCTTCAACACAGGAACTCAAATGGAAACTGTTCAAGGATTGAATATGCACAAATATTAAAAATATTTTGTTGACACAGAGACCTAAAGGCATTTGGAATAAGTGACTAAGTAGTATGATTGACAGTAGTACTTTGAGGATCTTCAGATGCATGTTATTTTGTAATAATTAAGATAATTAGATAGGATTAACTATCTAAAACACACTAATTTTAGTGTTAATTGTATAATGGCTGAGTTGCTAAATTCTGCTCAAATGATCTTGAGATGCCCATGTGCTTCCTCTTCTGCTGTTCCTGTTCATCTCAAGACCTCAAGTTTTTTGGTTCTCCATATCACTACAAGCAAATAAATTACAGCATGTGCTTGCACTTGTGCCTCCTGTGTCTGTCTGTGTTGAGTTAGGGCGGCTGTATGTGCCCTTAAGCTTCACAAGTGATAATTGGTATAATTTTGGAGACTGTCTATAGTTACGTTTAACTCAGTTAAAACACTTCAACTCCAGGCATACTTTTCTTTCACAATGGTCAAAATAATTCAATAAAGAATGGGTACTAAAAACAAGACAGAAATATAGAAGAATGCAGAAGATGGCAAAAAAGAGGCAGAATACTTTCTTTATTAAACATTTCACTTGACAGACTTACTTGGGCTATGAAGGCCTGAAACTTTATCTGAATTGTGTATTGTTATTAACATTGACTGACACTGCCTTGTCGTATTGGATCAACGTTGTGATTTTAAAAGGACACTGTAATATAAAGACTGATGACTGTAAAATGTGCCTTCTGCACAGAAAAGGGTACACATAGTTTTGAACAGCCTTCCAAAACCCAAGGGACTGTGAGAATGCTTACAGGTTTATTTAATTCATCCATTCCCACCCAGTAAGACATTTAATTGTAGCCTGGTTTTATTTATTTCACATTCATAATTATTCCAGTGTGATATGAGGGCATGCTAAAGCAAATGAATTCTGTGTTAGAGCCTCCTTCTTTGTGATTCAGACAACCGAATAAATTTAACAAAGAGAGTAATGAAGGCCTGGTCCCTTCTCTGTGGTGTAGCCCAGCATGATAGAAATGTGTGATTTTGATAAATAAAAAAAACATTTGTTTAGTTGCATCTGTGCTCACACAGTTCTTGCGAAAGGCTGCTGTCACAGTTTTGCAAATGTTTTAGTCTCTTTTAAAGAAAAGACAGTACAGTAATTTCTAAGGCATGCACAAGGTGATTTTATTTGAATTCAACAAAAAAGAAATGAAAATTGATCTAAAATTATAAAAACATTTATCTAGTGAATAGATGTTAAAAATGGTATCACAAAACTATTGAAATTTTATAAAGTAATCCTGTTTTCTGTACCTTAATGAAACCCAAATGTGTATACAAGCACAGTTAGTCCTGGCTGCTGGGATGGATATTTCAAAATTTAAATTATGGTTGACTCATGTTTGAACTCATTTGCAACAGGTCTTTACAGAGACACACACACATACTTTTGGCCCAGTTTAACAGAAGTCTGACAAATGCACGCAAAGCGCAATGTATCTCCTGATAATGTTAGTGGGTTTGGAATATATTAGAAATCAGAAAACATCTGGTCAACCAAGGTCCAGTTCTAAAAGCATTGTATGGTAGAAAATAAGCTCAAACAAGTTAGAAGATGAAACCTTGGTTCAACATTCGGGTATGTTTAAGGGCTGTAGCCCTCAATGGACTAAGTTTAGTAGGTAGGTTCTACAAAGTTCTCCATTTCTGGGTTTTTGGAAGCCAAAAGCTATTCCACCACGATTGGTCAAATGGCTGAAAAAAGGTCTGGACAGGCTGATCCATCACAATTACACATACACACACATAGCATTGATGTGCAATTGCCAATTAACATAACCTAAATAATTAAATAAACCATTTGTAATTAATTCCTTCTGTGCTTGAGCATGTCTGGTTGTAGTAATTTTCATGAAATGGGACTGTCAAAGCTAGTGATGTTAGGAAATAACAAGCCAAACTTTATTACAGTGAAAGTGACCAGTATGGGTATCAGGTGAATGTGGCACTGTGATGGTAAATTACCAGATTTTCAAACACACAGTCCAGGGCACTTATGTAGCATGTATATCCACGCATAAAGCTCATCCTCATTTGTTTATTGCCTGCTTTTAATCTCATCAACATCAGTGCGGGATCAGGGCACAGGGAAAAAAACACTTTAACAATTATACACATATACAGTATTTCTATACAGTGTGTAGCTGCGTTTATCCAAAGTTACAAAAGCTCTGAATCTTTTAATTTGCTTTATAGGATGATTCAAGCATCAGTGTGAGCCATGTTCAAATAATTCCACAGACAAAATATCTTCATTTTAAAAGTTTTAGTAAAACTTCAAATCAGAACAGTTCACACAAAAAAAGATTCAAAATTGGTAAAAGAAAGGAAAAGTTTTTGTTTAAAAAAAGTTCTGTTTAAGGTTTGTATATCTTGTTTCATTTCTCCAAGTTTGGTCATACAGTCGTACTTGAGGCACATTAAGTAAATTAAACACATTAGACACGGTCAGAAACCTGTTTGCCATCTCCTATTCTATTTGCAAACATACCTAACAATCCATACTAGCAGTAGGACTATTTCCTAACTGGCTTATTTACTCTCTGTTTTATGGCTAAGAAAGTTCTATTGCATGTTAACTTACAGGGGGTGAAAGGCTATACCATATTTTAGGTAGTTAAAAGAAAATGATCTCTTTATTATAAAAAAAGCTTGGGAGGGAGACTAGAAGTGATCTTCTCAGAAGACAACTTGACGTCCTGTGAGAGACACTTTAACGTCACGTGAGACAATGCAGTGAGACAACATTTAAAACAAGTTCATGGACATCTAACCTAGCAGTTGTTGGAATGCTTTTGGCAGACACAGTTAATGTGCTCCCAGCTCTTAAAACAACAACAAGCAGAACAAGCAGCTCGCCACCAGCAGCAAGCCAGCACATGATCCGAAAACCGCTTCTCCTTAGAGTGCATTAAGGCCCCTCCTCCCCACCCCCTTCACAATGCGAGCGGCAGAGACGCGAACTGGCAAAAGGACAGCTGCTGTACAGGCTGTACAGGTAAGTATTGTTTTTACAAATGTTTTAAAGTAAAAGTGAAAATAATGCATATGTAACAATTCCTATGAAAATAACAATCTCTTTAAATTGTATATCCGGTAAACCAAACCCAGGAGTGGGCGAGCAAAGCATTTAGGGGGCGGTGCCCCCTAGTACTGTATAGAAATTAAGCAAACATATGAAATTAATATCAAACATTAGCTTTCTAAGATTGGCTTGAAGTGGAAACATATAAATGCTGCTCCTCTAGTTATTGTCTGATTCTTGGTAACTCTTGCAATGCTGTTCAGATTTAACACAAGTTACTAATCAAGTGGTCCTCCTCAGAGTTTTGATAGTGCTATTATAAGTAAACTACATTGAAGAGCTGGGGGCCCTTGGAGTTTTGTGCACACTATTCTAAATACATTGTAACAACGTTTGTGTCGATAGAGCAATGTTTGCAGCACTGAAAACCTTATTAGATGGGCAGCCTTTTAAAACCAGGACAATTTGTTTTTCTTCAGGTATTTATCGGGACACATAGCTTGAAACTGGGATTTTCCCTCTCACCGGAACGTAAGGGCACCTTACTAAATTATAGTGCCCATGAAATTGTGAATCATTACAATCTGTAGCTTTGAGGTTGGTTTAAGGTAGCAGTAATATTGCTTAAATGGTAATTTACTCTCTGCAGAATGACTTTAACTTTACAGGGTCCTTCATTCAAACAGTATATAGATAACCTTTTGTTTTCCTTGCATGCATTTTATATTTTTACAGTTATGAAGATCATTTCACTTGCCATTAACAACTTAAAGCATTGGGAGGAGTGATGTGCTGAAGCACTTATTTTCTTCTTTTTACACTCAAGCATCTGGAAAGACTTTATAAAGCAAAAGCTGTTTGCTAAGGCAGAGGTTTCTGTGTATGCCTAGCTGGACTTGTTGATACAGTATTGGCCTTCTGCCCACAAACTTCAAACTTTGTGATCTGTTGAACTGTCTTGATAAATTTGTTTAAAAAATAAATGTGCCACATTTCAAAAATATTGATCCACAGGGGTACAAGTGTATCCAACAGGGGGCACTCCCCGGGATGTGTCCTTTCTTGATGCAGAATAGACTAGAATCAATACCATCTCTTTTGTAACCATGGCAGAAATAATCAGAAGAGAGAAATATGGTACAAAAACAGATATATGTATTTAACTTGTTTTAAAAGATAACTTCCATTCCCACAAAAATACAATGTGTAATCATTTATACATACATATCCAGGCTGGAGAGAAGCCAAGGATCAGTATAGTTATCACAGTTTTTCAAGTGTGGAAATGCTGAGACTATACGCCCATTTGGCAGGAATGTTCACCAACATGGAGACAGCTTCTGACTTTGTGATGGATCCTCATTATTATAAACACTCACATATTTACATATGAATAGACTTCTTGTCAGGTATGGACAACTACTATACGGCTGTCTGATTTATTTCTGGATGTACTCAAATAACACCTTCACCTGTTTTCATCATTTATGTCTTCTATAGACTGTGGTCTTGTTTAAAATTGGCACCCTGTGTTTCTTTCACTTGCCTCTGTCCATATTCTCTGGCAGTTTCTTTCTGTTAACTGAATTACATGGCTTTGAAATAAACTTCAAGGCAATGGGTCAGGCCTGCTTTAATCAATAAAAATCCCTGCCCAAGGAATTTGTACACAAAGAAAACTTAAATTAACAGACCTGGGTCTTGGCCACCACCAAACAGGGCTAATACCCTACCGTGCCGTCTTCCAGTTGTTTGTTGCTTATCTTCTTTTTATGAATCTGTCTCCCATCCCCGCATCAGCCAGTTTGTCTCACATATTTCTGTCAGCTGGCTTACCTAAATGTGTCTGGTTTCTGCTCATATAAGTAAAATCTGATAAAATGAAATAAACTTTACAGATCATAGTGACATACTGTAAACGTTGGCTACACCAAGTTGTTTCATGTGCACAGAGAGAGATACAGAGACAGACATAGCTGTTGCAATAGATGGTTCTTACATTATATGCAAACATATCTAAAAAGCCTAGCAAATGGTAGCAGTAAGCACCCCAAATTTGTTGTAATTGTACTCTAAAGTCTATCAAATTTCTGACTCATAGGTATATAGTGGGTATCAATGTTTATAATGTTCTATGGTTCATAACCCTCATACAAAATGTCATGCACGTGCACTTGGGAGGTAGCTTAAGTGCTCTGGTGGTAATAATTACCCACCAAATGTGCCATGTTCTAAAGCCTCCTCTCTTGCCCCCTCTGTAGAAAAGAACACTAATACCCACTCCACTGTCACTTCTGTTGTCCACCCATCTGGACCCGCCCCTTCCTGCCAACTGCCCTTAAAAACTTGCCATTTCGGTTCAGTTTTATGTTGGACTTTTGTCTGAAAAGACATTACTAATATCTCTGTGAAAAGATTTTTTTTTTAGCACATTATATGGGTCACGATTGTGCCCCAAGCCAGACAGAACAGATACACGCATACTTGTTTGAAGAGTGAGTTGCTGCACTCATTTAAGTGGCATCAGATACAAAGGGGTATGAAATAAAGACATTCATTGTTATAAAGAATATTCTGTCCTGTCTGGCAAGGATATATTGCATATTATTTCTACATATTGGTTCAGGGAATTTTGGGAGCAGACTACTTCCTTACGCCTGATGTAGTTTGAAAAACAGTTAATGGCCTAAAATCCCATAGACTGTAACAGATCATTAGTAGTAGAAAGCTGTACTAATTGTCTCAGAGTGAAAGGAACTTGGAGTGGCATAACGAAGACCTGAAAGAGGTGGTTGAATTGCAAGCAGAAGTGTTGTCGATACAACATATGACGGATAAAGGTGAAGAATAATTTAATCTAAGCAAATACAAAGTGGTAAGAAGGTGTTGACTCTCCATTGTTACCTTTTTTGTGGTGACACTGTATAGGCTTCTTAAGAAACTCTTGAATTTGCTAAATGTGTTATATGTGTCCAGTTAGGGCAAGAAGCCATGAAATAAACCAAATAAGAAGAAACTATTAAAATATGATTGCATATAGCTGTCCTGGGGCAACAAAAAAAGTCCCTTTATACTATATGTTAATACTCTGTTCCCAGCTTAGCACTTATAAGGTGCTAAATGGCACATACAAATGGCAATGGTCCCAAGGAAAACACAATGACGTACTGATGTGAGCACAATAACTAGTGATGACACACTCACTCCAAGTCTCCATTCCATCGTCAGAAGGTATATCAGATTAAAATGGTAGTGACTCCATGCACAACTACATGCCATATAAAATAGATAAAGACTTAATACCTTTCAGTCACACAGATTGCCAAAATCATTGAAAACAGAATATAAACAACCTTGTCAGCAGCCCTTATAAGAGAATGTTATGTTAAAATAATGTATCTTTAGCCCTGATATAAATTCTGAGACTGTGGGGCCTCTCTAATTTTGGATCATTCCAGACTTTTGGGTAGACTAGCTTGGGATCCAGCAGTATTATTAATTGTATAAAATCTATATTTTGGTATTACAGGGTAAGCTGTGCAACATATTGTACATATTATTAAACTCAATACCGTAAGAGACATTTACAACTTTATCTGTCAAAGAGATGACTTTAATATCAGCTGTAAACTTTCAATGAAGCCACTGCAGAAAAAATATCATTTCAGTTACGTAATCTCACTTCCTTTTTTTTTTTTTTTTGTTCTTTATTTCGCCTCATATGATTTCTTGTATTAGGAATTTGTTAGTTTTCGCATACCCCTTGGGGTCAGAGCGCAGGGTCAGCCATTGTACAGCGCCCCTGGAGCAATTACAGGTTAAGGGTCTTGCTCAAGGGCCCAGCACAGCAGGATCTCTTTTGGCAGTGAGTTGCAGTATTGTATGGTAAATGAATAGAGTTAAAGGGTAACATACACTCAGATTAAACTTAAAAGCCTTTCAAATTCAGAGTGACATCCATGGCATACTTACCAACCACCAAAAGAACCACAAAATATGTTTTTCCTGCATGTAAGGGAAAATACTTTTCTTCATCTACTGTTACACCATTTAACTAATGGTGTAAAAGTAGAAGCATTGGTCATAATTATAGGTCAAGTCAAGTCAAGTTGGGGAGCATGCACTGGTACAGTGCATTGCCACACCCAATACACAGCGAAACAACTTGGGATCTCGGTTGGCAACCCCCCAGGCAGACATACGGTCCAGTCCTACCCTTCGGAAATGACCCTCCATCTGCCGCAGCCAGGTGTTACGTGGCCGAACCCTTGGCCTGGTCCAGCCACTTGGGACCCCAACAATGAGAACCTTATGAGCCAGATCACCCTCGGGGAAATGTGCCACATGGCCATAGTGCCGTAAATGACGCTCCCTCACAATGCAGGTAATGTGCCTCATTCGGGACTCCATGAGCAACCACTCATTCAACACAAAGTCAAACCAACGGTACCCAAGGATTTTCCGGAGAGACACAGTACCAAAGGAGTCCAGTCTTCGTCTCAGGTCACTGGACAGTGTCCATGTCTCACAACCATATAGAAAGACAGGAAGCACCAGGACTCTAAAGACTTGGACCTTCGTCCTTTTGCAGAGATATCGGGAGCGCCACACACCCCTTTCCAGCGACCTCATGACCCCCCATACTCACCCAATCCATCTACTGACTTCACAGGAAGAGTCACCAGAGACATGAATGTCACTGCCAAGGTAAGTAAACCTCTCAACAAGGTCAACACTCTCTCCGCAAACAGACACACTGCTAATGGCTGTGCCCAAGAGGTCATTAAAGACTTGGATCTTGGTTTTTATCCAGGACACTCGCAAGCCCAGACACTCAGACTCCTCACTCAGTCTCTTGAGCACCCCGATCAGATCCTCCATTGACTCCGGGAAGATCACAGCATCGTCAGCAAAGTCAAGATCTGTGAATCTTTCTTCACCAACTTTCTTGCCCCACAGCCGCAGGACCCCATGACCTTGCCCAGCACCCAGTCCATACAAGCATTGAACAGAGTAGGAGCAAAAACACACCCCTGACGAACCCCAGAATCAACTGGGAAAAACTCAGAGGTCCTGCCTCCACTCTGCACAGCACTCACAGTACCAGTGCACAGGCCAGCCATGATATCCAGCAACCTCAAGGGGATCCCACGAACCCTCAGAATGTCCCACAGGGCAGCTCGATCAACTGAGTCAAACATTTTAATACGAATGGCATATCAAGGTCTCCTTTGGTGTCTAATGTTATTTGCGGAATATATACTTTTCACCTGTTAAAATTTGCATCGCTTCTTGGTGATCATAAATATACACCTGACTGAATTGTGGTTTCTTCGAAATGAAACTTGTCGTTGCTTTAATTGTTGCGGGACCACAGATTCTCATAGCGTATAGTCCGTTATTGTGTAAATCTACGTTTTGAGCATTGAATGATGCGAAGGTGAAAAGATTATTGTAGACTCGTATATTTTGCCTGTAGTGTTTGTGGATTCTGCAGTGGACTGGCGCCCTGCCCGGGGTTTGTTGCTTACTTGTGCCCTGTGCTGGCTGATATTAGCTCCAGCAGACTCACGTGACCCTGTGTTCGGATATAGTGGGTTGTGAAATGACTTACTGTTTATGGATTTCACTTTCCCCAAACATCAAATCTTTTAATTCTTGTGGATTTTGTAGAAACACTACTTTTCCCTGATTGCAACATGAATTAGAAGATCCACAAGTCACTGACTTAAACTTCAAAGTCTTACAATATTTCCATACTTCTGACATATCACCTATGTCAATATATTCAATCTCTATTCACCTTTCCGTTATTTCACCAAGTAATAATTTCTCTTTGTTAGCACTAATGTGATCTTTACTAAATTTTTTTTGATACTTTCGAATTTCTCTGTTTTTATATTCTGTAACTTGCTCTGCATGTGTATCACGCCTATGTTTTTTTTGTGTCTTTTGAATTCCACTATTTTCATTATTTCTAACCAGCTCTGCATGTGTTTCGCCCCCTTATTTTTGACCCTCTTTATGAAGACGTTTTACTTTGTTTTCTACTCTTTGTCTTTTATTTCTGTCCTCGCTTTGTCCAGCTATTTTTTCAATTACATCTGGTCCGTGATGATTATTTTCTCTTTTTTTGAGTAATAATTTCCATTTGTTTGCGCTAATGCAATATTTACTATCTTGTTTTGATACTTTTGAATTTTACTGCTTTCATATTCTTTAGCTTTCTCTCCATGTGTATTGCGCCATTTTTTTTTTTAGCCTTTTGAATTCCACTACTTTCATAATTTCTTATCTGCATTTTTTTCACTCCAATGCTTTTGGGTCTCTTTTCTCCGCACTGCTCTTTCTTCTTCGCTTAGTCGTTGACGTTTCATCTAGAACATATTGTCCTTATATGCTTTATATGAGCTGAGAGCAGATGTTCTGTGTCTGCTAAATGCCTTTACACGACTGAGAGTTTTGATGACCGTGGTCTTATTTGAAAATGGTTATAAGTAGTGCATGACTTGCAAGACTCTCATATTCCACGTCCCCGCAAGACGCTCCATGGCCAATCTCTTTCGTCTCGTGGGTCTTTTAAGTGTCTTCCGAGAAGATCACGTCTCGTCTCCCTGGTCTCCCTTCCAAGTTTTTTTTTTATAACAGAGAGATAACTGGAGATATTAATGAGATAAAACTGTAATTAGACTTAGGTATTTACTAAAATGTAATCTAAATCCCCAGAGTTGGGCCTGGACTGAATTTAGATTTTGAGAATTGAAAAATGTTAATGTTAATAGTTTTAAACATAAAGGACAAAATGTTAGGCAATATTACATATGAGGAGATGAGCATAGAAACTATACTCAGTTAAAATTATCTGAGTGTACAACTCCCTTTTTAAACAAACGCAATAGATGATCATTTTTTCTCTTCAAACTAAATATGACTAACATAAAATATCTTTTATTATTATTGTTGTTGTTAATAATAATACTAATACTAATAGCAATACTACTACTACTACTTATTATTATTATATCATTTTAATTAGTTTCTCTTTACTTGTAATTATTTCTTTGACATCTTGTAAAGCAGTTTGAGCTGCATCTTGTGTATGAAAATGTGCTATAGAAAGAAATGTTGTTGGTACTTGACAAGACATTAGTGCTACCATATGCCAGCATTCTATACTTCAGTAGATTAGTTATTGTAAACAGAATAGACCTTTTCCTTAGATGTCAAGCTAGAGTTAAATAAAGAACAGCTTAAAGCTCAGGCCACCAAATCAAAAATGCAACTAGCAAAAAACTTATGAAAGGCTTTGAATACCACAGCTGATGCTATAAGCAGAATATGTATAAGACCACATTAATCAAAAATTATATTAATCAAATATTAAATTAATGACTCATTCAACACCAGAATAGAGCTTCACCAAAATGGACAACACATCTACAGGATGTACACTGTAGGTAATTTAAAAAGCGAAAAGTGCAGAATATGCAAATATGCAGCATTGCAAAGAGGCTGTCAAAATTAATAATTCATCCTATGTCGAGCTCCCTCTGTAAAGCTCAATAAAGAATACTTTACCGAGTTCAGTCTTCTCATTAAAACATCCGTCCGTAACTTCCTACCATTTATTAGCATTTTATCATCATCAATATGGCATTCTATTTCAAACTGAGAGGCAAAATCCTGTGATTTCTTCTCATTAAAATTATTAATGGACAAGCCTAGTAGTCTGAATGGGTGACATTTGCCATCCGAGGCCAGTCACAGCAATAGGTCTGACTATCTGTCTATCTGTTAGCATGAAACAACTCACGAAAGTTCAAGTTGCATTGAGGTAACACAAATAGAGCATGCTGTACAAACATTTAAACTTGAAAAAATACCAATTTAAAGTAGAGAAATAATTTGTACAACATCTGTTACTGACTGACCTACTTGTTTGAAATTTAACTTGTGAGATTATGTCAAATTATTGTCAACTTCTACATTTTATTTATTTCCATGTATCACACATTTCATAGCTGCTCCTATACATAACTCAGAAACAACAAATACAACAGTAAAATTCAGAAACACATGTAATATCATAATACTTCTGGCTTGTGGATGGTTCCCCAGAAGGTGGAGCCATCTGTCTATCATTATTGAGGGACTGCTTACAGTCCAACAAAGGCCGATGGGAAATGTAGTCCTTTGCGGTACACTATATGCACTTGGTATTGGTGTGTTGTCTTTTGTATGATTATCATTTTTTCAATTTTGTGACTTTGACTTCTGATTAACATATTAAGACTTTTCAGGCAACTCATTTGAGCCTTGTTTGTCTCTTCTGGGCTTTTGAACTTTATTTACCTTTTTATGTAATAAATCTTTTATTTCATAAAGATTCTTTGTTGTTTTTGTAATTAAGCCAGTGATTTATGGTGCCTCCTCCTTGTGAAGTTTTTGCTTTATTTTTGTGATATTTACAGTTGTTTTTCCAGCTCCCCAGTTTTGGGCCTAATACAGCTGAAGCCAGCAGTTAGTATTGGGGCCGTGGCTGGACTGTGTGAGCCTCCACTAGGCAGTGAAGATCGTGACCAGCTTCTTGGCTGAATTTTAGAGGCCTCACCTATTTTGCAAACACCGTTCATAACATTTAGGAGACTTTAAAGCTATCTTTTGATCATTCTGAGACCTCCATTTGGTTATCACAGTATTACTGTGTTTTTCTGAATTTTTTATGTTTTCATTAATCCAATTTGATTCTAACAAGGAGCCCCTGTTTAGGACATAAATCATTTTAACAGTATATAGACTTAATATTGCTATATTGAAATGTTGCTCCTAGAAAACCTTCAGCTCAGTATACATTTTTACATATAAAGATTTCACAACTTTCTTGATTTTTTCATCTGTTACTTAATTACTTACTAGTACTGGGACATTTCCAAAATATTATTCATTTATGTTACAGTCAATTCAATAAAAGTTTACAATTACACATATGCCTTGTCAGGTATATGTATATGTGTAGGTAAAGTGCCACTTGCCGCTCCTCTTCTAGTAGCACTGCTTAGAAAATCCCACTCAACAAGATAAAGGCATCATTTGAAATCACTGAGGAACTTCTGAAAAACTGGAACCTTACTGACAAAGCATTCACACAAGCATTACAGCAGGTGCGATGCCAGCCCATTGTGGTAACACAAAAATACTGGGGACAATAGACAAGTGGCTACAGACTTCAATGATTACAAGTAGATACATAAATTAAAGTTAATGAAGCCCTCGGCTTGGATATTTGGAAGGTGCTGACTGGGTGAATGGATATATAGAAGACTGTACTAAAAGGAAAGTCACATTTGCTTCATTATTAACTAAAAACATACATTTTAACAACTTGGACAGTAGGGGAGATAATGTTTTTGTAAAATATAATTTCATCGCTGCATGGGACTCTCAGTTGATGATTTTTCCCTACCAGAGAGCCTACAAATTTGAATATAGCATTTATCACATTTTGTGATGAAACCCTTCAGGTGCTTCCTGATTCAAATGTATAACATTGAGTGATGTTAATTGTTTCCATAGACATCATGATATGCATAATATTTTAAATTATGTTATTAATACAAAGAGTTGAGAAACATATACATTCAATACAAGAAAATAAAAACAGTCTCATTTGTTTTAAAAATAAATTAAACAGAATGAAAATTGAAAGGGCCAGGTAATTAAACCAGTATTTTATTAAGAAGCTATAAACATTAATTATGTCCAAAAAGTACATTTACATTAAATGAAGCTGAAAAGCCTTAACAAAGCAATAGCCTTATTTAACTTTTTGTTTTGTCACAATCACAAACTAATTAAAGTTGTGGAAATAATTCAATAAGACAGTGTGTGCAAAAGCTATAAATGATGGATCCTTCTGGAATGTTTCATCTTGTGCATTTAAAATTTAGCAAGTATAATAATTAAATTAATAATATAGTGTTCAACTGATTTAAAGGAGAAATTATTAAAACATAGAAGCATGTAGGAACTTTCAAGGGGTATTTCTCTACCAATTCTTTTTTTCAAGTCTAGAAAAAGGTCTAACCAAAAGGACGTAATAAATGCAATATGAAAAAATAAATGTTCAGTAGACTCTGTGGCCCCTTTACAGAATACACAAGCATAACTTATATCACGGAACTTACAGAGTCCATATAGAGTGACCATTCCCAGGTGGAATTTCCCGTAGTTGATCTGCAGAAGAAAGAGAGAAAGGGTCAGTGCACTCTGCCACCCCCTGGTCCAGTATGGAATTACCCTCTTTCAAACCCATTAGCTGCCTCCCATGCGCATGTGTGTGAGAACAGATACATAGTTGAAAGACAATAATAAACAACACAAAACATAACATTTCAAAAGCTAACTTTTTCTCTCCTATAGAAAAGGGCAAATAACGTATGAATTCTACTGTATCTCTTGGTTTACATAAAGAATTTTCTCTCCTATAGAAAAAAGCATATCACTTATGATTTCTGATCTTTCAGTTCATGTGGTTAAGTTGAATAAGTTCTTTAATTGGTTGTAAAGCCTCTATTGCTTGCAAGTACCATTCATTCACTCACAGCTAGTCTCTGTGCTGGATTAACTCATCCCCCCAACAGTTCCTGTATGTGAGCACATGTGTGGAAGATGCTGCTCTGCACTTTCTTTCAGTATTTATGGTGAACCTTAATAACAGCTAGAACTTATCATTGACAAGGTTATTACCTTCTAGCTACAGTTATGCCAGTACTACAATACATACCTGACTTTGTCCTAACTACTAAGTTACGATTAATAGTTCTTAGAATTATATTGTGTGTGCTTAAAGTTGTAGTCTAAGCAATGTTTTGTTCCTTTTCATGGTTGACCTTCTCCAGCCATGTGAAAGGATCTTCAGCACAGTTTCTTCCTTTGTTCAGGAGCTTATCTCCTCCTTCTCCTTTGGTTGAACCTTCTGGTTGCAGCCAGTTTGCATTTTCTCTTTGAGGTATTTTACACACACATTGTCCTCTGTTTATTAGTAAATTTACACCTGCTTGCTGACTTTACCATCAGTTAGCTTTTGTTGTTAGGAAGTTGAACACACAGCTTTTACATAGGTTTCTCTCGCTTGCTTGTGCACTTGCTGTTCCTCATCAAGTTTAGACTAATGGCAATTTCATCCAACTTCAATACAGACAAGTATCTCACTCTTCCAGTCCAACACAATTGCCCTTTAGAGTAAATGGATTGCTTCAACCTCTATTACCCTTTTACCCTTTTAGCTATGGGTTCTGGCTATGGATAGCCAAAATTATGGTCAGGTTGAGCTGTAGTTCGATGACAAGAGCAATGAATTAAGTTTCTTACAATGGTTTTTAAAGAAAGGAACAGAGGGTTTGCCATTGGGTTCCTGGGGTGTACATAAGCCCATCCTTTTGGCTGACCATTGTGACAGAGTTATATCCATCTGTGTTACTCGTCCTTGGGCACCCAGCTTGCACCTGCGATAGATGTCTCGGTGAAGTTACAAGGTCTGATATTGATCATCTCAACAGATAAGGTTCAAAGCTGCATTCAGATTAGACTTTGTAGCTGATGAAGCCAGGGCCTGTGTTTTAGCCATAGCAGAGAATGGATAATGTCAGTCTGTCCTACAACACTGTATACAGTATGTAAATGTATCTAATAATAAAAGTAGATTTGCCACAGTAGGAGAACATGAGCTTAAACAAATGCACTATAAATCCATTAGCTAATTGTTTATCTTCCTAAGCAAATTCAGGATACATTTAAGTACATCTCTTTCTTTTTCAGTTGAAGACTATATAGATTTTATAAGCTGACAAGTGGCCTTGTGTCACAACAAACATCTTTGGTTAAAATACAAAAATTAATGAATATACCTTTATTTTGCTAAACATATGTTTCCATTACAAGGTTGCAAGAAGTCTATCCTAGCCACATTGGGTTCAACAAAGGTTTTCAGCTATACACAGCACTTCAGACCATTGCAGGGCAGCATGCAAATGCACACACTCTTGCTGGACTAATTTGTAGCAGCCAGCTACCCTGGGCTGTGGTAAGAAACTATACTACCTGACAAAAACCCACATAAAAATGGGGAGCAGCTCTAGACGGACGATGGCTAGGAGAGAAATTGAATCAAAGTCACTGAATTAATGGGGAAGCAATGTACTAATGTACCTAAATTACTGTATATTGCAATATAACATTTAAAGCCACAATTGGTAGTTTTCTTGGAATATTTTTATTTTATATAAGCTGGTTTATGGCAGACAGGGACTCTGAAAGGCAAGAAAGTAAAAATGAAGAAAAATCTTTCCAACAAAACAAAAACAGCTCAGCTCTTATTAAAGACAGGATATTAGGGTATTACTATAATAGGAATTAATCTGTTTTGCATGTTTTTCATTGAAGTCATAAGTAAATACCTTCTGAGATGCCATTAGAAAGGCAGGATTTTGATTTCACGTCTTTATATAATTTTAATGATGGATTTTTTGAATAGTACCATTTAACTCATGTTGTCAATTTTACAATAAATGATTTGGACTCTCAATGCTACACGTTTACAGGGTCTGTAATTTTAACAATCATCTTTCCTATATGCACAGATAGTCACTGTCAGCACCAATTCAAATAAAGAGGTGAAAGAATAATGGGTCAGCATTACCTATGAGATTTGTAGTGTGACTGAATATTAATTGAAGGAAGGATCAGCCACAGAGAAAATAAATTGTATTTCAAATTTATTTTGCATTCAAATTTCAGTTTTATTAAATATATTCCGGGCAGCATGGTGGTGCAGTGGTAGCGCTGCTGCCACGCAGTAAGGATACCTCCCTGCGTGGAGTTTGCATGTTCTCCCCGTGTCTGCGTGGGTTTCCTCCAGGTGCTCCAGTTTCCTCCCACAGTCCAAAGACATGCAGGTTAGGTGCATTGGCGATTCTTGTCCCTAGTGTGTGCTTGGTTTGTAGGTGTGTGTGCCCTGCGGTGTGCTGGCACCCTGCCCGGGGATTTTTTCCTGCCTTGCACCCTGTGTTGGCTGGGATTGGCTCCAGCAGACCCCCATGACCCTGTAGTTAGGATATAGCGGGTTGGATAATGACTGACTGACTGACTAATTATATTCCACAGCACACAATGGTCATACTGCTGCTTCATAATATCCAGTGTTCTGGGTTTAAAGTTGATGTCAACATAGAATTTGCATGTTCATCTTGTGTCTCTATTCCAGGTCAGTACTAATGACTGCATTTCTTCACATAGACAGTGCTATACATAAGCCATTTTATATGTAGAGATGGGCAATGGTTACTGCATTTTCACATGATGTTAAAGGAAAACAAGTGTGCCAGAAAGAGTTCAAATGAAGAAAGTCATACTTTGGTAGTTGTAAGGCTTAGACTCAAATATTCCCAGGGTGAGATCTGCTTGTTTTTTTTTTACAGTATTCTCACCATAATTATTAATAGGATGACTAGAGCTTTGGTAATTCATCATTTGTTTTCATAATTTTAAATGACAACTTCAGTTCCAAAGCAAAAGTATGAATCTAAAATATTAACAAAGGTGATATCTTTTATGCCACTTTCAATAATGTGGATAATGTCTTCTGAAAATATATTTGCCTTGTTTGCCTATCTTTATTATTGCACATTTTAACATAATGAATTTAGTGTTTATTGAATTGTACTGTGTATAGTGGATAATCTGAGGGAAGATAGCTACCGTGTTTTTTTTTTTTTTTTTTTGTTTTCCACAGAGCTGCATTCCAGATCTAATAAATCCTACTGGGACTTTTCCAAGGGAGAACACGCATTTCACAAACATACAAGTTTTTTTATTTAAAGACCTGGAAACCATTTGGTACTGAGTCAAAGAGGTAAAAACCTATGGCACATTTCTGTTTTCACAACTGGCATACAGAGACATTCAAGGTCAAATCTCCCCTTATTCCTGTACACATTCCTTTATTTCGTATCAGTTTCATCAAGGCTTAAACAAAGTTCACCCCAAGAATTAGGCATAATTCCACAGTTCTCTATAAAAGTAATCCTGTATGCAGGGCCGCTGCCATTAAGGTGAATTAGGTTCACCTAGGTCACAGGTCATTGGGGGGAGGGGGGCACTAATAAGTTTGGCCTAGGGTGCAAAATAACCTAGCACTGGCACTGCATGTATTCAATATTTTAAGTGTAAAAAGGTATTATTCCCCCTGATTGAACTTATCCCATTCGGGAGATATTTGATTTGGATTAGTACTTTGAATAGTCAGTCAGTCAGTCATTGTCCAACCCACTATATCCTAACACAGGGTCATGGGGGTCTGCTGGAGCCTATCCCAGCCAACACTGGGTGCAAGGCAGTAACAAACCTCAGTAAGGGCACCGGCCCACTGCAGGGCATACAAACACACACCCACACACCAAGCACACACTAGGGACAATTTAGTACCACCAATGCACCTAACCTGCATGTCTTTGGACTGTGGGAGGAAACCCACGCAGACACGGGGAGAACATACAAACTCCATGCAGGGAGGACCCGGGAAGCGAACCCAGGTCACCTTACTGCGAGGCAGCAGTGCTACCACTTTGCCACCGTGCCACCACATACTGTACATTATGTCTCTGTGGAAATAACTTAAATACATATGTTGTAAGGTGCATAAAGCAACATACTAGATACTCTAGAAGGATTTATTTCTGAGGTTTTATATTTACAAACATATATGAAAATTATTTTTAAACCCCTTTAGCACTAAATTGATAAAGCAGCAATGACATTAATGATGGTGTACTCAATAAACACCTGGCCCTAGCCATTCCTCTTTTTTGTATTTTGGCAACTGTTAGATAGAAGTTGTGTAATATTCTGCTAGTAGAATTGTTCGAGCACTGTATGTATTTTTGTGCTTTTGCAAAAGCCATCGCGTATAGGTCAAAGGATGACGTTTAACATATTATGCGTTAACTTTAAATAAATTTGCTGGTAGTAGTCAGACATGCTGTATAGTAAAGGGCAAAAAATAGAAAGCAAAATAAGAGCTAAGCACATTGCAAGTATGTCTCTCTAGTTATAAAGCACAGATTTATTATCTTGCCTTATCCTAACTTTCAAAAATGTAAATGCTTCTTTCTCCCATTTTTATGTGTTCGTTGGAGATGTACTTTCTTTTAGTAGCTACTGGCATAATAACAGGATCTCTTTACTGTTTTCTCATTAAAGTGCACTTTAAGCAGGTCAGCCACTATCCTGATTTTGTTAGTGCTTTTAACGCATAACATAGCCTCTTTTCAGTGCCAGAAAGACTCCTATATTGAATAAAAAGCCAGATAAAGTGACTTGATATATTTCTGAGAAATTCAACCTTTTCTTAAAGAGCAACCTTTCCATGACAGAACAGCTGTCTTGATCAAAGTATAAGCAAGACCAAGTACTGCCACAGGGCACTGAGAAAACAAAAATTAAAAAAAGACTTGGTAGTAGTCGATCAAAATGTTGGCCACATTCATTAAAAACATTATGCATTGCCACAGGCAGCAAGAGAGTCAAGTGTCTAGGGCTGCTGCCTCATAGTTTTAAAGACCAGGGTCTCAATCCAGGCTTGGATATTGCCTGTGTTACTGGCACATTTTCATCATGTCTACACATATTTTCTCCCTTTTCCAACCAGACCCACAAGACATGATTTTTAACTGTTAATCTGCATGTGTATAACTGGTATCTTGTACAGGGATGTTTCTTGCTTTGCATTCAATACTGGTGGAATAATCTCTGGCTCTCTGAAATCATCTAATAATAATAGTAATAATAATACATTTTATTTATTCATAGATGCCTTTTTAAATATTCAAGGCCACTGAACAATAGATAAAGCACACTTTATAAACAAAACTAAAAATACAAAAATTAAAATCAGACAGAGCAATTATAATCAGAGAAAAAGCAGTCTTAAACAGATGTGTTTTAAATTTAGATTTGAAAAGTGAGAATGAATCAATATTTCTAAGCTTAGATGGTAATGAGTTCCAAAGCTGGGGAGCAGAGCAACTGAACTTAAAACTTTTAATATTTCTGTGGTGTAATTTAAATATTCATGATGTTGAAGTTCATTGTTCTGATATGGGGGGCGCTTCCAGTAATTTAGTAAGAGCATGTAAGAATATAATCATATATATGTTGAATAAAGCACATTGCTGCACTGAAGACCTTCCGTAGTGGTGAATCCTTAATGCCAGACATGACACGTTGTCAGAAGTGCTGTAGTGAAGTAGAGTGGATAAGAAACGTCTGGTCTAGATGACGGGAAAAAAAAGTCAGAGCAGTAAAAAAAAAAGTACAGCTACTTTAAGAATCCGTCAACACTTTTATCACTGCTCTATACTCACTGGCAGAAAACTGTAATTATGGTGTACTTAATGATAAGCTGATTTGCAACAGAATTTTTTTTATGTCTTAAAGACATAGGTTTTTCTGAAAGAATGCAACTGGATAAAGACATCACATTAGAAAAAGCAGTGAGTATAGCTAGACAATATGAAGCAGTAAAACAGCAGCAGACTGACTCGAGGGAAATGCACAGTATTCTAGAAAAGAAGCAGAAGTTGATATAGTTTTGGATAAAGATAAAAGGCCGAAAGCACAAAATCCAAATACATTTTCTAAGAAGGCTTGTGTGGCACAAACAGTGCAAGGGCAAGAAGAGCAGTGAATGTGCTGTAAGTGTTGAAAATCTGCTCACCCTAAATGGCAGTGCCTAGCTAAAAATATTGTGTGCAACACCTGTAAAAAAAGGGGTCATTATAGCAAAGTCTGTAGATTAGAAGGCTGGCATCCTTCAACATCTGCAATAAGGTGCTCCAGATGTTCTATCAGACAGTTGTGGTGAGTGCCCTCTTCTACGCGGTGATGTGCTGGGGAGACAGCATAAAGAAGAAGGACGCCTCATGCTTGGACAAACTGGTGAGGAAGGCAGGCTCTATTGTAGGCACAGAGCTGGACAGTTTGACATCTGTGGCAGAGCGACGGGCGCTGAGCAGGCTCCTGTCAATCATGGAGAATCCACTGCATCCACTGAACAGTATTTCCCCCAGACAGAGGAGCAGCTTCAGCAGCAGACTGCTGTCACTGTCCTGCTCCACTGACGGACTGAGGAGATCGTTCATCCCCCACACTATGGAAATCTTCAATTCCACCCTGGGGGGGTAAACGTTAACACTATACAATGTTATTGTCTGTTATACCTGTCTTGCACTCTCCACCTTGCATTTTTTAACTTGCACTGCGTTTTTATCACTCTTTAATTAATATTGTTTTTATCAGTATGCTGCTGCTGGAGCATGTGAATTTCCCCTTGGGGATTAATAAAGTATCTATCTATCTATCTATCTATCTATCTATCTATCTATCTATCTAT
>JANRMT010062809.1:15528107-15593487 GCA_026402145.1 Polypterus bichir lapradei
TATCTATCTATCTATCTATCTATCTATCTATCTATCTATCTATCTATCTATCTATCTATCTATCTATCTATCTATCTATCTATCTATCTAGTGAAGTCAGTAAATGAAGTGGAAGTAGATTCAAGCACCCTGTTCTAGGCACAGCTGATGCTGGAGAGGATCCTTGGTCAATTGAGCTGTTCATAAGGCAACTTAAAGTGAAGTTTAAGATAGATTTTTGTGCTGACGTGACATTCATGCCACAGAATGTATATGTGGACATAGCACACTCACCAAACCTGAAAGAAAACTTAGCAAGCCAGGTGGTGCTCAGCTGTCTGATGTCGGGAGTGGCTAGTGAATCACTGAGCAGGGTGATCTCACAGTGTAGGAAGACATCTATATTATAAGTGGACTGTATATTGCCCTGCTTCAGAGATCTGCTATAGTCAAGTTAAATTTAGTGTCCATATTAGACAGCACTGATAGCAAAACTTTAAAGGTGACCTACAATCAGTAATGCAGTGGCCTTGGGGTGATACAACAACCATATACCATTAGACATGAACTGGATACAACTTCATGCTCCCTCACAACACCCAGAAGAATAGCAATGCCAAATCAAGATAGATCTTGCATTTATGGAAATATTACGTGTCATTATGAAGGAGGAGAGCCTACAGACTGGTGTGCAGGTATGATCCCAATAGTCAAAAAAATGGCAGTATTCATATTTGTGTGTATCTTACAAAAATAAATCAAGCTCTGCACAGAGAAAAGTATATTTTACTGTCACACTACCAGTTTACTACCAGTTGAACAGACACAGGAATGCTTGCAAATATGGGATTCTGGCAAATAAAATTGAGGAGTCTGCTGGGTACACTACATTCATCACTCCATTCAGTTGGCACTTTTTTTGGTAACACTTTACATTGTGTCCATAATTACACTGTAACTACTATGTAATTACCTGTATAAGTACAGTGTAACTACAAGTTATTACTCCATACTTACTGTGTAATACAAAGTAACGTTATAGTTAATTACTCAGTTATTGTTATTCCACAGTTTATATAATTACAATGTAACAATTTATCACTGATCCAAAAACAAGTGTACTTATATAGTTACATTGTATCTGTACTTTCAAAATGTAATAAAAACATCGGGGTATGTAACTACAACTATGTAAAGATGTTCCATGGTCTGGGCAATTGTAATGGAGAATTGCAGTGATAACTGAATAGGTTTTCGATGATTTTTCAAGATCTGTTTTAAATGGTGACCCTGTGTTAGGATATAGCGGGTTGGATAATGGATGGATGGATATGTGTGTAAAATTTGTACGTTCTACCCATGTGTCCCTATGTCTTCTTCATGGGTTTTACTGCCACATCCCAGGGACATGTAGGTTGGGTTACATGGCCATATGTGTAAGAGCATGAGTGCTGGTATGTTTGTCAGTCGGCCTTGTAATGGGATGGCTCCCCATCCTGGGCTGTTTCCTGCCTTGTGCCCGGTGATGCTTGGAATGGCTCTGCGACCCTGTGTACCTTGATTGAATGATGCAAGTTTGGCAGTATTATGTTAGGGATGGATATAATAATAGCCCAAAAAATTAAACAATAAATAGTGTAATATAACTACAAGAATGTGACAAATGCTTGTTTAAGCAAAACATATCAAGGAGGTGCCCCTCTAGATTTTGGGAAAAAGCGTTAACCATTTTGCCAAGGCATTTTCACCATTTAGAAAAGATCTTGAAATATCATTGAAAATCTATGCAGTTATCACTGAAATTCTCCATTACAATTTCCCAGGCCATGGAACATCTGTTACATAGTTGTAGTTACATACCCTGATGTTTTTATTACATTTTGAAAGTACAGATACAATGTAACTATGTAAGTACACTTGTTTTTGGATCAGTGATAAACTGTTACATTGTAATTATATAAACTGTGGAATAACAATGACAACTGAGTAATTAACTATAACTTTACTTTGTATTACATAGTAAGTATGAAGTAATAACTCATTGTTACACTGTACTTATACAGGTTAATACATAGTAGTTACGGTGTAATTATGGACACTTAATGTAAAGTGTTACCCTTTTTTTTGATAGATTACCATTTATAATTACCTTATCTCCAGAACACTTTCAAAATGGATGTCATTTGGACCTTTATGGAGTAGCCCAGTGGTTCTCAACCTGTGGGGCGGGCCCCCCTAGGGGGGCACGAAGTAACAAAAAGGGGGGCGTGAAGATGTGAAAAAAAGAAAACAAGAATCAAAAATATGAAAAAAACATCTGTTGAAACCAAAACAAATTAACTTAAACTACATTCTGATACTAGAACAATAAATATAGAGTTAGATAAATGTCGATAAAAGTTAAGTAGGTATAATAAAATATGCATCTACATTTCAAAAAAATGTTGGGGGGGGGGGCGTGATTAAAACTGTGAAAACTCAGGTCGCAAATACTTAAAGGTTGAGAAACGCTGGAGTAGCCTGCCATATTAATGATGTTCTTATCTAGGGGGAAAATGAAATCCGAACATGATGAGAGACTACATATGGTACTAAATAGACTTGAAAAGGCTGTTATCACATTAAACCCAGATAAATGTGAATTGGGTAGACATGAAGTAAGGTTTCTGGGCCACATAGTTTTTGCCTTTGGATTGAAACCAGACCCACTTAAAACTTTCAAGCGGCAACTAACGTACAGTAAGTGAACTAAGTTTTCTTGGGGTGGTGAACCAACTAAGAAAATTAATTCCATGTTTGACAGTAAAGGACAAGCTGCTTAGAGAGTTTGTTATCTAAGAAGAACTGCTGGTATTGGTGCAGCACCCACCAGGAAGTATTTGAAGCACCAAAGCATGGCTTGTCATCCACCCCAGTGCTGTATGATGAAAACAAAGAACTCAGAGTTTCAGTAGACATATCTTCATATGGCCTAGGTGCAGTACTATTACAGAAAGATGAGCAGGAATTGAAATCTGTAGTTTATGCATCTAGATCATTGTCTGAGACAATAAGAAGCGATGTGCTCAAGTAGAGAAAGAGCCATTAGGTCTTACTTGGGGATGTAAGCAATTTAGTGATTTCATCATAGGGAGACATTTTTTGCTTTTTGCCATATACTTCAGGTAAGTTTGCTAGGACCTCAAAATTTGGCAGAGGTTCCTCCCTGAATTCAGAGATTCTGTCTCAGACTGTGATCATACCAGATCATTCATGTCCCAAGGATGATATTATTGACAGCTGGTGTTCTATCGGGGGACACAAATACTGATAGTGAATTAGTCTCAGACTTAATGGATATTACAAATATCTACATTGATACAGTCATGAAAAACTAGCCCACATGTCTGTCTTAACTGACAGAGCTTCGAGGGCAGCTATTTGCTGACAGTGCATGCTTGGAAGTGATAGTTTTGTGAGCAAGGATGGTCAGACCATAATAGAATAGATAATGTATTGAAGCAATATTAGCAAGAAATAGCGACGATGACTGTTAATGATGGACTCTTGTTCAAAGGTTGTAGGCTATTGATTTCTTCAGCCATGCGCATTCATGTCCTAGAGAAGATACATGAAGGACACCAAGGAATAGTGAAGTATAAAGAGCATGCTAAAGAAACTGTGACCGGCAGTGCACAACTGAAAGAGTTAATTCAGAACTGTAGAGTCTGCACTAAGTAGAGTGTCAACCCTATGGAACCACTCATAATGCTTTCAGAAAGCTTTCAGAAAGGCCATGGCAGAAACTGGTAGCGGGTATGGTTACACTGAAATGTGTCAACTACCTGCTAGTAGTAGGCTACTACTCAAAATTTATTAAAATTGCAAAACTGACACCCACTAGAATGCAAAATGTTATAGTGCATCAATATTTTCATTCCATGGCATCCCAGAGATCTTGTTTACAAATAATATGCCAACAGTCTTCTGGGTTCATTTTTTGCTGAATTTGCCCAAATTTATAGATACTAACATGTTACTAGTAGCCCCAAGTAATGGAGAATCAAAATGGAAAGTCAATTTTGAAAATCTACTTAAGAAAGGAAAAGATCACTACCTGGCACAATTCCTCTGACTAATGGATACAGTCCTGCACAATTACTTATGAGACATAGACTTTACAGTACTGAACCTGAAATTACATCTTTGCTTGTTCCAGGTGTTGTAGACCAGGAATTGGTTGCATCAAGAGAGGATGACAAGTGATATCTGTGTAGTTCAATAAGTGACATCACACCGGAAGCTTTTGGCAGGACAGAAGGTTTGGATTTCAGACAGTAAATGCCAAGGAACAGCCTTGACAAAACATACATCACCATGTTCATATTTAGTTGAAGGGACTTGAGGTATAGTCAGAAGAAATAGAAAGCATCTTCATCTGTTGCCTGAAGTAAATGAAGAAATGAAGACAGCAGAGATGTCCTGCAAGGAGACAGAGACCACAGTGTCACCACCAGTACATCAGTCTCCACCACAAACTTCACCATCTGTCACTATGAGTGGCAGAGCTGTGATTAAGCCACAGAGACTGGATCTATAATAATGAACGAAGATTCTGATAAAGACAAGAGCTAGTGAAAGGAGACTTGTTATGTTAATTAGTGGAAGTAATATAGCTTGAAATGCATGATAATTTTGCTCTTGTTTTTCTAAGGAAGGGAGATGTGGTGTAATTTAAATATTCATGATTTTAAAGGTCATTGTTCTGGTGGTGGGAATTGCTTAAAGTAATTCAGTAAGAGTGCATGTAGGGATAAGCATGTCTGAGTGTAATCACTGTGGACCACCAGGGTGCGTACAGCTCCTCAAACCCGAACACAACCGACACAGAGCCCAGTCTTGCCACACAGCGCCTGTTTATTTTAAGTGGGGAAGTGCTTTTGCTTTGCTCCCAACTACACAACAAAGTACAATATAAAGCACAGTCCTTTTCCTTCTCTTCCTCTCTCTTTCAGCCCTTCCGCCTCCACTCCCTTTCTGGCAAGCTTCATCCACCTTCTCCTGACTCTGGCTTGCTCAATGGAGTAAGGCAGCACCCAGAAGTGCTCCAGGTGTGCCACAGTCTCCTTCCAGCTATACTTCCGGGTGTGGGGGCAGCCCTGCAGAGGAGGGGTCAGCCCTTTTCCATGCACCCCCTGGCAGTTTCCATGGGCCCCAGCAGGGTTGAGCTTCCATGCTCCAAACCTGTGGCCCTGTAGCAAGCCAGGGTGGCTGCCCTCTGTTGTCCCAGGGTAGCCCCGTGCAAGCTCCTTCCCCTGTTCATTCTGTTACGGAGGCATTCCAGCCAGGTATGAATCCCAGCTGTCCGTTACATCACATATGAGAGCATTCAATAATTTATCTACCTCAGTAGGAAAGAAAAGATTTTTCAAAAAATGCTTGTTTTATTTTTCAGTGAAGTCTCCTGATAGCTCCATCCACTTTTCCTGCAATGACTTTTAACCCCTTTGAAAAAAAAATTTCAGTTTGACCTTCAAACCAGGACATCACAGATGCCTTGACATTTTCATCACTTGAAAACCACTGCCCACTGAGAGATTTTTTCAAAACTTGTAACAGGAAATAATCTGAGGGAGCCAGGTCAGGACTGTAAGGTGGATGGTTCAGCTGCTGGAACCCACATTCTCGGATGGCAGCCTGTGATTGACTTGACATTTGAACTGGCGCATTATTGTGAAGACAACTAACCTGCTGTGAGTTTTCCTCATCTTTTCTCCTTGAGTGACACCCACAAAGTGATCATTGTGTTGGTGTAACTCTCCCTAGTTATGGTTGTCTTATGTGGCATGAACTCCAGAAGCAAAAACTGTTCAATATCCCAGAAGACAGTTGCCATGATTTTGGCTGCAGATTTTTCTGCCTTGAATCTTTTTGAGGTGGGGGATGACTTGTGCTTCCACTGCATTGACTCAATTTTGGACTCAGGATCTCTGTAATAGGCTCAAATCTCATCTCCAGTCACCAAACAATAAAAAAAAAATCACTTGGTCTTCATGGAGCATCTCTAAGTTCTCCTTATGATACTGGAGCCTCGTGGCCTTCTGACATGGCGTCAGCATTCTTGGAACTCATCTTGCACTGACCTTTGACATCCCCAGTTTTTCATGAATTATTTTCCAAATTGTACCTGCTAATATGCCCATTTCTTCAGCTATTCGGGAAACCTTAATTCACCTGTCGGACAACATTAAATCGTCGACTTTCTTGCACATTTCTGTGGACGTTGCTACCACAGGCTGTCCAGTGTCAGGGTCATCTTCAATGGACTCTGTACCCCACTTAAACTACTTACTCCAAAATTTTACTTTGTAGGATGATGGTGCAGACTCACCAGAATCTGCAGTCATGCGTTCATGGATCTTATTTGACTTTTTCCCATCTTTTCTGATAAATTTTATCACTGAATGTTGCTCCAAATCTAGCATTTTATTACTTGATTCGCATGAGGACTTTCCTGATATCCTGTCTCTTGGGATGTTAGACTCTCATTGAGCCACAACCGTGCATTAGTAATATGTCACAACATGCCCAGACTGGTTTCAACATGCTAGCTACTTTCTTTCATACTCGGGTAGATAAATTATTGAACACCTCTCGTATGTTGTATAAAAAGAACAATTTCTGGTTAATGAATTCCAGCTCTGTTTTTTGTCTATAATTTGATGTAAAGTTTTGGCTTAGGTTACATGTGTGCTTATTAGTTTTAAATTCCTGCCCTTTCTATTTGACTAAGATTTTTATTGCACATATTGAGCTTTGGTTATTTGTTTTTTGTTTTCCTGGTTACAACACACTACTTGTTGCTTTTGTTATGATTCCTTTCCTAACTAAATTCTGCTCTTTTTTCTTGCAGTCAGCACTCTGATTTTCTTTTGGTTCTTTCATTTCTCGATTATTTTGCCTCTAGGCAGTGTGGTGGACAGCTGGGACCCTTGCCTAGCCAGGACGCCTTGATGATGGAAGGAACGGGGGAGAGGACATATCCAGAACAATACCTCCCCCAGGATGCAAGAAAGCAGCCTCCCTGGGCTGCATCGGGGCCACAGACCTGGAGCTTGGAAGCTCAACCCTATTGGGGCCCGTGGTCACTGCCACGGGGTGCCTGGACAGTCCCGGAGCCATGGACTGTAGCACTTCCACCACAACCAGAAGTGCTGCTGGAAGAGGATCTGGGAACATGTGGAGTACTTCCTGGGACTCTTATGGCACTTCCGCCACACTCAGGAGTCCTGCTGGAAGAAGAGCAGAGTGCACCTGGAGAAAAGGAAAGAACCTGAGCTTATTGTGTGTGATTTGTGCACTGTGTGCTGAAAAGAAGAAAATAAAAGGGTTTATTTTACACTTGTATGTCTGTGCCTGTTTGTGTCTGGGGCTGATTTTTAGGTGCAGGAATAGCTAGGGATAAAATGGGCATGTCTGTGGCTTTGAAATTCAGCATTTTACCATCAGTGAATATACTGGAAAATGCAGTACAGCAGACTTAAGATTTTTTGTAGCCCTGCAACACAGATCCAGTGACATGACAGGCAGAGTCATTTTTCCCTTGACAGTGGAAGTGATTTTCAGACACAACTTTTTTTCCTTTTATGGCAATGTTGGAAAAGTAAGCAGACTGGCAAAAATAAAGCATGTTACAGGCACTCTTTTAAGTAATCCATTTGTGAAGAATGCTAACCAGAAAACATTCACACTGGTTAAAACTTTTGTCATAACAAAAGTCACCTATGTTTATTAGCCGACTGATTAACTGTTTACTTTAATTTATGCAGTGTATTTTTGTAAAAGCAAAAATATATTATTGAAAGTGTATAAGCAATATTTAATTTTTAGTCATATCCTTACTTAAAATGGGCCTTTGCATTATGTTTCACCTCAATGCTATGTTAAAACATTTTGCATATTTTCTTTTTCAGCTTTAAGCATTTTTCAAACTATTTTGCTCAGCTTCTAACTTTTGTAAAAAAGATTTGCGTGTTTTGTCTATAAGGTATAAATACTTTTTAGTAACAGAAAATCATTAATGAGATAGACTTACAGAGAGATTATATATGAATGCTAACAAACAGCTGCAAATGATGTATTAAGCAGCCTGTAATTTAAGACTACAGTCTTGCAACCTGAGTAGTGCTTTATAGTGACTGCTGGGTAGTTTCCGTTAATCTAAAAAAACACAGACATTTCTATGTATAATAAAACAAAATAGAATTTATTGAAAGCACTAACACAACTCAATAAAACCAACACAATACTTTTACAGGATGAAATATCAACATATACTTTAATGTCAATGTTTCCAGTGTGCTATGCAATGCATATGTTTCTATTATATGACACTTGGTATATAAAAGCAGTGTTAAATGTTTGTGATGCACCATCTGCTAGAATGACAGAGAAATAGAAACCAGACAGACACACAGACGTGTTTCCTTTTATGTATGAATGGAAAATTTTAGTTTTAACTTGAGTAATTGTGTTTTGTTTGTATTTTTTTTTGCACTGGAAAATTGCACCTAAATTTTGTTGTACAATGTCTCATTACTACAATGACAATAAAGATTTTGATTTGATTTTACCAAGGTGGCTAGAATTACATCCATCCATCCATCCATTATCCATCGCTTATCCAAGGTTGGGTCGCGGGGGCAGCAGCCTAAGCAGGGAAGCCCAGACATCCCTCTCCCCGGCCACCTCCTCCAGCTCCTCTGGGAGGACCCCGAGGCCTTCCAGGGCCAGCCGGGAGATATAATCCCTCCAGCGTGTCCTGGGTCTGCCCTGTGGCCTTCTTCCAGTGGGGCATGCCCGGAACACCGCCCCAGGGAGGCGTCCGGGGGCATCCTAACCAGATGCCCGAACCACCTCAACTGACTCCTTTCAATGCGGAGGAGCAGTGACTCTACTCTGAGTCTCTCCCGGATAACTGAACTCCTCACCCTATCTCTAAGGGAAAGTCCAGCCACCCTGCGGAGAAAACTCATTTCGGCCGCTTGTATCCGCGATCTTGCTCTTTCGGTCACTACCCAAAATTCGTGGCCATAGGTGAGGGTAGGAACATAGATCGACTGGTAAATCGACAGCCTCGCCTTTTGGCTCAGCTCTCTCTTCACCACGACGGACAGTTCAGAGCCCGCATTAATGCGGATGCTGGACCGATCCGTCTGTCAGCCTCCTGCTCCATTCTTCCCTCACTCATGAACAAGACCCCGAGATACTTGAACTCCTCCACTTGAAGCAGTGCTGTGCTCCCAACCCGGAGAGAGCATTCCACCCATTTCCAGCTGAGAACCATGGCCTTGGATTTAGAGGTGCTGACTCTGATCCCCACTGCTTCGCACTCGGCTGCGAACCACTCCAGTGAGAGCTGGAGGTCACTGTCTGATGAAGCCAACAGAACCACGTCATCCGCAAATAGCAGAGACGAGATTCTGAGGTCACCGAACAAGACCCCCTCCCCTCCTTGGCTGCATCTAGAAATTCTGTCCATATAACTTATATATTTATATATAACTTATGAACTTTTTTTGGCTAGAATTACATCACAGCTAAATATCAAACAACAGTAGTTATGATTATACCAATGCAGGTCACCTATAAAAATGGTTTCAGTTAAATTTCCCTCTTGGCTGCAATTCTCTAAAACTTGATCACATGTCACAGGCTGAGCTGACTAATGCAGCATGTACAAAGATGTGGTTCTGGCCAGGGAACCAGAAGCAAGCAGACATGAAAGGTCAATTCAGATCCATGCAACTAAAGACCAGAAACAGATCTGTAGATATGAGCAGAAGTAGAATCCAAATCATAGTCCTGCAGAAATATGTCCAAAAATGCTCATGAAGAAAACATGCTATGATTGAGACTCGGAACAATGTGTTGTCAGAAAAGGGGCATGGCCCAGTAACAAGAGCAGCACAAGGCTAAAGCATGCCAGTTCTGTTTAGAAATGGCATTAGAGCAAGGAAATCATGTAAGACAAATGGTGCAGCCTGACACCAGGCAGAAGTTAATTTTTGGGCATATGTACTGATTCAGTTAGCTTTTTTCTGTCAACTGAGTAAAATATTAATTATAGTGTTTTACTCCAAGTTTGAACAGAGCCTGTCATATGTCAGTACTTTAAATGTTTTAATAATGTCTGCAGTGTGTTAAGCACTCTTGCCAGAAATGATAAATGTAATCAAAAATGTTCTAATGATTCTTGGCTTAGCTTTGTACCACCTTTAAACTGCTATTTTTTAGTAGTCATTTATTCTTTGTAGATGCCAGTCAATATGATGACTGCCTTTGCTAAGAAATTCTTTTATTATGTATAAGTCAAAATGTTATAATCTTATACTAAACCTAAGTCCTATATTAAAACTGAGTTAAAATCTGTCTTTTGTTGTCATTACTAAATATGTGAAAATCTTGGAAATCTAAGAAATTCCTTATTTAAGTTTAAACCAAAAAGAAGATTAGGTTCAAAAGGTAATGTAATTATCTGAAATATTTAAACACTTGATTTATAAACTCCTTTATTGCCATTATTATTATCATCATCACCCTTTATTAAGCACAGCTTTATCCAATGTGACATACAAATCGATACACATTAAAAAAATGATGATTCATGTAAAACCTTTGAATGCTTACCTAGACAAGGCAAATTCAGAAGTCAAATGAAATTAACTGAGAAAAATCTAATTCTGCTTCTTGCACCAAAACTACAATAACCAACAAAAATGTGCCAGTAAAGAGGAGTAGCATAAGGCTTACATGGCCCCAAGGTGTTGGCTGAGAAGTTGAGTATATAAATAGTAGTGATGTGCAATGAATGAATGAACTAGTTCGCTGACATTAAAAACAATCTTTTCGAGGCATGTGTAGTGTTTTCTACATTTTATATAGCATTCTGCAATGGTCCGGAGCCATCATCTTAACTTCTCTTAAACAGCTGCTGTCTTCAGAAAATAGCCTATCAGTAAACTGTTTCAGCAAAACAGTTGTGACAAGAACTAGCCAGTGACTGACTTAGTAGATGACACCAAGCACCTCCCATTAATTGGTTTACTCTAACTGAGTGACTGTGACTGTCTCAGTACATGGACCGAATGAATCTGTATGCCTGCTACTGATCTGGAGATCCATTGCAAATTTGTTCACAAATTGCAGACAAGAGACTTGTAGTACAGTACACTGAACTGCTTCACTGAAATAATCAGTTCATGTACTGAAATGAGGAATGGACTGCAGACAATTACACTGAACAGTACAGTACAGTCACAGTACAATACACTGAACTAGTTCACCGAAACAATCAGTTCATGTACTGAACTGCAGACAAGAGACATGCAGTACATTAAATCACAGTTAATTTCTTTGATGATATATACAGTATGTATGGTAGATTGTATCACAAAGGATGGGATATAAAAGAAGGAAACTGCAGGAGATTTATTTTATAACTGAAAATAATTTTATTCAGTCATATTTCAGTGTTCTCACAGTATTATCGTGATGCATGCACTATTCTAAGGTTATGTTTATACAATAGTTTTTTTTTCTATTTATTGTTGAAATTTTAGTTACTGTCAAAATTCAATAAAAATGATGATGATGATTATTATTATGTGTGAATGACTTATTTTGTTGCGTGCTTTTTATATTTTTTGTATTGTTTGGCGGTTAAAGTTGTTACACAGTTATGGTACTATTCTAGATTTTAAATTAGAATATAGCTTGTTGTTGTTTTTGAAGTAAACAAATCAGTGATTCAAAGATTCAAATCATTTTAGTGAACTGAATGAAATGAATTGAATCACTAAAAAGAATCATTTTGCACATCACTAATAATGAGCTGCCTGAATTTCACTAGATTACTGCCATATATATTGGAAACAAGCTCATTCCATAGCATGTGAACAAGAAGTGAGAATTTCAAGTCTTTTTTAGTGCACCTGAAGATAACAGTAAATGTAAACTAGTAGACTGAGGCAGTCTAGAGCTTCAGTGAAGGAAGATGCAAAGATATATGTCTGAGTCCTGAGGTAAAGTAAAGTTAGCAGTACACGTGTAGTAAATGTTAGCATTTAACCTGTAAACTGTAATCAACTGAGTTGTTAAATATGTGTTTGCTATGAATATAAACAGGTTCAATTTGTTGTTATTCCTATACATAAAATAATACAGATACATCTATGAAAAACTGAAAAACTGAAAAACATGCTGAGTAATCCAGCATGATCCTACATCCAATCATGTCTTGAACCAGTGTATTCCATTGCTGGGCGACAGGAAGCCACAGCCCATCCCTATCACAAGGTAGAATCCAACCACTATGAACTTTGAGTCATGTGCATGCTATATTAACTGACAAGCTCTTGCTTACTCATACACATTCTATTTAAATGCTTGAAATAAATTAAGATCTACATCCATGAGATGTTCAAGGAAATTGAAATAATTTCAGTAAACACAGAGATAAAATGCAAAATCCACACAAAAGCCAAGTCAAGACTCAAAGACAGGTCCCTTCATAAAAAGTTGACTTTATTCTGATCAAACATAATATTGGTCAACATTACCAAAATTGAATTAAAAACTACTGGCAATGAGTATTTGAATTTCTACTGTTGTTTTTAAAACCTTATAAAAACCTGTCTACAGCAAGCAAAGTGTGTTGAATCTATTCCAGTAGTATGCCTTTTGAAGATGGCACTGACTGGTGTGGCTGGCCATTTGTTCGTCTCGATAATCTATGTTTTAACTTCGTTTTTATAATAATAATAATAATGATTGTTTGCATTTATATAGTGTATTAGTTTATCTCAGCGGCCACTGTCCTATGATCATGACTCTTTACTTAACATATTTTCTTGCTTGCTTTCCTCTCAATTTTCATCTCCTGATGGGATATTATGTGAACCTCCACCTTTGTTTTTTTCATCTCCTGACTTCTTCTGCATCAGTGAGCTGAATGCCTCTCAGAGACACAAATGCACCTGCCGCCACCATGGAAGAAGAGCCGGTATTGCTGTTAAACAACGCTGACTCAAGTCCCATAGCTTGGATTCCGGATGCCGGCAAGTTGTCTATGACCCATCTTCTCCTGCACAGGGTTCCATTCCTGGTCCATGGGTGCTGGACACTGGATTTATTTTCTCCATCTCCATCACTCTTCCTCGGTGTGCCCTCTGGGAGTAAACGCTGCTAATCTTTGTACGCTCACGCATGCTCATCCCTCAGCAAGCTCTTCTACTTCTATCAAGGCTGCTCTCTTGAACGTGAGATCAGTGTCTAATAAAACTTTTATTCTGCAAGACTTTATTATCTCAAATAAACTGGATTTCTTTTTCATCACTGAGACCTGGATTGTAAATGGTGACTCTTCATGTTTTACTGACTTGGTACCATCAGGTTATTCATTTTTAAACTATCCTCGGCTGACTCATCGTGGTGGGGGTATTGCCACTGTTTTTAAAAGTATGTTCTTGTGTTGGAGCCTTACAAGGGGTCCATTTAGTAGGTTCGAACTGCAACTTTTCGAAGTGTGCAGCTCCCCTTCTTTGTTGTTTGCTGTGGTTTATAGACCTCCTGTAATTAATTATATCTTCATTTCTGAATTCTCTGATCTCTTGGCTGATATTACCCTCTCCCATGACAAAGTATTTATTGTTGGTGATTTTAACATATACGTTTGTTGTCAATCGAAATCTTTGGTTAATGACTTTTTGTCACTATTGGACTCATTTGATTTTATCCAGCATATTAATACGTCAACTCACTTTCTCAGTCACACCCTTGATCTTGTTCTTACACGTGATATTTCAGTTAATAATATTGATTTATGTGATGTTTCTTTTACTGATCACTTTTCTATAATGATGGATTGGAATATTATTGTTGATGTTCCTACTACTAGTTGTGTTCCACGCTGCTCTCGCTTTTTAAATTCTTCTATTATATCTGATTTTAAAATCATATTCTCTAGTCTTGATGTGCATGTCCAATATGTTGGTATCGATGATTCTGTTTTAAAATTGAATTCTTCTTGTAAAACGGCTTTAGACTCAATTGCTCAATCAAGATATGCTGTAATAAGGGAAGACCTGAATCCCTGGCTAAATGAAAATACGAGACCGCTACGAACTATGGAACGGCGTTGGAAAAAAGATGGACTGATTGTTTCTAAACAGATTTTAGGACTTCTCTATTCAACTTCCAGGTTGCAGTTAAGAAAGCTAAACATGATTTCTTCATTGATTTAGTATCCCGTCATTCTAAGAATTCTAGGGTCTTACTTAATTCAATTAATGCGGCCATTCACCCTCCTTTTGTGATGGGATTAAATAGTAACGTTCTTTCATGTGAGCAGTTTCTTTCATTCTTTGTCAGTAAAACTGATACAATCCGCTGTGGTATTGTTCCAATTGGCTATGAACTTTCTACTGTTAATCATGGCATTGTCTTGGAATCTTTTGATCTTGTCTCACTTTTACAGTTAAAAAGTACTATTGACACCCTTAAACCTACTCTCAGTCCTCTTGATATTATATTACCACGTCTCTTAGTGGAAGCCTTTGATGTTTTGGGTCCACCTTTACTAGCCATTAACAATGCTTCTATTAGTGAGGGGGTTGTGCCCTCATTTTTTAAACATGCTGTGGTGCATCCCTGTCTAAAACAGGCAGAATTAGATCCTGGAGTTTTAGCCAATAATCGCAAATTTCCCAATTGCCATTTCTGGCTAAAATATTAGAATGAATTATTTATAATCAATTGTTTGATCACCTTAACTCCAATAATTTATTTGAGATCTACCAAGCTGGCTTTAGGCATTATCATGGTGTTGAGACGGCCCTCCTGAAAGTATTCAATGACATCTCTATTATTACTGACTCTGGTGGCGCTGCAGTCCTTGTCCTCCTTGACCTGTCCGCTGCCTTTGACACTATTGACCATGAGATATTGCTGTTGCGGCTTGAACATCATGTTGGGCTTAAAGGGGCTGCTCTTAACTGGTTCAGGTCATATCTAATTGGTAGACACTTTCCAGTGACTTTAAATTCCTCTTTTTTGTCTACTGCTCCTCTTAAATGTGGTGTTCCTCAAGGATCCATTTTGGGTCCTATTTTATTCTCTGTATACCTTCACCCTATTGGAGCTATTTTTAGGAAATTTAAAATTTCTTTTCACTAATGTGCTGATGATACACAGGTTTATATTCCCGTCTGCAACTCTGCAACGAATCAACTGCACAACTTTCTTTTTGAACTAACATCCTGGATGGCTAATAATTTTCTTGATCTGAATCAAAATAAAATGGAGGTGCTTATAGTGGGTCCATCAGCTAAAGCCCAAATTGGTCTTGGACTTATAGGCTTTTTCTCTGTCTTTTGCAAACCTCAAGTTTGCAATCTTGGTGTTATTTTTGACAGTAACCTCTCTTTTGAGAAACAGATTAATTCTGTAGTCAAGAGTTGCTTTTTCCTGGTTCTGCTTTTAGGTAAAATCAAGCCTTTTTAATCTTCTAGGGATCTTGAGAAAGCTACTCATGCTTTTATCTTTTCTCACCTTGATTACTGCAACTCGCTGTATTCTGGGATTAGCAAATCCCTGATACACAGGTTACAGTTGGTCCAGAATGCTGCCACTTGCATTCTGGTTGGGGCAAGAAAGTATGACTCTGTTTCTCCAATATTAGCTTCTTTACACTGGCTGTCTGTCAGTTTTCGAATTGATTTTAAAATCTTGTTGCTAATTTATAAATCTTTACATGGGCTTGCTCCTGCCTATTTATCTGAATTGTGTGCTTTACACCAGCCATCTAGAGTGCTTAGATCTTCTGGTCAGTTGTCTCATGTTGTCCCTTGTACCAAGTGTAAAACTAAGGGGGACAGAGCATTTGCAGCTGCTGCTCCTCACCTGTGGGACTCTTTACCTCATCACATAAAGGAGTCGTCTACAATTGAACTGTTCAAAATGAGATTAAAGACTAATTTCTATTCACTTGCTTTCCATGACCTTCAGTAATACTGATGGTTTCCTCATTGTGATTATGTAATCTTACTTCTATTTATTATTTATTTTATTTCTATTTAGGTTATTTATGTTAATTGTATGTTTTTCTTCTTTTATTATAAAGCACTTTGGCCACAGCATTCCTATGTTGTTTTAAATGGGCTATATAAATAAATTGACATTGACATTGACATGCTAAATTAATTCTAATACTTCAGAGTATAGTGAAATAATTTAAGGCTCAAAAAAATACGCCTTGACATTAGCAAGCATGCTGTACATGATAACCCATATTATTTATAATGCAAATTACAAATATTGCATAAATATATTATTAGAAAGCATGAACCACAAGTAACAGTAATACATTTCTGGTGTTAAAGAAAGCATGAAATGGACTGCAAGAATTGAGAAACACAAGACTATACCCAGAAAGTAGTGAACAGACTTCAATAAGTTAATAAATAATGTTTGTTAGTAAATGGTATAAAGCAATATTTGTAGTGCTTGCAGGCAATAAAATAATACAAATACTTGAACTTTTTTATCCAAAAAGTAATTTTGCAATGTTGCATGGCAACAGAATAATTTTAGCCTAAAGTGGAACAGTGCTAGACTTAAATTTTATTGGTTGGAAACTTTACCTTTTTTGAATAGCCTTGGAACTGCTGCTAAAATAAATTACTACTGTTTATTGTGGATTCAGAAAGCATTTAGATACCTTCACTTTTTTATTTTTTGCTATGATGTAGCCTTGTGCTAAAATCATTTAATTTATTCCCCTTCACACACACACATCAATCAAGACTCAATAAATGAAAACAACAAAACAAGTACAGGAAAATAGTTAATACATTTATATAAAAAAACTGAAATATCACATTTAAACAAGCATTCATACACTTTAAAATGACATTTGAAATTTGGTTCATTTGCATGCCATTCTATTTATCATCACATTGTTTGTAGTCCATCTACAGCAAATTCAACTGATAGAACACTATTAGGAAAGGCACCCCGCTACCTATATGAGGTCTCAAAGTTGACTTTGCATATCAGAGCAAAAACCAAGCAATGTGGTCTAAGTAATTGCCTACAGAACTTAGAAACAGGATTATGTTATGGTATAGATCTGGGGAAGGCTACAATAGCATTGAAGGTTCCCAAGAGCACAGTGGCCTTTATAATTATTAAATAGGAGAAGCTTGGAACAATTATGACTTTTCCTAGAGCAGACTGTCTGCACAAACAGCAACTGAAGGGTCGTTGAAAGAGAGGTGACCAAGAAACTGATGGTTAATCTGGCTGAGGTCCAGAGAACCTGTTTGAAGGTGGCAGAAACTTCCAGAAGGAAAACTATCACTGCAACACTCCACTGATCTGGACTTTATTACAGAGTGGCCATAATAGAGCCTCTCTTCAGTAAATGTCCACTTGGAGTTTGCAAAAAGGAGTCTAAAGGACATTCAGATTGTGAAAAACTAGATTCTACGGTTTGATGAAAACAAGATTAGCATCATGTTTGGAGGTAACCAAGCACCACTAATCACTTGTGCAATACCATCCCAACGGTGAAGCATGGTATTGGCAGCATCATACTGTAGCATTGTTTTTCAATGGATGGGACTGGGAGACAAGAAAGGGTTGAAGGAAAGCTAAATGAAGCATAGTACAGAGATATCCTTAATCAAATCCTGCTGGGCCAGGACCTGGGCCAAAGGTTTACCTTCCTGCAGGACAATAAGTATAAGCACAAAGCAAAGACAACATAGGAGAAGCTTTGAACTGCCCAGCCAGAGTTCAGACTTGAACCTAATCAAACATCTCTAGAGAGACCTGAAAATAGGTGCTCAACATTGATCTCCATCTAAGCATCAGAGCTGGAGAGCATCTACAGCGAAGTATGGCAGAACATCACCAAATGCAGGTGCACAAAGCTTATCACTTCATACCCAAGAAGACTCCAGGCTGTAGTCGCTGAGTATTGAAAGAAGGTTCTGATTCTTATTGTTATTGTTTTTATATAAATATTTATATACAGTGCCCTCCATAATGTTTGGAACAAATACAAATTTTTCCTTGGTTTTGCTCTCTTGTCCACTGTTTAAAATTAAAAATCAAAAAATTCAGACATGATGAAAGTGCACATTGCAGACTTTAAGTATATTTGCAAACATTTAAAACCCACCATATAGAAATTATAACACTTTTTACACCTAACCAGGTTCTTGTGCTATTTTAGTGCTACTGGACCTTAGTTCAGCTTTAGATATGGTGGACCATGGGATTCTGTTAAAAAGGCTTGAGTGTAAAGTCGGAATTCAAGGATGTACACTGAAATATTTGTATCCTACTTAAAAGGTAGATCTATGTCGGTTAACATACTGTAGGTGATGATTTCTACCAGCCACCTCTGCTCATACAAGGTGTACCACAAGGCTCTATTCTTGCCCTCTTAATATTCGCTTTATATCTGCTCCTTTTGAGGTCCGTATTTCAAAAACACGGTGTGGATTACCAATGTTATGTTAATGATACCCAGCTTTTTCTTAAAGTTAGCCCTGGCATCACTTCATCTGTAAAAAAGCTGATAGAGTGTATTGACAATTTTAAACTTTGGATGATGCAATATATTTTGCCCTACTTATTTTCCTAATGAAATTGGCACTCACCTAGGCTCGCTGACAGCAAAAATTCAAATGATGTAGGGAACATGGGTATCATCTTTGAGTTATCACTAAGTTTTGACAAACACATCTCCATGGTGGTAAAGTCCAGCTTTTACCAACTGAGGCAAATCTTAAAATTAAAATCGTTTCTGTCACAGAAGGATTTTGAAATAGTGATTCATGCCTTTATTACATCTTAGCTAGATTATTACAATTCCCTATATGCAGGATTGCCCAAATCTGCCCTATTGCATCTTTAACTGATTAAAAATGCAGCAGCTAGATTTCTAACCAACACTAGAAAAAGAGTGCATATCTCACCTACTGGCCTCACTGCACTGGCTACCAGTGAGATTTCTGGTTGATTTTAATTTTTTTTTCTCAGGGGCTTCCATGGTTTCACCCCAAAATACATCTGCAGTCTCCTTTATCCCCTCTGGGGTACGAAGGCTTTGAGGTCATCTGCTCAACTACTTGCAGTTCCAAGACCACATCTAGGGGTGGCAGGGCTTTAGAGCGATCTGCCATTCCACATCAGATCTTCTCCTTCTATAGAGGTTTTTAAGACATGGTTAAAAACCCACTTTTTCTCTTCAGCCTTTCACTGTGGGTAAGGTTGTTGGAAGGGAGAGAATGGAAATTAAATAATCATTAACAAACTGTTTTACATAATTGACTTTCGGTAGCCTTATATGTTCTCTTGTATGACACTTTGGTACTACATCTGTTGTTTTCAATGTGTTTTTCTAAATAAATTTGACTGTACTTGACACTTTTTATACATTTCAGGGCACCATAATGTTTGGGACACAGCCATAGCAAGTATATTAAAGCAGTCATGTTTAGTACTTTGTTGCAAATCCCTTCACTGCAATGACATGCATTGTCCCCTTACATTTGCAACATATGGAATGCATGCTCAATTGGAGTTAAATTGAGTGACTGGCTTGGCCATTCAACAACTTTCCATTTTCCAAAAACTCCTTTGTTGCTTTGGTAGTATGTTTGGAATCATTATCTTGTTGTAGGAAGAAACACCACATTTACATTTAAAATGTTTCTGCACTCCTTAGAATTCATTGTGCAGCTGCTGTCATCAGTCACATCATCAAGTGTGCCAGTACCTGTGGCAGCCATACATGCCCAATCCATAACACTGCCACCACCATGTTTGACAGATGAGGTGGTCTTCTTCAGATCATGGATAGTTCCTTTTCGGCTCTACACTTTGCTCTTGCTATCACTCTGATGCAGGTTAATCTTTGTCTCGTCTGTCCACAAGACCTATTCCAGAATTCTGCAGGCTTTTTAATTATTTTTTCGCAAATGGTAATCTGGCCATCTTGCAGTGTGGCTTCTGAATTTCTGTTCAAGAAGTCTTCTCAGATAGTAGTCTCTGACACATACACATTGGCCTATTGAAAACTGTGTCTGTTCTGTCAGGCATTTGTGGCTTTTTTTTACCATAGTGAGGATTCTTCTGTCATCAGCATTACAGGTCTTCCTTGGCCTACCAGTCCCCTTGCAATTACTGAGCTCACCAGTGCGTTCAATTTTCTTAATCATATTCCAGACAGTTGATTTAGGAAACCGTTAGGTTTTTTTGATGTATCTAATGGTTTTATTTTTGTTTTTCAACTTCATAATGGCTTCTTTGACTTTTATGGGAACAGCTGTTGTCCTCATGTTGAACAATGGCATCTACAGGCTCCAAAGGGTTGAAGCAAGCCGAGGTATCTTATGCATGTACTAATGAAGAAACACACTTCAGTACTCACAAACACCTGTGATGCCAATTGTCCCAAACATTATGGTGCCCTGAAACGGGGGGACCACGTAAAGTATAAAGTGTTGTAATTTCTACATGGTGTGACTGAAATGTATGCAAATACCCTTTAACTAAAGTATGCAATGTGCACTTTAATCACATCTGAATTATATGATTTGTAATTTTAAATTGTGGAGCAGAGGAGTAAATCATTGAAAAATGTGTCTTTGTTCCAAACATTATGGAGGACACTGTGAATATCGTATCTCCCTGAAAATAAGACCGAATCTTATATTAATTTTTACTCCAAAAGATGCACTAGGGCTTATTTTTAGGGGATGTGTTATATTTATTCATGTACAACATTCTACATTTATTCAAATACAGTCATGTCATCTTCTTCTGGAATATCATCATAACTCTCCACATTTAAATCCTGAATTCCAGCCTGAATTTCTTGCGACTCCAGCCGCTTTTAGGATCCTCCGGGAAAGATGTGCATGCTTCGATGTTTGATGAATGGTTTGATATAGTGAAGCAAAATGCTGACATGCAAATGTATTTGTAGTGCTTTTATATTCAAGCATTGAATATTTCCCAATGTAATGCACAATACATTTTCAAAGTCTCACATACCATCTTCTGTGCCGTCTTTTTTTTTTTTTTTTTTGCACCTTCAGAACAGCATCAGAATGTACAGTGCATCTGGAAAGTATTCACAGCGCATCACTTTTTCCACATTTTGTTATGTTACAGTCTTATTCCAAAATGGATTAAATTCATTTTTTTTCTCAGAATTCTACACACAACAACCCATAATGACAACATCAAAAAAGTTTACTTGAGGTTTTTGCAAATTTATTAAATATAAAAAAACTGAGAAAGCACATGTACATAAGTATTCACAGCCTTTGCTCAATACATTGTTGATGCACCTTTGGCAGCAATTACAGCCTCAAGTCTTTTTGAATATGATGCCACAAGTTTGGAACACCTATCCTTGGCCAGTTTCGCCCATTCCTCTTTGCAGCACCTCTCAAGCTCCATCAGGTTGGATGGGAAGCGTCGGTGCACAGCCATTTTAAAATCTTTCCAGAGATGTTCAATGAGATTGGGTGGTTCACAGCTAATTGGAGGATCAGTCCCAAGAACCGTGGACCCAGAGATATCCAACGTAATAGCTGGAGGATCAGCTATGAATAACTGCTCAAAGTAGCCAGCCCAGCGGGTTACAACTGCAGTGTCATCCGTAAGGACCGTTCCATCAGCCACCGTGTCTGCGACTCTCCAAGGAACAGATTCGTATGTGAGTAATGCTTCGATTCCTCTGTAAGCAGGACGTGGGTCACTGGACCACAGATTGTGTGTCACTTGCTCACAGATTCCTCTAACAAACGCCTCTTTATCTGTCCTCAGAGCCCTCACAGCTGTCCTTCTCAGTTCCCGGTACAGACCAGAGTTTCCATTGAGCTGTGCACTGCGACTCTTCTCGATGATATCCAGGGTGCCCTGTGAGATGAAACACCTCCTTCTGGGAACACCGGTAATGCCAACACAACCCTCAGCAAACTTCAGGGTCTTGTCACGGAAGGTCTCCCACATCACATTAGAATCGGCAGTCACACCCAAATGTGCAAGTTCCTCACATAAACTGCATGCGTACTCTGCACATTGTGTTATATACACATCGTGTACTTTTGATTTTCATACCTACCATTTTTTATTCAAAACAAAAATATTTTTTTTTATTTCATACATGTAATACTTTTCCTACTGTAATACACTTAATTTCATTACATTTCATCTGCCAAAAATCTGCCCAAGCCCGTATGCTGTCCAATTCTCTCTGTAATAATTCAAGGGATTCTAGATTATATGCCAATCCATCTATTTTGGTATTAGCTGCAAACTTAATTACTGTATCTTGTTACTTATACTGCTATCCAAATCATTTATATATATATATATATATATATATATATATATATATATATATATATATATATTGTGAAGTGTAGCGGCCCGGACACACACAGGCGGACACCGTTTTATCCATCACACCACGTTTATTTACACTATTTCCAAGGATTATAAAATCCAAGTGCACCGCCACCAAACCCCCCGAAGTCTAGGCTCACAACAGCCACTGTCTTCCCGAGTCCAGGCTCTCACTAGCCACTTTCTTGTCCCACAACACACTCGGGCCTCTCTTCGCCTCCTCTGCCACGACCTTGTCCTCCTCCTCACCCGACTCCAGCCTTGATTGCCGGGCGGCGGCTCCTTAAGTAGGTGGCTAATTGGTAACCACACCCAGCCACCTGCCAAAGTACTCCCCCGCTAGCTGGGACCTCCTGGTACCAGCGGACCATTCCGCGAGGACGAAGACGCCTCGGCGCCAAGCCGACACATTGCAGGGTAGGGCCCGAGCCTGTAAAGAAAACAGAAAAACAAGGGGCGGGGACATTGCCCTGACGCAGCCCCTCGGCTCGTCCCTTCAGCTGGGCCAACGTTCTCCGCTCCAATCGGCCCTCTGTTGCTCCCCCATTCGGCTTCCTCGTGCGGTAAGTCGGCGGTCCCTGCCAGGGAACCACCCGTGGGCTCAGGCGTTGTGACCACCTCCCACGCTGCGGGGTTTTCCTCTGCCTCCGCAGAGGACGGCCGTTCACGGGATGTGCGCACCCAGTGACACGTCCTCCCTTGTCGGAGGAACTGGCTTCCCCAAGCCGCTTCCTCCGCCTACTTTGGGACACCGCGGCGGCTAGGATCTGCTCATTGTAAGAGCACAGACCCGGCCCCGCTGGCATCCGGAGCTTTACGGGTTCGGTCTCACCTACCTTCCCCGCTGTACCTCTCCATCCAGGAGCTCCTGCAGTGCGCCGATCCTCACTTGCCTGCGGCTCTCGATCCGACGCCACTGCCGTCCCTCCTGACTGCAGCGTCTCCTCCCGGAGGGCACATCGCTTGGCCGGCGGCGACAGCACAAGGCGCAGTTCTCTTTGCAGCTCCTGTAAGATCGGCGCCAAGGAGAGAGAAGCAGCCGGCGGTGGACTTACCTTGTGCGGGCTTCCACCGACGGACCGCTCTCTATGGGCCTTTCCCTGCAGCCCACTCGGGTTTCCTGGGTGTGCGGGACGGACATTCCCTGCTTTCGCCTTCGACTAACCGCTGGCGAGAGAACAGGACACGCTGTCCAATCCCGTACCTGATTTGAGGAGGGACTTTTGGTTGGCCATCACGCTCTCCTCTCTCGCTGGAGAGCGTCTCTCCGGGCAGCTCTGCTGCTGCGGCTTCCGCAGCCACAGCCTCTCCTTCTCGGCAGCCCCCTTCCTGGGCTCCGCGTCGGCGAGCCGCCCCTTTAGAACAAAGTCCTTCAATGGACCCCCAATGGTCCACACAGCACTTCGTTGCGGCGGGGTTGGGTGCACGCCGCCCCTGCGGCACATGGGTGGGCTCCCCTGTTGTACCGGGCCCTTCACAGACTTATTTTCCACTGCAGGTCCCCACCTTAACCCAGGTGGAGCATCCTGCCGGCTACGCCACTGTGGACGCTGGCCCGGACACAGACAGACGGACATCGTTGGCTCCACCACACACTGTTTATTTACAATATTTACAAGTATATTTTCATGCACTCACAAACCCCAGTGCCTTTTGCACCGTTCCCCCAATGTCCAGGCCTCACAGTCTTTGTGCCTTCCTGGCCGCCTCCAGTCCTCTCTCTCTAGCTCTGTCTCTCTTCCACCCGACTTCCGCTTTCGACTGGAGGGAAGTGGCCCCTTAAATAGGAACCCGGATGGGCTCCAGCTGCTTCCCGGCACTCTTCCGTAGACACGCCCCAGTGTGACGGAAGTGCCGGCTGCGCACCCGGAAGCCGTCCGGGTGTCCCCTGTCGTCTTTCCCCCAGCACTTCCTGGTGTGGCGGAAGTGCTGGGCTCCAGGGATATTCAGGCACCGGGGCGCCGCCTGGCGGTGGCCACGGGTCCCTACAGGGCTGGGCTTCCAAGCCCTTTACCCGAGGCCCCCAACACAACCAGGGCGGACGCCCCCTCACGGTCTGGAGGAGGCACAAGCCGGATGCCACAGTATATATATATATATATATACGTTTTGTCTCTTCCTCATACAATTATAGCACGTTGGTACTGATCCCATGGTACTCAATGTTCAGTAAAACTACTCATCTTCTTGCCATGTCTTGCTCAATCTTTCCCTTAATAATTCCTTCCATTAGTTTACTTGTGATGCACATTAAGCTTACTGGGCTATAGTTGCTTCGATCTGTCCCGTCACCCATTTTCCAGTGCTTTGGAATTTCTCCAGGGTGTAATGCCTTCCTAAAAATATATGTCAAGGGTTTATATACAGTATTTACTCAATAACCTACTTAAGAATTCAAGAATAAATATTATCTGGTCTTGGTGAGTTGTTTGATTTCAATTTATAATCTAAGCAGTACTTCTTCCTCTACAATTTACAAATCACTCAGTGGCTCCTTAGTAGTCTCTTTTACCACTAGAAGGTTATCTACTTCCTCACATGTGAAGACCTCAAAAAATGTGGGTTTAGATCATCCGATATTTCATTTTCTGCATTTTTTAAATCCCCTTTACTATTTCTCATGCACTTCAATTTCTCCTTGACTGTTCTTGTACTACTAAAATACTAAAAGAATCTCTTTGGGTCATCTTGCTCCTTACCTATGTTCTGTTTTTGTCTCTGTATTACAAAAATAGCACAGCAGTATTACAGAAGTACAGAAAAGTGCAACTAGGCTAATTTCAGTACTGTGACTTATTAGCTATGAGGAAAGATTGAAGAAGCTGAACATAATTAAACTGTTTTAAATTACGAAGGGAATTAGTATTGTGAAACCCATTTATTACTTTAAAATGAATAATTGAACCAGAACATGGGCATGTTATGTTTTAGCCAGGGCTGCACCACTGGCTTATGTTTAAATTTATTTTTTATTTTTGCTCATTTTTCAGTACATTGGTTTCATTCATTCATGTTAATATGATTCTCTTATTATGTGTCTAATTATGCATTTTCTGTTAATTTAATTCTATTTATATATTATTTAGTTTCTATGTGTGTTTTGTGGGAAGAATCCCCCCTTACGGGTAAGAATCTGCCCCCAACCTTTAAAGGCGGGCTGGGAAAGTGTGTTCCTTGGGATTCATTATATATCCTTTAGAGGAGTTTTGAGAGTTCTATTTTATGAGTTTCTTCTTCCTTCCCTTCTGAATTTTGTTTCTGTCTATTGTTTTTTGATTTATGGATTTGTATTGGGACTTGGTTGCTATGAATTGCCCATTAGGCAAATCATTTTTCCTCCTTTTGAGTTTTGAAGTATTTTATTATTTTTCTATGTTTTATTAAATCTTCCTTTAATAAAGATTCTTTGTTTCATTGCTTTTTATTTGCCAAGAATTTACAGTAATCCTCTGCATTGTGGGACATTTTTATATATGTTGTGATATTTCTGAATGTTTTGAATTTCAAAAGCCTTTTCTCCATTTTAAGGCAAGGGTAGCCTGAAGCTTACCTGTGGGGTTAGCAGGTAAGGCTGCCGTTGATGATGCCTTCTCTAGATGTGCTAGGCTGGGCCCTTGCCTGCCTATCTGTGTTTTTAAAGGGATCAGCCCCTTTTTGCTATTCTTTTGACCTGTCCTCATAAAAGAGAATACATATGGAAATTTGTTAAAGATTGCTTTCACTCAAAATGCACCAGAGTGTTTTGTCACACAGAAAACCATACGCACATGGAATAAGCGAGCAAGTAGTGTGGTAGACAACAGTGCCGTAAGAACTTTTAAAACTTGACTTAAAACGTTTATTTGAGACATTTGTTGAATAGGATTTATGAGGCTGGACTGAATGGCCTGTTTCTTTCAAAACTTTTCTTATGTTTACTTACCCTAGTCAACAAAATCATTATATCTTGAAGAGCATTCCTCTTATGCTTAGGAATCAGCACCATCATGAATATAATTTCTGTACTGTCCTTGGGGGATAGGGATTTTTAGAACTATTTAACAGAAGTCATGACACCTTGCAGGTTACCCTTTTATGAATGGGGACATAAGTCCCTGATGATCAATACCATTACCTCACTTTAATGTTCTCCGAAACATTTTTAATGAAACATTTTTGTAACAGTTTTCCCTTTGTCATAGGGAAATGGTGCATGATGTCAAAGTAATCTGCAATGGACAGAAAGCCTTCTCTTAAGAGTGTTTGTTGTTAAAGCTCACCATAGAATTATTGTGTGTTATTACTGGTTTTCTTGTTGTGGTGATTATTTTGTTGTGAATGTAGGTTTTGTTACTTAAAGCAGAACTACCTCAAACAGTGGTTTTCCCAGTATCGAACCTGGTCCGTTCAGTGAGCAAGTGCTCCCTGCTGGACAGAAAGAGAATCATATTGATGCATGTTTTCAGCCTTCTGTAGTGCACAGGTGGTGTCTCTATCATGGTCTGAAGTTACATTTCAGCTAATGGTGTAGAAGATCAAGTCCAAATCAATGTAATACTGATAGATGAGAAAAGCAAACTGATTTGATTTATTGTGCTCTACCATAGGAAAAACAAAATAAATTTGCCAAAAATGTCCACTTTTAGTATAATAATGACCCCATTGCACTACAAATACTATTAAGACCTTTTTGGAATAGACAGCTTCAGATAGCATATTAATAGTTGAGTCCTGATCTCAAAGAATAACTGACACTGTGTTGGATCAATCAGGCTGGAAAAGAAGAAGTTTTTTTTACAGTGGCTGGAGTGCCAATCCTGTTACCAACCCCCAAGTTTTCCCTGCAAGTTGGAGGATCTGCTTCCAGGGCTGGATGCTGATTAACATCATACCCAGGATGGAGCAATTGCAGGTTAAGAGCCTTGCTCAGGGGCCCAACTGAGTAGAGTCATTTCTGCTATTTATGAAATTTGAATCGGCAACCTATCGATTGCCGACACAGATCCCTAGCCTTAGAGCCACTACTCTGCCCGTACTATAGGACTACTGTACATGAAAAAATTATGCAGAAGCATGAAAGAAAAATTCTTCACTTTTGCAATCGACCACACAATATAGTGACAAGTTTGAAATGCACAAAACATTCTTGTTACTTTCTACTGTATCCGTCATTGTTTCTATGTATTCCACTGCTCAAGTATTTTCATAAGCAAATAAACACTGCTCAAATAACTACAGTGTCTGTAAAAATAATGTTCTCATGTGCTCTAAGACATAGGCACAGTAATTTATATACAAAGAGAGACCTATGCCCAGTACTGTATATAAAAAGAAAATGAGACAACATGACTCAGTCAGTGACAAAACCCATTAAGATTAGTCAAGTGAAAGGAAGTTCATCTGCAGAGCTAGCTAGAGTGAGTGTGTGCATATAATGAGTTGTGCTTGAAGGTATGGCATAACTTACCATTATATTTGCCCAGACAGACTATAAAAACAGTGGCTGTGTTTATCTTAACATTACTTTCATTGTATCCTTGCTCAGATCATAGCTGCACTCGTGCTAATGGTAGAATATGGAATGGAAGAGAAATCAGCTAAGAGCAGTAGGTTGTAAATACATTAATATACAACTACAAACCTAACATGCACTAGATGAAGAATTTATAACGCATTCAGTGAAAAGTTCAGCCTGTATCCAAGGCAATAAACAGCATTCAATAACTAAGAGGCAACAAGCCTGGATTCCTGAATAGGACAGCATGCCACTGCTCATAAAAACAGAGGTTCTTTTTTAAAGTTGAGGACAGAAGCAGTGTGTACAGCTGGTGGAGTAGGTGGCTGTACCTCTAGAGCAGCATACTGCAGCTATTGTAGAGTCAGGCAGTAACTCTAGACTAAAAGAGGTACAACAGAAAAAAGATGATTGATAGAGAAAGCTTATAAACCATCTAGGACAAAGGCACAGTTCAAGTGAAGGTTGGGGCATTGAGTATAAGAGCCACTGAAGCACAAATATGTTCAAACTCTAGATTATTTCCACATGTACAGTGAAATCTTATTTGAATGCCTGACCAACACACAACACATCTCCACTCTCCTGTACTGTTATCAGCAACAAGGCAAGACTGTCACCACAGATGTACTGTAGTTAGTGAAAAAAGGTCAATCAGTGCCTTGTGGCAGTGACGGTGCAGATGTTTCATTGACAAAGGATGTCCTGCTAAAAGCAGATGATATCAGGCTGCAGGCCAAGATTACACAATGCAGAGGGAGTAAAAATAGAGCTGAATTACTGGTGGAGGTAACTATACCGAAAGGAGTTAATTAGTCCAGAGCTGTTGAAGGGAATCACCTTCCTAAAAACAAAAGAGGACTAGCAACCATAACTGTCTGCAGAACCTAAGGTGTTAAGAGAAGAGTGGTGGGCCATTGAGATGGGACACAAACTTACATTCATGATCCTGGTCTAGACTTAAGGCAGTTAAGAAAGCAATAAATTACCAGATTATTTAGTTCATCAAGCTATAGTTTCAGATGGAAAAAAGCTAAGGTGTCCCAACAACTGATCCAGGTTTTTGTTTTAAAAGTCTTCAGGGTCTCAGAAGTTACTTTTAGATTTTCATTGCTGTTTGTAAGAAAAACATTCCCTAATTTGCATCTTAAATATACTTCTCCTTCATTTCTACCTTCTTCTTTAAGTATGTGATTGACTTTTTAAATTAAAAATTTTTACTGGATATCTTTTTTCACTGCCTTAGGAATTCTATCAGCATTCAGTCTCCTCTGTTCAAGTTTAACTCCCTTAGCCTGTCCGAGTAGGATAGGCCCCTTGATCTAGGAAAGTACATGGGTGCTCTTCCTTGGAGTGTTTTAGAGCTTCTGTATTTTTCTTGTCTCACAAATTGCAAAAATAATGGTAATTTGATTTATGTTTGATATATTTTTCAATATGAAATTTTATATTTGCCCTTTTAGTTGCTTTTGGGTGTTGCCTGAAGGAAAAGAATGTTGCATCAATGTAAACCTAAAAATCCTTTACAGATTTTTCCTGCTGTAGGTTAGCATCACCCATCTCATACTTATACTTAATGTTCCTTTTGTCTTGTTTTTGCACTAACTCGTACATTAAACTGCATTTTCCTAAGGTCTGCAAATTCTTTAAGTCTGTCCATGTCTTTTTGAATTGTTTTTGCTATCTCATAAGTATTGGCCATTTCCCTATGTTTGGCATAATATATACATTTAACAAGTGTAACAGAAATGCCTTGTCTATAGCCAGGCTGATTTAATGATAATAACAGACACTACAAGGTGCACAGTAGGCACTCTAGTTGGGTGTTGTGTAAATGCAGTTGTTACTGAAATGCCATATGTTCTGTAGATGTCTTAACAAATAAAAAGAAAACTGCCAGCAAAAAGTACTATATAAGACAACCAATAATTAATTCAGTCTAGGCAAATTACCATTAAGATTGTTAGTGTGCAATAAAGGGCACTCATGGGATAGCAGCACATATGGGTACATCTGGATCTTAATAGAAGAGGCAAAAAGATGGAATGGAGTGAATCTTAACACTTACTCAGAGTTTTTACTCTATACACAATTACAGTATTTAAAAATGACTCCTTATTGATCAAATCTCATGCATTCTAGTATAAAATAATGAGCTCAAGATCGATACAGATTAAAACTTAAATAATGTATCCAGGTCTAAGAAAAAAATATATATAGTGTAAGGGAAACACTTACTATGTGAATTTGTAAAGTCCTTGAAACTGTGCCTGTCTGTTTAACTAAGTTATGAATCATTTGTATAAGCACATCATTATTGAAGTGAGATGAAATGACATTTTAACTTATTTTGTTCTTTGATAAACTCTTCTATAAGCCAGATATTTGTTGGCTGGGATTGGCTCCAGCAGACCCCCGTGACCTTGTAGTTAGGATATAGTGGGTTGGATAATGGATGGATGGATGCTGAGATTATACCATTTCTTTGTTCTCTGACTGGTGTAATTAAAATGCTTTCTCGCTTCTGATATGTAAACGAATCTAACTTGTAAAAGACCTTAAGTGCTTTTCCCAAAAACAACGAGATTAATTAGTGACTTTACTTTTTCCTGTTTCCTAAAATCCTTCTTAAGCGGTCACTTTACTATTGAGACTAAAGTGCTACATCGTTAACCCCACCTCTGAAGTTGCTTACAAAAAAGCATTGCAAGTTGAGTGAAAAACAGTTGATTAGCAATGCTTTCTTTATAAGGTGATGCTTTAATCCTCCTATAGAACAGAAAAAATGTTGTGAAAAGTAATATGATGTAAACATAAGATCATAAGATAATATATGACAAAGACCATAAATAATCGTGAAATCAAACACATTTTTTCTGAAATGATCACTGAAAAATGACAGACACTTGCCATAAAAGAAAATCACTTTTCTAAAAAAATACGTACATAAATAAAAGCCCCTCTTTTGTATAAAAGCAGAGTGTTGTGGTTTACTTTACCATTTCCAACAGCAAAAACATTAGGATATTCCCTGCAAGGAGTTTGCATGCTCTCCCCACCAGAGTTTCCTCCAGGTGCTCCAGTTTCCTTCCAGAGCCCAAAAACATGTTGGTAAGTTGATCTGATGTTGTTAAATTGGCCCTGTTTTCTGTGTGTGTCTGTATATATACACTACAATGGGCAAGCATCTTGTCCTGTTACTGCCTTATGCCCAGTGTTTGCTGGGTTTGGCTTCAGCTTCCCTATGACTCTTTCCTGCATAAGCAAGTTAAGAAACAGATACTGGATGAATGGATAGATGGAAATTATACAAAGAAAATAATAAGTCTGCGCATCAAAGACAATTTTACTCAATTTTGGACACTTAATCACCCCTTGGACATCCTGGTAGAAATGTTTAAATTATATGAGTATGCTTAAATGAAGTAAATAAATTCCATTATTTATTAAAAATTCCCACACTCCTTTGGAAAGACCAGTACGCATTACTACATACTGTTGTTTTGTTCTTCGTCTGCTGCTTGAGGATTATTTGTGAATGTGAACAGGCAAGCACGAAGGGAATACCCACTAACACCGAACTGCCATCTAACAACAAACTCTCCATCTCTTCCCTTTTCACATAGTTGAATTGGCTCAGTGAAGAAATTGTGGGTATTCCCAGGCTACATTGCTACAATATCCATAAAAAGTGACTACAGACTCACCTGATGTTATGACAAGTGTAACAAGGCTCCAAGAGGCTGGTATGAATGGTTATCAGCTACAGCTCACTGGTTAAATTTTAATATTGTATAAGTGATTCATGAGCTGGTGATCAAAGACACAAACATAAGATTTAATGGATGTTATTCTGGGAGGACTTTCTTTATTGCAGCCGTACTCTCTGTATCCAAATATATCAATTCCCATTTCATGTCCATCCTTTTTATTTCTTCACACTTCTCCACATATTCAATTGCAACACATAAAACATCTCTGTGAAAGTAAAGATAGCTGCAACCTTAGAACAATGAATGTTCAAAACTTTTAAAGTACATAGACATATCTTCAACTTGTGCATTATTAATTATTAACAGCATAATTTATTGAAATTAACAAATTATTTAGAAAATGTAAATGCATGAAAATGGTATAATCTCAACATGAATCTTAGTGTTCTAAATATACAGAGAGCTGTCATAATTTGAATTTAACACATTCTCCATGGCAATCATTGGTCACAGCTACAATCAGTGCAAGAAGAAGCTCATTTAAGATTAATGACAGGGTCGAGGAGCTCCTAGATTACAAAGAATTTTACATGTTACTTTAGTTACAATGGGGTTTGACAAACTTAAAATGGATTTTACGGTGTTCTTAGTGTTATAATGCTTTTGGGGAATGCAGCCCCGTCAGTTTGCTGTGCTGCACTAAACTAGTCAACATGGTGTAATACAGACTCATGACTATTCTTTATTCACAGCGTATTTTCCTAACAAGCATCTCTTGCTAACACGAGTGTATACTACAGAATATAATCCACACAATTTCTCTATTCTATTCTATTCTATACAATAAATGCTTCTTTATTCTCAGGATGCAATAAATTGATTAGAACTAATAATTACGAATGTAGTAAGTGGAAAAACTGATGAGAAAAGAAATTCAGTAGGTATTCTCTAGCTACAGTAATAAAACTAGTAACATTAAAGAACGGCCCTGGGATTGACTGACACTTCAATGAATGTTAAAGAAAGATATTAAAATCTTTTCTTCTTCACAAAGCAAGAGCTATCTTAGAAACAGACCAGATGACCAACCCACAGAAAGGAAGAGCATTAAAAGGCAAAGCAGAGGTTACAATCTAAAAATGCAAAAATAATTTTGACCATGAAAAAAATCAAATGCAAATTAGGGCATGATATGGCTGACAGATTACAATGGGTGGGCACATTTTTTATCACCTTGCTCCTTTTAATATTCAAATTTGATATAATCATGACTGGTGCCAGAAACATATTTTTGAAGAATGGGGTAAAGGCAAAAGTGAATAAGAGTACAATATAATTAAAAACATGCACTACAGCGGAGGCTTGACCTGGGGCAGAGCTCATAACAGATCCTGACCTAAATGCTCATTGTAGTTCATATTTGAACTGCATATCATAGGTCAATGTATAGGAAAAGTGACCTCCAAAAGTACACAGGTTCAAGGAAATATAAAGAGCAAAACATAAGCTAAAATATGTGATTACCTTACTTGAAAATCAAATCCAGATGCATAGATACCGTTAACATGGTATGTGCAGAGTAATGGAACACAATGGTTCCAGAAGTCACAAAGTGACCCTAACTAATACAGTATGCAATATATTGAACAAAATTTTCAAAATCATGTTTGCTTTATTAGTAGAACAAACAGAGTGACACTTACTTGTGTATACATGTTTTTGGTAGACATGTTGACAATATCTTAACAACTGATGTTTGTTGTGTATGTACATTGGGAAGAAATGTAATTACACTTGCATATGGTTGGGCTTAAGAATACTCCCCATAGAAATGCTGGCAACACAGCTGGGTTAAGTGATAAAAAGAAAAAGATAGCAGATAGGAGTAATCATAGGTAGAAAGGTATCAACTTGAATACATTCTAATCAGCTATTCTATTTGTTGCAGGTTTGACAGTTCTGAACTTATGGCCCACCATCACGAGTCACTTATCACCTCTTTTATTTATCTGGTTAGATGGAGGATTTTGTGAAAAGCCTGAGTGTTCCCATTTATGCTCCCTAGTTTCTGTTGGTGCAGAGAAGTGTCCACACATTGCATTCTGGTATGGCAACTGCTTAGCTCAGGACTGCAAAGTGGGTGGCGAAGGTGGCACAGCTGGCACACAGATGCTTTCTATTCAGAATATGTATAATTTACATTGTCTTATAAAGGCTAATAGTATTATTATTGACCCTAGCCATCCTCCTGAGACATTTCTCCCTCCTTTATTCTGAATAAACAATACAGGGCCACTAACATTGACATGATTGGATTATGTGACAGTGTTTGGCCTCAGGTCATAGGCTGCTTAACAGCCATTTGTACATATTATGTTGTATTCACAATGTGGACAGAGGGTGCACTTCTCTAGATAGGAACAAATACCACCTAGAAATAAAACTATTCCACCTTACATTGAATTGTGATGACCTTAATAGCAACACCAGTGAAAAAAGATGCCAACACCACCGAGGAGAGGGTTATCTATAATTTTCAAACTGGTGTAGACAGAGCTAACATACTGTATCTTATTAAAATAAATTTGTCTAAATCCATGGAAACATCTATGATTGGCTTCAGGGAAAACTTATGGCTAGAACATTTGATTATTATTATTATTATTATTATTATTATTAATGCCACTGAATTATTACCTATGTTGTAATCTATAATTGTTTTGCCCTCCCCCCATGGAAACATCTATGATTGGTTTCAGGGAAAGCTTCTGGCTAGAACATTTGATTATTATTGTTATCATTATTATTATTATTATTATTATTATTATTATTGATGCCACTGAATTATTACTTATGTTGTAATCTATAATTTGTTGCCCTCCCTCACAATGTTTATGATGAGTCAGTGCCCATACGCATTGCATTATATATACTGTATATACGGCTAATTAAGGTATAGCTGCCTCGTGCCCCTGCCCTGGATAAGCAGGTTAGGAAGATGGATGAATTTGATTTCATATTATGTATTTCATTATTTTTTTATTGTTTTAAAGATAATCCCTGCCATTGCTTTACATTTTTTCCAAAATAATATTTTTATTGACTTTTTTTGTCCAATGTTCAGAGACTGCACTGATTCTTGAAGCCTATACAGGAATTTTTATTGTATATAAATTAAGTGCATCATCTCATGACTAGTAAGGATATATAGTAAATGAATGGGCAGCAAAAATTTACCTTTTCTCAGAGGGCATTATTTACAGTGACATCCCTTCTGTCAGGTATCCGGTTACATGATGGATTTGTAATCACACCATGCCCTCCATAACATTTCAGAAGCTCCTCTTACTTTATTGGTGTGGAGCTAGAGCTGTTTCCAGATCTCTGACAACAGGGATAACAGAGCACACACATTCCTATTCTGAAATCAGCTTACTGAGTGCTTTGTTTACCTTTCTTGGCTTTTGGTTTTGTAGATAGTTTTAGTTATCCCTTGATTTTCTGAAACTGTCCAATACAATGTAAAGGATAGTCAGTGTTTGTTAAATTTCAAGTTCAAACCTATTGTCATGTGTACATAATACAGTGAAATTTGTACTCTCATGTTTGACCAACTTGCAACACGTCAAGTTACAGTTTCAATGTCTCTTTCCTTCTGTCATTTAGTACCCTGGCCATGTCCTGTGCCAACCTATTCTTTCCATAGGTGTGCAACAGGCACATATTAACAATCAAGCATGGACAGTCCACTGGCTGTTTATAGTACTCTTTCAAGCACACAGTCACATTCTGAGTGCATCTCGAATCAACATAACATTTGTTTTTGTAGTGTTGGAAGAAATAATGCGGACATGAGGAGCACACGTAATCTCTAACATAATGCACTCCCAACTGAAAATAAGCCGTGGCCCACTACTAATGAATTAGGAGTAAGTCTGTTTTATTACCACCAGATTTACAATTTAACTGCTCACAAACTGTAATGCATCTGGGTAACCTATTCAAGGTAAAGCCACCATGGGTCAACCTTCTACTGAACTAAATAACTACATTCACTTTTAAGGAAGAATAGCGTAAATTAAGTTATAACTTGTCCAAAAAATTTGCCAAATGTCATGGATCACAGTAATATGTACATTATGAAAGATTTCATTTAAATAATGTTAGAGGACAAGAAAAAGTCCCCAGTACGGTAAGAAAAAAGTTTGACAGAATGTGCAACAACAGCACAATCATGACAGATTGTAAATTGCATATCAGTAAAGCAGGATGTGTCTTACCATAGTTCTTAAGAACAAACCAGCTTTGAAAATAAAGAGTTATATTACTACAACTCTTTATCACTCAAATAGAACAAGTTAATGTCATATTGAAATAAGAATTTCATCTTACATCAAAGTTAAATAAAAACAGTGACAGAAATTGTTTGTGTGAAATAGAAAAAAATCCAAAATTTAATCTGTAATGCACAAATAAAAGCAAATACATTTATTTTTTAGGAAAAATAAAAATAAAGGAAAAAGAAGCTTCAGATGGTACCAGAACAAATTGGCATTAAACAGGACTAATTACTACAATACTTGATGAAGTTGTGAAGCGCATGTAAGAAAAATACTGTATACTTTGCAGGACCGCTAAGTATCATTCTGTTCATTTATTAATATAGCAGTAGAGTGTTGTCCCTGTACAACCGGTGTCAGAGCCTGGTCCGCATTGCCGGCAGTAAGTCGAGCCCGTTTCCAGTGAGAGTTGGACTCTGCCAGGGCTGCCCTTTGTCACCGATTCTGTTCATAACTTTTATGGACAGAATTTCTAGACGCAGCCAGGGTGTTGAAGGGGTCCGGTTTGGTGGACTCAGGATTGGGTCACTGCTTTTTGCAGATGATGTTGTCCTGTTTGCTTCATCAGGCCGTGATCTTCAGCTCTCTCTGGAGCGGTTCGCAGCTGAGTGTGAAGCGGCTGGGATGAGAATCAGCACCTCCAAATCCGAGACCATGGTCCTCAGCCGGTAAAGGGTGGAGTGCCCTCTCAGGGTTGGGGGCGAGATCCTGCCCCAAGTGGAGGAGTTTAAGTATCTCGGGGTCTTGTTCACGAGTGAGGGAAGAATGGATCGTGAGATCGACAGGTGGATCGGTGCGGCATCCGCAGTGATGCGGGCTCTGCATCGGTCTGTCGTGGTGAAAAAAGAGCTGAGCTGTAAGGCAAAGCTCTCAATTTACCAGTCGATCTACGTTCCTACCCTCACCTATGGTCATGAGCTATGGGTAGTGACCGAAAGAACGAGATCGCAAATACAAGCGGCTGAAATGAGTTTCCTCCGCAGGGTGTCTGGGCTTTCCCTTAAAGATAGGGTGAGGAGCTCAGTCATCCGGGAGGGGCTCAGAGTAGAGCCACTGCTCCTCCGCATCGAGAGGAGTCAGATGAGGTGGCTCGGGCATCTGATCAGGATGCCTCCTGGACGCCTCCCTGGGTAGGTGTTCCGGGCACGTCCAACCGGGAGGAGGCCCCGGGGAAGACCCAGGACACGCTGGAGGGACTATGTCTCCCGGCTGGCCTGGGAACGCCTTGGGATTCTCCCGGAAGAGCTGGAAGAAGTGGCCGGGGAGAGGGAAGTCTGGGCTTCTCTCCTTAAGCTGCTACCCCCGCGACCCGACCTCGGATAAGCGGAAGAGGATGGATGGATGGATGGATGGATAGAGTGTTGTACCGTGTTAGCCATAGATTGATACAGGAGAAAGTAGGTTGAAATAAAACCTTTTATTGGCTAACTAAATAAAAGGCATCATTTCACCCTACTTTTTCCTTTGATTAATATAACATTCTCAAACTCACTTAATCTGTTACTGAGACAGGCTGCAGACATTTTGGCTCTGAGAGGTAAGAAAATCCGAAAGCAACTGCATAAGGCATTCAAAACAAAAACTAGGCAAGATAGATCCAGTGAGCATTTAGATTTGTGTTTCATTGTATACTTTAATATTTTATTTTATTCCCTTTTTTCTTCCTACTAAATAAACCATCTATGGTTTGAGATATCCTAAGAATCTTTGCTCTTTAACTTTAAACTTTTTGATAGTATATAAAGTCAAGTTAAAACATCCCTGGATGAAGCCCCAAGTAACTGACAACTCTAAATTTGGCCAGTGTCAGTTATTGTGTGTGTGTGTTTGAATAATATGCCCTGTGATTGATTTGTTAAACCCCAAGATGATTCTTAACAGTGTTGTAAAGACGGACAATGTCTCTCAGCATCCCTGAACTGGAAAAGCAGGTTGGGAAATGGACAATAGAACTGTAGTCTATTGCAAAGAGCTTTAAGATACACACTAAAATTAGAACCATTCAGAGTTGCCATCTGTCAATCTACTCTCCATGTTAATGTACAACATATACTCAAAGTAAAAGTGTCATACTCAGTAAACAGCTGTCTCTTTCAAACTAATTTGTACAAACTACAGTAAATCTTAGTCTTGCAAAATTTAGATATTATAAATAAAAGATGTAGGGTGTTGTCTGGAAGTTTATGCTCAAAATTTCCTACTCACAGCCAACAAATACATGTTTTTAAATTCGCCTGGCACAACGTTACTTGCGATTTACAAGAGAACTCAGAGTATCATGGTTCAAATGGCAGGAAGCAAGCAATTTATTTGTGAAATAAAGCAATCAAATTAAAGATATAACACAATAAGTCTTCATGTCATCATTTTTAGCAAAAACGATGCAATACTCTTACAAAATGGCAATAATTTCCTGAACAAGAATACTTCTTTTGAATGGTGGGAATAAGCTTCCATAGTTTTATGTAATAGGATGCTACAGGTAAAAATGTTGCAGAATATTTATATTTCCCATTCTTAGATTATCAGTGTAATTTGACTTAGAAATTAATTTATCTCATGTCTTACCGTGTCCTTTACAACTTTGTTTTAGCACAGTCACAATCTAACTAGTTGAAAAAGAAATACAAAAAACATTTCTTTTATATACCAACATGATCAGTGATATATGAGTGCCAGAGATGATTAATCTAAATGCTGCATAAAACTATGATCATAAGCAAAGCATTATAACCAGAGTGAATCATTTACGACAAATATTAGTCTGTAAGGGTAGAGCCATAATTGGAAACAACTAATCAGAAAGAGGTGTCACATAAGATTTTAATCAACTTCTTGTTGCTTGGATTAGCCTACATCAGGGGTGGCCAGCACTGATCCTGGAGAGCCACAGTGATTACAGGTTTTCATTCTAACTAGTTTCTTATTTAGTGACTAGTTTTTCCTACTACTTAACATCATTTAATTTATTTGCTATTTAAAACTCAGACCCTTTAACTCAGGGCTGAGCAACATCAGTCCTGAAGGGCCACTGTGGCTTCAGGTTTTTGTTCCAACCCACTTGCTTTTTAAGAAATCATTCATTCCTGATGAAACACTTATTGCTCACATTTCATTTTTCTGTTTCATTTTAGTTGTGTCACTTGGTAAGATTTCACTTAAATGCTTATTTTAGTCTTAAACTGTTTTATTCATTGTTTTAGTTGCTCCTTTTTAGCAATGATATACAACTGACAAAGCAACTAGTGGTTCTGCATCTAGCTTGTCTCTATTGCCACCTGCGTGTATTTATCATTCTCTATTTGGTTTAATTAAGTGAAGAACTGAAGATTACTCATTCGTTTTAGTCTTCAAATCACTTGGATGATATAAGTATCATTAGAAAGGAAAAAAAAAACTTATATGATAGAAATAAAACATTAACAAGCCATGATATTAAATAATATCTGTTATTTGTGAGGACTGGCTTTTAATTAAGCAACTGGGTTGGAACAAAAACCTGCAGTCACTGTGGCTCTCCAGGATCAGAGTTGGCCACCCCTGACATACATCATATTCAATGACAGAGAAAGAGCAGGCAAAGGAATATAACCACAATGAACAATACACATAAGTAACACTGTCTATTGGACTGTTCATAACTTGATTTCAGAAAGGGCATTAATCATATACCAAAGTTCAGATTCAAATACTTAAAAAAAGGCTGCACTGCAGGACAGAAGGCATTAACAAGCTACACAGCAAGCAACCCAACCGGGCAACTGGAATGAAAGACATAGGTGTTGCTGAGCAGATGAATTAGCTAGTTTCCTGGACAAGACAGCATGCCTGCTGTGGCACAGAGAAAACAGACAAAAAGTATTTGGGTGTTTGCTGGCTTCACATACACAAGATACTGTAGCTGCCACCTTACTATACATATAATTGGATAGAAAATAAAAAGAGCCTAATAGTTGGCTTACTGGACAGACACAAAACAGATATTATTCCAATGGACAACAGTACAGTGGAAGTTTTCTGGAAGTGCACAAAAGAAACAACAAACTAAAATTAAGTTAATTTTAAAAACAGTCAAGAAAAAACTTTAAAATAAATAAAACAGCCAAATAATATTAGCAGTGCAAAAAGAAGGTATTTGACATTTTACAAAGGATAAAGTTTTTAATAACTCAAATTTTACAATATTTCAACATACTTCTTAGAATTTATAAAGTGAAGATATGCATGTTTCCTCCCAAGTTTTTACTTTTAGAAAAAAAGTAAATTATTAAAGACAAATAATAATAATAATATTAATAATATATAATAACAAAACCTCAATTATTCGCTACTCGATTAAACATCAGTCTCCATTAACCGTCAGGGCAAAAAGCAAAAACATATAGCACTCCAGCATCTACCAAGGACTAATACCATATGATAGTCTATGAGCCATGCACATTGGAACAACTCTCCCTTGTGTTAGTGCATACTGTTTTCCCCCAGCACCACGCGCAAGGCTGTCATAACGTATGGGCACGTTGGGCAGTTGCCTGGGGACCCCATTCTAATCTATGTATGTTGTGACTTGCTGAGTGGTTGTGTAGGTAGGGCCCACAGTGCACCGCTTTGCCCGGGGTCCTATAATGCTGTTAAGACGGCCCTGACCATGTGTCATTCTTTAAAGTGCCAAACAGGCCATAATCATATATTTTTGTGCGTAATCTTTTGGTTTACCTTTGAACACTATTGGCTTATGAATATTTATTATAGGTTTGATTGCATATAAAATTTGTACAATACTTGTTTCATTCATATGAACTATATTGGTTCATGTCTGTATATTACCTCCCTGGGTTGCAGCGGTGCCTCGGACTCCTGCAGGGCTTCATGGTAGTTGGAGTTTGGTGCAGTCCTGTTGGGATCTGTAGGCACCGCCAGGGATGCCATAAAGGGCAGAGGAAGACTGCTTCCTGAAGCCATATATTCCCCATATACACAGGATTGCAGATTTCCTCTAGTTACTAGAGTCTAGTAGAACTCCCATTTGTACACCTGCAGGGCATATTTTAACTGTAGTCCTGAGAGGCAGCCCTGTTGGGGTACTTGGGTGCTGCCAGGGTAACCTGTATGGGAACACTACCACTAATCTGGGCGCTTCCGCCTGGATCAGAAGTGCTTCCAATGTGCAGTGCTGTGAAACCAAAAGTACTCCCTGGTCCAGTATAAAAGAATCCGGCTCTTCTACATCAGGGAGACAGGGCAGAAGGCAGTGGATGACACTCATGGAAGAGTGGTGGAAGAAAGAGAGGAAGGTGACCAATTGTGTGTTATTGTTGTTCTGGACTTATTGAACCTGGTAATAAAATCATTGTACATTAAACTAACTATTTTACTAAGTAATATTATTATTATTATTATTATTATTATTATTATTATTATTATTATTGTATTAACTGATAATTATTATTACATTATTGTATGTAACTATCTAATTACTATTGTACCAAAAATTGTGTTTGGTTGACTTATGTCTGATGTTCGGGGCACTGGGTCACCCCAATGCATTTCTGTGTCAAGTCTATAAGGATGTCCTAAGGCCCAGAACTTGTAACAATCAGTATGCACTGCTAAATGAATGGGTCTCTGCCAATAACTGTAAGTAGAACTTTTTATAATATCTGCTACAATCAAGGTTACCTGCAAAGGAACATGAAAGTCAGCTGTGTTGCTGGTTAAAACAGACATAATAAAAAGAGACAGACATTTTGAGAAAGCTGGAAAGAGTCAGAAAGTAACAAGTAGGAATCAGAATACATGAGAGACATTAAAACACGTAAAAGCACATATAGTATGGGAAACATGATGAGGAACATGGTCAATTGCCTGTTATGAATCCATATTAAAAAAGGACTAGGGTTCAAAACACAGTGGAATGTCCATGTAAAGTAACCAAAGTACTACCACTACCAATACATGGCCTCAATCATACTAAGAGCATTGTGAAAAGACAAATAATATATTATGACTATATTAATAATCTATTAATAATATGCCATACCATCAGGATTCAATTATAAATAAGCTGATTGTCTGCTGTCATATTCCAAAATCTCAGCAGCTGTAGAATCAACAGGAAAATCTGCATGGCCAGATGGATTCCTGAGAAAAATGTATAAAATAAAAAATCCAGTTTAAGCAGTTGTGTTTTTGTGTGTTTTGAAAAGTTTTCCCATTATAGAAATGGGTTTCTGTGAATAAAATTATGGCTGTTATTTTTTTTTTTGTTTGCTGAGTCTATTCCAAGTGTTATTTTTTAAATTTATTTTAATTTTGCGTCTTTTTATGACACTATCATGGTTTATGTAGGCACTAGTATTTTTTACTGCAGTTGCCACCACGTTACTAAGGAATTTGAATGGAAACACACAGTCAGTGATGTCATTACCACCATTGTTTAAAGGTCAATCTCTTGCATTTTAGTGAATGTGCTTTAGTTTTTTTTTTAAATTGTAATTTAGGATTTTATTTTTGGTCTGGGGAACTAGGCTCGTTTCTGGCTCATGTTTCTTTTTCTGGTTCCTATTTAAATGAATCTGCTCTGCAAAAAACAAAACTATAGCTATTCATGGTATCTATGTTCCTCCTCAAAAAGAGAAGGAGTTCTTACATAAAGTACTACATCATATTTTTGTTCATGGTAGTGCAGTGGTTAGTGCTACTGCCCTGCAGATCAAGTCATTGACTGTATGGATCATGCATGGCCTTTATGAACATGTGTGAGATTTCTTCATACACCCCTAGAATATGTATGGGATGTTACATGACAATTGGTTATACATGAGTGTGGGTGTGTACATGACTGAACCATGTGACCAACTGACATCTTACCCTGAGCTGTTCTTGGTTTAGGCCTAATGCTGCACACTCCTCCAATCCTGAATTAGATTAAGTCTTTCAGAGAATTTTTATATTATGTTTGGTTAACTGTGAACACCCCAGACCAATCTGTCATCTATATGCTGATGTTAAATTACTACCCAAGGCACTTTTAATCCTGCAACATTATATGATAAGCTTCATCTTTATCAGAATTCTCTAAAGTTATGCTCTCTTTAAGCACTAAAAATGTAATAAATAATTTAATATTGATAACTAACCGGAAATGTATAGCTTTTGAACTTAGTGGTTGGTTTAAGTTGTGGGGTGGGGTGACTAGAATGCCAAAACAAAAAAAAAACAAATGTGGAAAATTGTGCAGCCTTTACGCAGATGACATGAAGTTAATTTTTTCCATTAACTCCTGCAATTAGTTTTTAGAGTTTTACTATAAAACTTCACAACATTAAAACAATCCAGATGAGAACAGGCCATTCAGCCTAACAAAGCTCGCCTGTCCTATCCACTTAATTCTACCAAACTAACATCAACTCTAATTTTGAAAGTCTGTAAAGTCTTACTGTCTACCACACTTCTTGGTAACTTACTAATGGTTCTCTGTGTGAAGAAAAACCTCCTAATTGTGTTCGATTTTCAGACCTCCAATTGTGTATTCAAACCTAATATTTTTACTTCCTACCTTACCTTAAATTTCATCTGCCACAACTCTGCCCAAGCCTGTATACTGTCCAAATCCCTCTGTGATGTTTCAGTAGATGCTGGATTATCCGCCAATTATTCTACCTTGGTATCATCTGCAAATTTAACAACAACAACAACATTTATTTATATAGCACATTTTCATACAAATGATGCAGCTCAAAGTGCTTTACAAGATGAAGAAAGAAAAAAGAAAAACATAAAAATAAATTTAGGCAATGCTAAGTAACAAAGAAAGAAAGTAAGGTTCAATGGCCAGGAAGATAGAAAAAAACAAAACAAAACAAAAAATAAAACTCCAGAGGGCTGGAGAAAAAAAAAAACTGCAGGGGTTTTAATGCCATGAGACCACCCAGGAGACCCCACTGGGTCTCCTACCTAACATAAATGATCTAAATCAGTCCTCATGGTTTTCAGGCTACACGTGGAAGAATTAGATGATGATGGTCATGTGGACATCTGGCCTTCAATCCATCAATGTGGTGCCATCACAGAAAACCAGAAAAAGAACAGCACAGAAAGTAGGGGTTAGTATGGATTGTGGATCCATGATAAAAATGTTAATAAAATGCATATACAGAATATCAGGGTTACACTAAAATGAAGCTATAAGAAAGCCATGTTAAAATAATGAGTTTTTAGCATTTTTTAAAGTGCTCCACCACATTAGCCTGGCGAATTTCTATTGCTAAGCTATTCCAGGTTTTAGGTACATAACATCAGAAGGCTACCTCACCACCACTTTTAAGTTTAGCTGTTGTAATTATAAGCAGACACTAATTTGAACATCTAAGGTTACAATTTGGAGTGTAATGTGAGAGGCATTACGAAATATAAGATGGAGTGAGATTATTTAAGGATTTGTAAGCCATAAGCAATATTTTAAAGTCAATTCTAAATGGCACAGTTAACCAATTTAGTGACCATCATTAACCCTCACATTATTTGTATTCCTATCCAAATCATTTATATATTTTAAAAATAGCAGCGGCCCTAGAACTGATGCCTGTGGGACACTACTCTTAACTTTACCCGATTCTGATAAGGTTCCTTGCATCATCACCTTCCCACTTCCAATGTATTAGCCAATTCTGTACACAACATCCTGAATTCTCCCCTGTTTTATTTTGATGCACAACCTCTTGTGTGAGACTTTTTCAATTGCTTTCTCAAAGTCCAGATAAATAATATCATTTGGTCCATTTTGTTCATATCCTTTTGTTACTCTTTCATACAATTCAAGCATGTTGGTAAAATACAGTCTCCCCTTTCATGGTGACTCATGGTGACTGTTCAAAAAAAATTTCCTTGCCAAATGTTGCCCCATCTTCTCTTTAAAAATTCCTTCTATTAGTTTACCTGTAATGCATGTTAAGTTTACTGGCCTATGGCTGCTTGGATCATATTTTCTATTTTCCAGTACTTTGGAATTTCCCAGTGCACAATGACTTCCTAAAAATATGTGTCAAGTGTTTATATATGTACTCACTAATTTCAGGTCCCACACATTGACACTCACATGGAACCAATATGCGGTTTAAAATTAACCTGGCAAGCAGATCTTTTGAAATGTGGCAAGAAAACTGGAGTACCCAGAGTAAAACCCATGTAGACACAGGGAGAGCAAGCAAAATGCAAATGGTTAGTGATCACTTAACCACTGTGCTGTCAGTCAAAAAATGTTTTTCTTTATACATGATTATTTTTTATATGAATGTACACATTTTCCTGTACTAAAATAGCAATCAATCAATCAATATTTATATATTACATGACCATTAATAGCATGCATTTTTATAAAATGCTTTCATAGGAAAATGGGATTACAAAATGAAGTAATAAATATACAAACTAAACAGTATAATAAACACAAAAACAAAACACTGAGGGATGATAGGAGGAACTTAGAAGTAAAACTGACAGAATTTAAAGAGCATTTATAAAAATACAGAACAGCAACTAAACAACAAACAAAGCAATAAAAAGAAAGTATCATTATGTAACAAAAGGCTATATAAAAAATTAAACACAGCTGCTACAGAAACAGGGTACAAAGAAAAAGAACAGGGGACATTGATAAATTCTGAATAGCACTTTCATGGCTAGCACATAAGTTAAGCAGTGAGACTACAATTAAAAAGCCAGAGAGAGCAGGTAGGTTTTCAATCTGGATTAGAATGATAAAGCGAATAAGAGAATTATTTACTGAAGAAGAATAAATGATTTAGAGTGTAGTAATCACAAAGCTGTATAAGTGTTTGTTGGGAGTTAAAATAAAAGAAGAAAAACAAGTTTTGGAGAACTGAGATGTTGTAATGATGGTGTTAAAAGCAACAAAGCAAGACTGATTTTGTAACGTCTGCATAGGCCTTGTGGGTGTGTGTGTGTGTGTGTGTGTGTGTGTGTGTGTGTGTGTGAGTGTGTGTATGTATGAGAAGGCCACAAAACTTGGTAGTCTTCCATCAGAAACCTTTCAGATATTGTTTTCTGTAGTTTGCACTTCATTGGGGCATTCTGATATATGAGGCAACAAGAATATTTCACACCCTGAACTGATTTGACTTGGAGCTAGGTGTGCCTGTGTATGCTTGACATACCACTGGACGCAACCACATTGCCAGTTAGGAAAAAAGCTAAACAGGTCTGCACAATTAAACTTCAAAACATTTTAGTTTAATTATCAATAATTATTTTTATTTGTATTCACAAACACAATAAAAATATAATTAGAATATGCTTCCATTGCATCACATTTAAGTACAAAATTGAAAAGAAATATAATTAAAACTAACAACAAATATAAACAATATTCTTCTAAATCAATTTGGCAATGAACCATTTACACAAAGTAATTTTTTTAAACATATATTGTGACCATAAGTGGGTGACCCACAGCCCCAGACTCTAGACACAAGTACACAGATACAGTCATGGGTTCAAATATACTTATTTTATGTACCTTTTAGTGTCCTCTTTCCTTCTATTTGGTACAGTGATATGCATAATTCCCTTCTTCCTACCTCTTTACTACACTCCTACAATACAACACAATAAAACTTATTTTTTGTATAGCGCTCTTCACTGAGTGCAAGCACAGAGTGCTGTGAACAATTCTGTCAAAATACAAGTACAGTATGGATTATACTAATTACTAAATATAGGACTGGTTCATATATAAATACTGATTTGTTAAAACACACAAAGATGAAGGTAGAAACCATTTAAATATAGAAATTAACAATAGTTGTGTAAAAGTTGAGCATCGTCAACCTCGCAACTCCAGCTCCTAGACTGAGGTTAGGAGACCCCTCTTATGCTGGTCTGGGGATATTTCTGGTGCTGCAATATTGCAGTCCAGAAACATTCGAACCTACATTAAATTGGGGGTCTTCTCACAAAGGTGTCCTCTGGAAGCATTCAAAAACCCCAACAGTTCTGTTTTAAAATTGAAAGTGTGCCAGAGTAGCCTTGCCACCTGTCATACTGGGGGATGAACTCTTCCAGTCAGACATCATCCTCCAGTTAATCTGTTATCTAAGGAATCATTGTCCATCTGAGTCTGGACACTAGTCTATCCACTATGTCTTTTACAATATGTTAAGAAAACAACCTTACATATTTATTGACTTACAAATAACTTTTCTAGTTTTTGTCACCCCTTACATTTTTTAATTCAACACTTCATTTTGGTTGCCCATCGTTTTTATGGTGTGTCTGTATGTATCATCCTGAAGTAGTCCACCATTATACTGACCCCTCAACGTCCCTGGAACTTTCTTTCCATCTCCTTGATGGAATCTTGCACCCTGCTCTTCTCTTGCTGTTCCAAGATTTCCAGGGAAAAATTCCAAATATGATTCCAAAAACTTGACTTTGAGACTAATGTTGCAACCCAATTCTTTAAACTTAACTAATACATTTTTCACTTTTTCTTTATATAATTTGGATTTTTAAAAAACTTAGAAAAAACTTTTTTGAATGACACCCAAGCTCCTTGTTCCAGGGTCCTCATGTATAGACAGTGCAAACATACAAAAATGTTGTGTATGCTCATTTCCACGCACACTTCGAAATGTAAAAAAAAAAAAACAAACTTTGTGTAAATCCATAGACATTTTCATGGTAGACTCACACCTTTTGTACGCACTTTTCTGCTCAGTTTTGCAAATTGGTGGCACCCAGTGTTGAAGCAGTGCTATTGTTTCTGTGTCTTTTCCCTTCTTTTTCATGTTCACATCCATAACACAAGATTTATCAAATACACTGAAATGAATTGCATATCGTTTAAAAAGTTTAGTTTACTTGATTGTAATTATTCTGTAACAATATAATGGAATTGTCAAACTTTTCCAACTGCCACAGCTGCTTTGGCATTGTTTGAAAACATCGCAAATGTAAGAATTAGAAGAGAGTGCATATTTATAGTAGATGGTAACTGGCTTCTAAGTTGATTTCGATTTCCAAGAGCTATTTCTCTTGGAGTTGTGCGCTGAACTGGTGCCAGCTTTACAAAAGCAGACTTTGAGAAATTGTGCTCTACCTGCTCCTTTGCAATTTCTGTCCACTCTTGGATTTTATTCCACAGGAGCTTTTCAAGGTGAACTTGTTGACCAATCGTGTATTTCACAATCATCATTGAGTCACGCCATACCAGCTGTATAGGATGGTATAATCAGCTTATCATCCAGATATATAAGATTTCCTTGAACTGAGGTTGAACTGAGAAATATCAAAACACAATTCGCAGCAATGTCCGGTTTTCCATATGTAATCAGAGTGGTGAGGTGCACGCACATTGCTATTGCAACAGCGTTCGACAAGTTACATCAGCCAGGGATGAATTACCAAAAGAATGGCTGGCATTACATCATCTACATTCGGAGAGCCTATAAAAACGGCAACTCTGCACTGTTGCATGTGCTTTTTTGCAACTCATGCAGCAAAAGGCAAGCTGTCCTTTTAAGAATAGTGAGTCACCTCAAAGAACCATATAAAGAGTAGGGAATCTATCTGTTGTGGCGCTCACCAACAATGCTACACTATAAAGGTGCCTTCAGAGAATGAATTTGTTTATGTAAATAGAAAGCATTTCTACTCTATTAATGTGCTGATCAATAACCTACCGAAAGTGTGTTGCATTTTGCAAGCATGTGGTGTGCTGCATAATGTGGCATACAATTGTGGTTTGCCTGTACCTGAAGAGATGCAGTATGATGAACCTGACCCTGACACACCAAATGATCAGCCAAATCGGACTTCATTCAGATGTAATTAGCATAATGTAAAAACAGGTAATCAGATGTAGCATTTATTTTTTAACCAATTCATTTAATTTTTGGTCAATATCACATAGTACAGACCTTATTTTCCTTAGTTCATTGCCCACATCTCTTACATCATCCACTATTGCATTTTGTGAATCCATAACAGCATCTGTCAGCACACAGCCAGATGTTTGCCCAGCGGTTTCCAAGGCAGAGGTGTGGGAGGAGCCAGTGCCCAAAGATGTGCTGGGCACAGCAGCATCATCACAGTTTGGATTTGTGACTTCAGCTCAGGGGTTAGCTTTTGTAATATTGTCTGAAACAGAATAAACAAGGCTGTGACTTGTCTTTTCACGTTGACTTTGATAACTGACCACAGTTTTATTTCGAGCACTGTGTGACTTTTTGAACATGAACTTCGGGTGTCTCACTCTGTATCACTTGATCAATTTCCTTTTAATGTTTATACCACTCCTTACGTCCTTAAGCCAAAAAATAGTTTGTTTTTCCTTGCCTCCACTTCACATTGGCTGAAATTCTTCTTTTTTCCATGTGCTTTTGCCATTGTCTTTTAACAAAACATTGAACAGAAGGGGCTATTTATATTGATTTGCATGTTCAAATATGTGAAATTCTGGGAAGAATTGGGGTGGGGCTGAGGCTTGTACATGTGCATTAAATTTTATGTTCATTGGGATTTATAAAGGGGAAGTGCATGAAACTTGGCATACGCATATTTTTATGCATCTGGATTTTTGTTGTGCATACACACATTTCCAATTTTGTCTGTACGCCATATTTTAGTGTGAATTCTACATACGGTGTTATATATTAGGCCTCTTTCATCCCCCAGATTCTGCATCAAAAATCAGTTTTCTAATATTAGGTCTGGTAAAAGTGTCCTTTTTCATTTTATTCTGAGATAAATCTTGAAACTTTACACACAAATAGAAAAAATGCACCATCTTTTCATAGGACTTTGACAAACTGCTTCATTAAACCAAGCTTAATAGGAAGCAGTAGTAGTAGTACTTTATCTGGATCCGCCAGGCTAGGTCTGATGATGTTTTTGTCACCAAGCTGTTACTTTAATATAGCTGGCTATTCCTTCAGAACCTAATGCTCATTTTTGGCTCTGCTGTCCCACTTAGAAAACATGGGCTTTTAATGGCTTCACATGCTGTTACCTGCAGCTGTGACTGATCATCATTGTTCAATTCCTGCTAATCTCCAAAGTTATTATCGAATAAAATAACTGTTTTGCTTTAAACATAGACTTTGGTATTAAAAATATAAAATTCAAACAAATTATCATTAAAATAAAATCTGATATTTAATTAATTATAGTGCAAGCAACGAAAACCTATAACAGACAACTAAAAATGTGTTTTGTGAAAAAATGTTAATGGAGAAAAATAGCTTTTATTTTTGAATTCAGGGTCCAAAAATATATAAAAATCAGATGAAATAATCAAAACAATTTTTTCAAAGTATACCTATGATTAGCCAGTCAGAAATGTTTCAAAACAAACCCTTATCTAATCTTACTTATTGGAAAAAACTCTCCAATGTTATTCAATGGATCTATCTGTGATATGACTTATACGGAGGAATGTTTTTCATTTGATGCTCGCCTAAAGACAGTTTGTCATACGTGTCACACACACCGTGACTGGGAACACAGATTCTGCAACCTTTTAGTTGGTGCAGGATGTTTTTGAAATCCTAAAGAAGCCAGGACTGCTTTTTCATGACAAGGGGTTTGCCTTACCTCCTACTTCCAAGAATAAGTAAATCTACCTATTCAGTATCCAGTGGTGTCAAATCCTTAATTAATAATCTGGCATGGGAAAATCTGGGTGTAGATCAAGCCCAGATGCCAACAGCAGAATACCTTGACATTCTACGAGGTTTATATGGTTTAGGTAGAATAGTCTGCCCTCCCCAGCATTGTCCTTTTTGGTTGCCCATAGAAACAAAATATATTTTCCCCTATTGCTTAATTTCATTTCCTTTTCTTTCTAGTAAAATAAAGTCCCTTTCACCTATTATTGGGCTCTTTATCTTTTATGCCTTACAGACGTGTAGTTGTATTGAAAAATTGATGGTTCCTCTGCCAAGATGGCAATTCCACACTTCTTTATTTTATAATGTTGCCCTAAAGGCGGTCCAATTTCCTCATACCCTTGGTGTCCATCTGGTATATCTGTGCTAGGAGATATATTTAATGAGTCAGGGCTGGAAACGTTCTTTGCCCCTCTAGGCATTCTATCCCTCCCACTTTCTACTTTTTCTATTTGCAGTTGAGCTTCTGTGCTCAGGACATGTGGAATTCCCCTCTTTTCACCTCTTCCAATGCATCCCCTGTACTCATTTGCTTCATCCCTTTCTCAAAATCACAAACCAGTATCTGGTCTCTATTCCACCCTCTGCAAAGCTTCTCTCAAAACTCTCACAATCATGTCTAATTGCCTTACAGACCTTTCCCCATGCTCTGTGTTGTGCTGGCAAACTATCTTTCTATAGATCAAATATTGCCCTCAGAGTCCTAATCACCAGCATACACAATTTAATTTTGTTCACAGACGGTACCCTACTTCTCACAGGCATTATCAAATAGGACTAGCTGGCACCTTGTATCTGAATCCCTCTTTATAGCTCTTTCTTTCACAATTCCTTTGTCCCCTTAAGTTCTTCTCCTCCTAGACCTTTCTTCTCTTTCTTCACTTTCCCTTTCTCTCTCCCAGCGGAGGTGTTTAATGACTGCAAATAATGCAACAAATTACTTTTAGCTTCTTGCTGGAAAACTCCTGCCATTGTCTCTCCTGTTATCAGGAAGTCATCTTTTTACAATCTTATCCTTCTTGAACTTTCTTCATCCCGGATCAACAACCCTTATGGCCCTACTAACCACAACAGGCTTCATGCTGGTTAGGGGTTGGTACATGAGGCAGTTTTCCCCTTTGCTCCTTCTTTTTTACTTATCCACTGCAGAGCTTTTTAAATTTCCTATTAATTCCAATTTTTGGAATGTACCTGTCCTGCATTATGTGTAAAATTATTTTTGAACCTGTTCCACTTCTTCTTGAATGTCTCCACAGATAGAGCCTACAAAGTACAATAAACACAATAAGTACAATTTCAGAGTATACCAAATAATGTTAAGAAACTTACCCCTTAATGAGCTTAGAAAATGGTTGGAAAGGGATCTCTTAATAAAAATTTTAGCAAAGGAATGAAATTCAGACATTCATAAAATACATTCTAGTTTAATATGTGATAAGCATGTCCTTATTCAGTAAAACATTATTCATTTAACACATATAAAATATCTCATCTAAAATAATGTATAATGTTTACAAAGTAAGATCCAACCTGTGAGCAAGTCAATGCATCATTAAGTCACATGTTTTGGGAATTTCCTATAATGATACTGTCAGTCAGTCATTTTCCAACCCGCTATATCCTAAAACAGGGTCACGGGGGTCTGCTGGAGCTAATCCCAGCCAACACAGGAACAAATCATGGGCAGGACACCAGTCCACTGCAGGACACAGACACACACTAGGGACAATTTAGGATAGCCAATTCACCTAACCTGCATATCTTTGGACTGTGGGATGAAACCAGAGCACCCGGAGGAAACCCACGCAGACACGGGGAGAAAATGCAAACTCCACGCAGGGAAGACCTGGGAAGTGAACCCAGGTCTCCTTACTGCAAGGCAGCAGTGCTACCACTGCGCCACCATGGTGTCCATGATACTGTTGTAGTGTGAAATTTTGTTGCTAAATATTGTATGTCTTTATTTGAAACTTAGACAAAGCAATGTAATATTAGTGTTATACCACTGATAAGAAAAGCAATGGTTTGATGTTTAAGAACCCCTCCTCTTTTATGACGGGTGGATGGGGAACGGGTAGGGGAAGTGCCTAAAACCAATTTGGCAAGTGATTCTCTGCAGGACTCTCTCAATCAATCCAAACAGGAAAGCTAAATTACCTAGCTGGCAAGCATCAGCTCAACAAATGGGGGAAGGTGTGAAAGGTGTTGTGTGCCCACATTGGTCTGAAGTATGGCTTTTTGGGATTCAGAGACCATTCTGTAGCACGACACCCTGTTGGTGTAATGATTTGGACAAAGAATGTATATATTTGGTTGCTTTACCCCTCCCTCTCTTTCTCATACACGATCATGATGAAGGAGCATCTCACCAAAGAAGACCACACTGAGAAGAACAACTCGGCAGCCATACTAAGACAGGAATGCAGCCAGTTCTTAAGAAAGGTGACTGAAAATGATGACTTAACTAGAGACATTTTAAGTAACTAACAAGTCTGTGTGTCGCCAGAAACTATACATCAGCATTTATAAAGTTGCACGGTAGCCAATATTCAAATGTACTTTGCTTATTGTTATTATTTTATGAATATTATCAATAATACTTTATTTAAAGTGTAACTTAACTCCTACTTGTCTTTTACTCCATGTAATTGCTTGAGGTTATAGATGAAGAAGGGAAGGTGGGGAAAAGTTATAAAGTATAATACCTTACAAACAGTTGTAAGTCTAAAGGATTTGGTGCATTCTGACAAAGGTTACACATTAGAGAATACAAAAAGGCAAAGTAGAGTAATACAGAACTCTACCAAGACAAAACAGATACCATGTGAGGAAATCATATTTGAATATCTCCTGGATTTAATTTAAAGCCATGTCACATGTTTTAACAGCAATATTTAAAATAGTACATGAGATAAATGTTTGCTATGAAAGTGGTTGTTATATTCTATACCACACTACTTGTGCAAAGACTTTTTTTGCTCAGTTAGATAAAACCCGATACATTCTTTATAATTCAGTGGCAGATATATATTAACTCAAATGGGGAAAAAACAAATTCCCTTTATGAGGATCTGTTCAATTTTTTTTTCAGAATTTGGAAAGAACTCATTAGCATAATTCTAACTTGATAGGGCTAGGCTCCAACTTTTTATTTTATTTGGTTTTTTAACGTGAAGTATTTTAGATGGGTCTCTCTCTTTGTTGGATGGGGGTTCAATGATGAGTTTCATGGATTGCTTCAAAACATTTTATTGTATTTGCTATGCTATTCACATTTGCTTGAATGTGGCGTGTTTAAGTATAATACATTTTTAAAATAAAAGGATTAAAAAAAGAGAGATCTGCATAGTGATTAACAAAGGATTAAAAAAGAAAGCTCTGCATATTCTGGCCTTGTTAGATATCTGTTACAACAATGTCAAAGAAAGTGGTCAGGCACAAATCTGCTGCTCTTCACTAAGGATGATGGGGGTAATTTCATCAGTTTAATTAAAAGGAGTCAAGCTTTTGAAGTTGTCAAGGTGAACCGAAAAGAGAAACTCAGTTATATGTGTTTTGTGTTTTAGGATAAAAGCAGACATTCTAGCAATTAGAATTTCCATGGTGGAAAAGCAACCACATGTGACATTGCAGAACTAGGTGGCATCAGCATAAAAGTGGAGTGTGAGGTGAGGCTTTTGTTTTTGTTAGGTTTGATTTGATTGTATGGATTGTTATTTGCTTTTAATTAAAACAAACAAACAAGCAAACAAAAATAAATAAATAAATAAAAGTAACACAAAACTCAAGTTTGTCATTAGTATAGGTTTATTAATACTGTACTTATAATAATTGTTTATGCAACCTTGATAAAAAATGTGGGGTCCTCACCTTTAAATCTTTTTCAATCCAGTAACTTATTCTCCATTTTCCAGGGTATGAACTTTTTCTGACATATTTTATAATGCCTCAGTTCTTAAAAGGATTCCATTCTGAGCATCTCTCTTGTAGAACATGTTCTTCATTAATAAATGCTATGCATAGATTTTTCTGAGAATTGGTGACTAAAGCTGCAAAACAAATCCTCCACTCCCTGGGAAAAATGAAAAAATGAATATTTAAATGCTGTCATCAAAGAAAGGCATTGGAAACAGAAACTCCTATCATATCAACATTAAAAACTCTGTTGAACTTTACATATTCAACTAATTGTGAAAGATGCTATTAAAAATGCAAATAGGATTAATCATGTATTTAAAAGTTTCCAATATTGTGGTTAGCACTCAAATAGTCTGTCATCTCTGTTACATTTGATAGTAGAGTGTTGCATTTTGCAGCCAAGATGGATTTGAAAGACCATATGCATTTGAAAAGAGGCTAACGCCTTCTTTTATTATAGCTTTACAAAAGCAAAGCCCTTCGGCGAAGATAATGAATACACTTCTATCTGAAATTAAAAACAAGTGCATAGCCAAAGAACATGCTTCTAAGATAATGTGCTGCTCACAGCAACCACTTTGAATGTTTCACTCACAGAAAGTGTGTAATCGAACTGCACACCAAAAGACAGTGTACACCACAAAATACATTGGGTGGCACTAAAGATATTTTTTTTCACAATGAATTCCCTTTAGTTGAAGTGAAGTTAAAATGAAGTGGATGGGGGTTTAAAAAATTCCACACCCCAGCATGCTGTACTTTCTCACATTTATCTTGAAAAACAATGTACGTTCTGTAAATATGCACCATAGCTGCATAGTATGTCTTGAGTAGACTGACTGTTTTTTTTGTGCTAGCTGTCCTTACTGGTGAGCTTTGGGTACACTGAAAAAAAGAATGAACCTGTATGTAATATACTAAGACAGACCACACAGATTTAATTTAATATTTTAATGTGTGAACTGAAAGCATGATTATATTGTATGAAGGCTAAATTAACCACACCCTGGTCAAAGAAAAGTGTAAATGTTACAAATACAATTAAAAAATGACAACTGGATGGTGATTGGACAATGCTGAAACACACCTGACCCAACATGGATCATTAGCTGATGAGTAGATCAGGTTTTGTTTGGAACAGGAACACTTAAAACTATGGAGGGAATTTAATAATAAGGACAGGGTCTGTGCAATAGGAGGGCTCATACCTTAATAAGCAGCAGCAAATATTGTTTAACTGATTCACATCTGGAAATTGAGAATAACAATTTTGAATCATAACTGTTTTCTGTTTTAATGAAAAACTAGGAAAGGTTTCAACTAACACAAAGCATTAAAACCAATTAAAAAGAATGATGAAAAATAATGACTGATTGTATAAAATTACCACAATCAGAACACATGGTTGAAAATAATAGCATGCTGTTAAAATAACGTAACTCTTTCATGGTGAAATAACATTTTCAAAATGTATATAACTTAATCACACAATTCAACTGAGTAAACCCCATGGATTTCTTTTTTTCTGTGTGGTTCCACAAGAATTGAGTTGATGTCCCTATAATGGCCATTTCTAAACAGAAGTTCACTGGCCTGTTATTATGCTACACTCTCCTGTATAATGCTCTTGGGTAAGCCAGTAATTGCATTCTTTGAAATATTGCATATCTCTTTTTCATACCACTGACACATACAATTAATACCCAGTAATCTGTTTTCTTATAAGAGAAGAACAGAAACACAACCTGCCAAAAAGTTAATATCCTACACACTTTATAATGGAAAATTAATAATCTTTTGTTTGCCAGTTAGTACAGCTATAACAGAATATGAAGCAGTAAATCAAGCGTCTAAATAAGGTGTCCTAACGATCCAGGGTGACTTCAGATTTTTATTTCATTCAATGTCTTAAATAGAGTCAGTTATTCTTGTTACTATATTAGGCACTAATTTTAGTTGAAATATTATGTAAAGATTAACTACTCTTAAATCATTTAACTCTTTAAAAAAAAGATAAAAAGAACAAAGAAACCAACAGTTAACCAGCTATCATAGACACATTTGCCCTGTATATGTTTATCATAAAGTTCAATGTTTTTTAATAAAACATTAGAATAAAATAACAGAAAAGTAAAGGACCAAGTAATTCTAATCTGTTTTGGCCCATGATGCATTCTCTGAACACTAAAATCTACAATATTAGAAATGTATGACAAACCAAAATGCGAGCACTAAGAAGCTGTGTGTTTAAATATCAGTTTCTATTATGAACAGCAACTGACTTGTAATTTAAATACTGGCTGCAGCAAAAATCTGTTGCTTATCTGGCCTTCCAAGACTGAGAAAGGGAACTCCCTAAAGTAAAGCAACCCCAGCATGGTTGTATATGAATTCAATCTGAAATAGGACATGTTACATAATTCTGGCTTTAGCATAACAAAGGAATCATTTTAAAAGTTAATTCTAGATCTGTTCTTGGAGAGCTGATTATGGAAGTCTAGCACAGGGGTTCCCAAACTTTTTTAGCTGAGGCCCCCAAAATGTTGTTCCATATGGTGAGGGAACCACACTGATATAAACCCAAGGTAGAACATGATCTTGTATTCTTGGTTACTTCTAATAGTAGTCACACAGCATGATTTTGTATAATACTAAACCTGTTTATAAAAGTAAAAGCTTAACTACAGCTAATTATTGACACATATGTGATCAAATGGTGCATGATATCTCTATGCCAGGGGTTCTCAACTTTTTTTCTTGGCATACCCCCTCCAAGAACTGAACATTTTGAATTACCACAGATTTTTTTTAAACTGATAAGTACGGAACACTTATTAAGCACAAATAACTAAAGGTGATGTTTCTTTACCCTGCCATCCCTAATAATGCATTTTGGGATTTTAACAACTTATTTAACAAGTGATAAATGATTTTTATATGGCTGAGTATCTTTTAATATTTCTTACATAAGACACATGTTTTTTAATGTTTTTTTATGAAAGAACAGTAGTATTATTTAATATGGAATAAAAATAGAAAGCTTAAAATATGCATGCTTTCGATTTACAAAAATTGAGCAGTCACATATGAATTCAGATCAAAAGAAGTATTTACAAGTTGCAAACTACTTCTGGTCAAAAAACAGCCAAATAAATCAAAAGTCAATGTGAAGTCTGACTCTGCTTCTTGTCTTCACATTTCTAGGTTCTCTCTGTTCCTACATATATTTTAAGGAAGGATGCAAGTTGACTGTATGAAACAAAAGCTTTCCACAACAGATTAAAATTGGCGAACACTAAACTGAAATGTTAGAAATGTTTATCTTAATATTAATAACTTTTAACATATGGTGGTTGTTCCTTAATGTATGTATTGTATATTGTTCTGCATTTAGCAAAACTAAAAATATTGTAATATTGTTGGACTGGACCTGAGATACACATATACACAAACACATAGACACAAATACACAATGCATACTTCTCACTGGGGAGTAGTGTGAATGGAGAAGAGAGCACTCACTTCTTAAAGATGATCTTTTTTCAAAAATCCGTCAGTTTCTGGTTTCTGGCCAGTCTAGCTTCTGGTATGGATCGACTCAAAGAGGTGGGGAGCGAAAGGATGGGGTTACATCGGGCCCCAAGTAAGCAGAGGGAGACTTCTAATTGGCATGGGAAGTAGACACAGAAGAGGAGAAACCAGTAGGATGGGAGTGAAATCTCACAACAGGAGCAGAGGATCTGAAGCAAAGCCAAGTACTGAGACAAGGGTTTAAAAACTGTGTTATTTTAAGGGCTACTTTCTCCAAAGTTTGTTTTTTCTTTGTTTTTTTTTGAGTATGTGTGTTCTCTTGCATTTTACCTATAAGTTGCTTGCATATCACACACATTGTGAACTTGCAGTTTTTGTCAATAATTGCATTAAAATATAACTACTTTAAAGCACCCCTTTATCCTCAAGTGTAACACTGTGGCCCACCAGGGGGCTGCAGCCCCAGGTCTAGCATAGACTACTTAGTAGAAAAGTAGCATTTAGAGAGGATATAGTAGCTTTGGAAAATATTTGGACTTACCAATCTTTTGCATATCTATTCATCTCCTATTGTCATCCATTTTAGTAAATTAGTGACTACAAGATATCTAAAATACTCCAGAAAAGCAGAATATACTATCTACCACATTGATTACCTCAAAAAGACAAACAGCAGAGATGTCAAGCTAATAAATACACATAGGAATGTCATTCAGTTGATGTATTTATTTATTTTTACAAAGCTGCTTATTCTAATATGAGTGTTCAAAAAATGTGATGCCAGTGTTAGCAGGCTGTAGTGTAAAGCAATAACCGTTTTAAAACCAAGGCAGGAATTCATCATAGGAGATACTCATTTACTCAAATAGGGCAGATTTACAGCTACAAATCGGCTTTACCGATATGGAGAAAAAAACAGCTAAAGACTCAGTGAGTAAGTAGAAACTTCACAAAGTTCATGTCTGGGCTACGAGTTGTACCAGGTACGTTGGAGCTGTGAGACATCAACACATATGACTACTTCCCTCTTTATCTTGCATAAAACAAAAAAAAAAAAGTAATTATTTAGCTGACACAGTGGTGTTCTTGAGTCATCATGTATGTTGTAGTATCAAGGTGATTAAAATATGAAATGGCACTCTGAGTGTCCCCACATGCTAACCAACAGCTTTAGTGTAGAACCCACAAAGGCTTACTGCGCTCACTTGACCTTATACAGACAGGGAAGATGATCTGCCTAACAGCTGGGGAGCACAAAACCACAAGAAAGCTTAAAAAAACACTTAAAATCAAAATTCCAAAAAAGAGTACACAAAAAAGTTTGCTTTAAAGGAAATAGTAAAAGTAAAAAGAAAAAATAAAACAATACATATCTCAAGAAGTGTTGAGCATGATGAGAGTCACCACTGTGATATGACAACTGTGTACTGTCATGATCTTAACTTTGTCTTTTATTTATTCAGCCTTTTCCTTGGCCTCTAAAAATAATGGAAATATTGTTTTAGGGGTTTTAGAGGTAACTGAATGGTGACATCGTTTTTTAATATAGGATGTTTTTGAAGAATTGAAATACATTTTCTAATGATACCATTTTGTATTTATTATGGGCATCACCATTGTTTGCTGTTTGTGGTGCAGTGCTGCCAGGCTGTTGCTAGGTGGGACAACCAGGAATATGTGATGCATGATATTATTACCACTATGGTACAAAGATCAATGCTGTACATTTCCAAATTGTCCACATTTGTGAATACTTCAAAACAAACAAACAAACAAAAATCATGTTTTTATTTTTAAAGTTATTTCTGGTTATACTGTAAATCATTTCTTGTTCTTTGACTTTGATTTATGTCTTGTGTTTTGGTTTAGGCTTATTCTGGTTATAGCCTACATTTCAAGTGATGCCAATAAGAGACTGTAAAGTATATAAAATGGTAGAAAGATTTAAATCATAATAAATACCCAAAAACAGCATGAAAGTTCTTTCAAAATACTGTTGAATCTCCTTAAATGTTATTCTTTTTTTGTAGAGCACAAAAACACAGATAGTACTTTGATTTGCTTCAAAGGAAAATGTAGCTTTTACAGAAATTCAAGACATATTATAACAAATGAAAACAATCCTCATCACATACACACAAGAATTACAAATAAGAGCAAACTTCTGACTTGACTAAAGATAAGAGGTCAGTTACAGTGAGACATCATAAAGGCTATACAAAAAAAAAGAAAACAATAAGTTCTATTGTATTGCTGTTGTTGTAAAGGAACCCTGGTGGTGTTTCTTGACACACATCTTTTTAATAATTCACTGGTTAAAAGTACTAAGTGTGTCAGAGAGGGGGGATGTGTAGCATTGTTCATAAAGTCCATCTGTTCTGTCTTCTTTCGCTTCCCTGCACACCCTGTAGCAGGCTGACAGTGCATCACCTATCTAAGACTACCATTTTAATTAGCATGTTGATTTGTTGCACCTTTCTTGAAATGATGTTACCAGCTTGGCACACTAAAGCACAGAAAATTGCACTGGATATCATAGAGTTGTAGAAGATGTAATTGATGTTACTATAAACATTAAAAGAAAGCAGTCTCCTGGGAATAAAAAAGTCTTCTTTTCCCATTCTTAAAGAGCTCCTCTGTGTTATTAGACAAGTCCAGACCCCCAAGTACTTGTAGTAGTGTAATACATCTACTCTTTACATAGAAGTGCAGTGAAAGTCAATAATCAGTTCCTTTGTTTTGCTGATTTGGCATTGCAGACAATTCTTTCAGCACCTAAAAAAACAAGTTTTCCACCTGACTCCTATATTTTGTCTCAATACACTCCATAAATGTAGAATCATTAGAGAATTTCTGCAAGTGACATGACCTGGTAATACATGTATAGTCATTGGTGTACAGTGTGAAAAGCAGAGGAGACAATGTGGTTCTCCAGTGCTGCCGACATCCAAATCAAAGTCTTCAAGTCTCATAAACTGCAGTCTGGAAAACAAATGTTCCATTATTCAGGGCACCATAGGCTCATCCACTTGGAGCTTACCACCTAACAGGGATGGCTGGATGGTACTGAAAGCACTGGAGAAGAAAGAAAGCCTTGTACTTAAGACAGATAATTACTCCACTCTTTGTCAGACAGGCAAACTTTAGTCGGTCCTAGTGGTCTTTCACAAGAGGACTCATACAGTCCAGGGCCAGCATCTTAAAAGTCTTTATAATGTGAGATGTAAAAGAACAAAAAATAAACTTTACTTATTTTTAAATTAAGTTTTATAACATATAAACAATAATAAATACATAATAAAATGCAAATATATTCAAGTATGGTGATTGGCAGTGGACAAGAATAGAAGTCTACACAGATTCCATCAGCCCTTAGCCAACTGGCTTCCCTTCTTGATCACTTCAACTCATTTCTGAAAGCGGTTACAGTTCACAAAAGAGCAATAAAGGCAGTCATGCACAGTTCTTACTTTTTTGAAATAATAAGGAAGTAATTGTATACCATTGTGTGAAAAGATAAACAAGATGCTAAATAAATAACGTATAACTAACCCATAAAGTTGAAAATATTTTTTCTGTATGTATGTCCTATGCTGTGATATTTTACAGTACTGAATATGCTAATATACTAGTTTAAGAACATCTTACAAGAAAAATGAAAGTCTGATCTTTATTTCCAGACTAGCCACAAATTTATCACAACATTTTACCAAGATCATAGACAAAACTTTGCTGTCAAAACCAGTCAGTGATATAAGTCCATGCTTCAAGTGTTCTACTGCAAGTTGAAGGAGTTAACCACACTTGACTGAATCAAAGCACATTTATAGTTATGAGTTAATAATAAAGTCCTACATCTCAGCTAAAATTCTATATCTATCACAATCACTAAGGCTAGGAGCTTTACCATTTTTGAAGTTCTAACTTTAAAGTTCAGATCTTTTTTCTTTACTGTATTAGACCATGAAATATTTTAAAATGATCTCTACCATCTAAATGCTCATAAGAGCACAATTGTCAATAATTATATCTCATTACATTATTAATTTCCCTTGTTGGAAAATAGTGCTCCATAAACTATTTTTACTGATTTGTACTCTATTTTATGTTCTACATCGTTGCTTGAGGTGAGTGAATTTTATTTTGGGGATAAATTAAAACCTATATATCAATCTAATACCATTTGTGGTGGATTTATTTTCACTAGTCTTGCCAAAAATGGCTTACTTTTTTAACCAATTCACATACTGTAATCTCTATGGCACTGAGAACAGAAATCTAGCCAAAGTTGATCTAATGGCCTGGGGCTCCTTAAATATAAGGGTATATTTTTCTTACAAATAAAGTTTCAGTTTTTATTGTTTTCCTTTTTTAATGGAATTTGTAAGTTATAGCTTCACATAAAGTGTTTACCTCCTAAAATGTACCATGATTCATTTTTGGCTTTAAATTAATTTCAACATAAAGATTTTACTAATTTCCAATAAATTAAAAAAATCAAAAATGTAAAACATAAAAAATACTACCTGTGCAAAAGATCTTGAAGACCAAAGTGTTACTGTAATTGCACTTTTATCATCCCCAAAACAGGCAATATTTAATACAGAGAATACACTCTTGGAAATTAATGGAATGTGCATTTAAGACTGAAGCCAGAAAACAACTTCTTCACACAAAGAGTTGTGTGAATCTGGAAGAAACTCCTGAGTCATGTAGTTGAAGCAGAAATCTTGACAGCCTTTTAAATGTCTTGAGTAGATAATAAGACAGTTTAGCTATTAGCTAAACAAACAAGTTTGATGGACTGAGTGGTTCCCTCTAGTCTGTCTTAAGCTCTTATGTACTAAGACCTTTAGAAATCGGCATATTGATAATATACTGACATGCTGTTTTTGAACATAAACTCTCATTAAAACTGTACTTTTAGTCCATTCTAGTCCACGCATTTGCTAAAAGAACACTGGACAACTTTCTAAAGTGCCCTTCATTATCAACTGTAGAAGTTGCATCTTTTAATGATATACAGTCAGACACATTTATTTTCTAAGATTAGGTGCAGAGGCTACATTCCAAAGAGGCCCTGACATTAGAAATGTCTCACAGCACATGTTTAAGCCAAGGGCAAGGAGAGCAAAATGGATAATGTCAGTCTGTCAAACTAGAACTATTCCTTGAGAGTTGGAAGTTTTGATGGTTTGGATATGTCCTTATGATGCCCCAGGTGTGCATTTGCCAAGCAAGGCCTAATATGAGATGATCCAAGAACAGATTTAAGAAATACAGAGGACATTATATTTATTAACTGAATTGGAAACATCTAGGAATACCACAGGAAAAAGTTACTGGGGATAGGGTGGCCCAGGCTGTCCAGTGCCACATGCTGCTAAAATGCAGTGAAAAATTATAAAAATAATAAAATAAACTCACACAAATTGTAGCTGTAGGGACATGATTTTCAACCTTGGTGCTTTTGACCCCACCTTTTATTTTTTTTTTTGTTGTTTCACAACCATACTACTGATAACACTGCAATTCAGTATGTTTTGAAATAACACTGTGACTGTAAGCACTTCAAAACAATGTGTTCTCTATTATTAGGCCTCAGAAAGAAAGCTCATTAACAGTAAAAGCATTGCTTCTGCAATACATATAGAGAGAAAACGACACAGAGTCTTCTCAGTTTATTGTTTCCCAGTACTCACATTAAAATTCCTCACAGGCATACCTCAGAATTAACATGGCAATAGAACTGGATTGCTTGCTATAGGAGGAAATGCACAAAATGGACTAGAGCAGATGGCATGTAACATTGGATCCAAAAGGAAAACAAGCCAAGAGGAAAAAACTATTAAGAAGCAATGCTTGTGGGAATTAGCTCTGATTCTAGTAACACGGTCAGTAAGACCCTAATCATAGGGAGACATTGTTCTCTATGATGAGGGTCTGGAAATGTCAAAAAAGGCAAATATTTTCAATTTTCATTTCAAACAGGAAGAATTTATTAAATAAATTTTACCTTTAACCTGAACTTTAAACTTTAATTAGTTTGATTATTTACTTGCTCTTTGGGAAGGGAATACAAAGTACTACACTGGATAGACTAAATGAGCACCAACTCAGTTTCATTCTTAGTGTTGTTGATTCATGAAAAAGGCAGAGATAAGTAAATCCTTCTTACGAACCATTATATTTCTCTTTCGGTCATATAAAATATAATCAAACTAGTTTCTGTAGTGTTCAGCACTGTGTGTGGTCACAGTTGTGCTGAGTAATTCATATAATACTGTACATTCTTTTGCCTAAACGAGTTAAAAGTAACATGCACCACATAGTCAAATTACTTTTTAAAGTAACAAGTAACCTAAACAAATACTTATTTTATTCAAGTAAAAATATCTGTATGCTGTAAGGTTTTCCTTTCCCTACAAATTACACAAATTCTGACAATATAGAATGTGGAATGAAACAAATGTTCATTGTCACCAATGCTTTTCAAACTTGCTATCAAGCCCCTGGTTATCTGAATCCACAAGCAGCCAGGGACTTGAAGGACAAAATTATGTCTTCATGCTGATGATATGATGCTCAATTTTACAGAGCTAAACTTACCTCTGTGACACATATTAAATCTACAGTATACATAGGATTTCTGGGTTCAGAATTAACTTGAATTAGTACAGTACAGTACAGTACAGTACAGTACTGTTCCTATTAAATAGTTTTTCATGTCAGATTAACTGAATCACTTTATTTTATTGTCTAATAACAGTTCAGATATCTAAGAGAAGTTGTCAAAAACCATAAATATAATTTCATAATTAACCTTGAAATATGATGAAAAACATCAAACAATATATTGATAGATGGATATCTCTTTGTAATAAGACAAGCACTCTCTGTATTATTGTGAGGTGAATATGAACCAGGAGATGCAAAACACATCAGAATCAAGGTCAAAATGACAGGCATTGGTAAACAATAAAGGCAGAGATGGCAAAAAGTTAAAAAATATAACACTTGGGCTTACCTGAAATAAAATTAACTATAATGTAAGTTATGCACTTACATGAAATAAAAATAACTATAGCAACTAACAAAGTTCTTCAAAGATTTTTTACGTATGTCCACTGGAATCTCTTTATTCAAATTAAAATAAAAGACAAACTACAAAAATAAAATCCTTAATATTAAAAAAAGAAAAAAAAACATGATTAGCCAAAAAACATATGTATAAAAATCCCAAATTTA
>JANRMT010062809.1:15593887-15607416 GCA_026402145.1 Polypterus bichir lapradei
TGTGGCACTTCTTGTGTGATTTTGGGCTATACAAAAATAAATTGTATTGTATTTTATTGTATAGAAAGAAAGGACTTGAAAAATCCTGGCATGGATCTTCTCATGGACTTGAGAAATAAGAGACACCATGTGAGCAGATGGAGAATCTGTTTTAGTGCTAGAAGAGGAGATACACAGGAGAGTAGTCTCTCGGATGGACATAGCTGAGACAGAGACTTGGGTTTGAAAGCTGTATAAGAAATTTCCCTTTTAATGGTTACCTGTAGCCAAGTTTATTCCTCCTCTCACATCCTGGGTTGTTAAACTATTAACCTTCTTTTATTTCCTTACTCTTGTTTTCTTTGATGAGATTTTTCTTTCTGTTCTGGAGAGTATGTGATCCACCCAGCCTAATCAGTCCAATATAGTCCAATATATTTATCCTTAAACACATTTGCACTTGATCACATACATATTGCTTGAGAAGACAGCACAATATCTGGCCAATAAACAAATTTACTTGTAAAATAATGCCTGGATTTAGTTTTTTGTTCTAATGACAATGACAGATAAGGAACTTTTTCAGTGTAATTGTTTTGTACTTTAACATATGTTTAGTTGAAAGGTACTCTTCATGTTTCTGGCATAAGTGGGAGAGTTCCTGTGATTGATTGGTGTCCCATCGCCCACAGCCAATTTCTGTTTCAAGTCCAGTGCTGCCAGGATACACCCAGGTACCCAGCAACCCAGGAATGAAATAAGGGATAATTAGTGAATGAATGAAAGGGTGGAAAATAAGCAACTGTCCATTTAAACCACAAACTGCTGCTCTCTCAGTGTATGTTTCCTCTTTGGCTTAGTCTATGACTTTTATCCATCACTATGAACTTCTCCCTGTTAAACCAATACAATGAACAATAAAGTAAAAGAATAAAAGAAAATATTGAACAGGAAAGAGGAAAAATAATATACAAGTAAGCAAAAAATCAAAGTCACTTCACTGCATACTTTCTCAACTGGACTGTTCTCTCTGGCACTCTTCCAACTGCTATGAAGACTGTGAAATTTGTGAGTGGAAAAAACAAAAGCCTTTCACCAATATGTTGTATAACATTGGATTTTTAAAAAAAATCTACCTTTTCTAAGTCCTGAATACATTTTTTTCCTTAAGTCAATGCCAACTCTATGTGCTTGGGTAACATTTAGATAATAGCTATTCACTATTACACACAGTATGCATACAATGTTGCCATTACACATAATACAATACTAGTGCAGTTGCATAAAGTAAAGAAAAAGACAGAAAAATATTAGTCACTCAGCATTTGGTGAAATGTGGAAATAAAGCTCATGGTTTTTTTTTTTACTCTAATTAAGAAAATGTTTAAACTGAGAAGTTTAATGCTTCATACTAAAGAGTGTTTTAAAGTCCTTTATGATAAGCACTGTAAATCTGATGGCTTCTCAGTTATTTTTGTCATACCTTTTTTTTGCTTTGCTGGTGAATGACATTCTATTGTGTTTTTTCTGCCCCTGCTTTATCTCCACATCTGTTTTCCAGTTTGTTTTTGTCACATTTCAGGTTCTTCGTAGCTGGTGACGTCAAGCCATGCCCTTTGACTTATGTCAGTGAATCTGTAAAAGTGATTGTGTCTGATAAAGCTGACACTTTGACTTAAGCCAGGGGTTAACTTACTCATTTTCTGGTGTTCAGTGATTGTCTTTCTGGTAATTTGAACATCTACAATTCCCATTTGACCTCAGTTGTCAGTTTTGTTATTTTGTTTCGGTTTGCTTTTTCTTGTTGAAGGCCTGATTACAGTAAACTGCAGCCTTCTCTAATTTTAGTATAAGGTAGTACATGGCTTTGTGCATAAATCAAAGAGGTAAAGTTAGTGTAGAAACCTGAACTGGATATTAAAGATTAGTCATAGTGGTATAGAGAACATGGTTCCTTTAGTTTTATGTCTTGCATTCCTGGCAGCATAAAGTAAGGTACAGGCAAATGTGAGTCTCTGGAATAGAACAGAATAGAATAGAATAGGGTACCCATAACAATCACACTTTTTTTATGTTTGTCCTTTTATCCTCTTACTTTTTCTCAGAGTCTCTAAAATACACTATCATAGACAAGCAAATATTCATTTCAGTTCACCCAAGTTACTCCATCATGACTCTCCCGTCTGCTTCTATCCCAAAGCATGTCAGGTGATGAAGTCTTCGAGGCGGTCACCTGCAGAAGTGGCAATGGACTCAGATCCTTGAGTGAGGCAATGTCCTCTTTGACGGTGGATAGGCTATGTTTGGTGTTTGGCAGAAGTTGTGCTGAATTGCCTTTCATGGCGTACATTAGCATTCTCTTTCCACGGCAACTGCCCCAACCCCTAGGAAGTTATGGCAACAGACCACAGGCAGTGACAAGGATTACACTCAGAGAGACAAAAGATAAAACTAGACAATTGATTATGTTGCAGTGCTACAAGGTAGCTGGACCCCTGAAAAATATTCCATGGCCTCTTTTTGGTCAAACCAATGCTTTACTGATTACACTGTTTTAACCAAAGCCTATGTTAGAGCCCCAGACCTTCTTTTATTTGGTATTTCAGGCCAGGAATGACCTGGGATCCACCCTGGTCCCTCCTTTTGGATATCATTTTTTAAAGCACTCTTGTCTACAGCTGTTACTAAGCAACATGTATTATGCATTTAATGCAAACAGGAAGAAGTCATTAATCTGTGTGGTATAGTGTTTTTCTTATAGAGTAGCAGTGGTATTGAAAAAGAAGAAAGCAATAGAAAAAAATAGACTCTTTGGTTTGAGAGAGGTGAGAAGCTGGTATTGAATCTTTTGGTGGCAAGCCTTAGTTAATTCATGCTTCCTGTCTGTCAATCTCTGCAAGAAATGTTACTGCTCTGATATTTAATTCTAATCATTTTATCGCAGTGGGGCACACTGGTGAACTGGTTAGCTGTGCTGCCTCACAGGTCAAGTTTATGTTTTTTGTGCCACAGTAATTGGTACCTGCATAGTTGGCAGATGTTTCTCTAGCCATCAGGGATGCTTAAAAGACCATTGCACCATTTTAATCCACTTAAAATGAGTTCAGTTTCTCCTTCTCTATTGCCTTCAATGCATTGTGCTGTGTTTGGTGAAGTTCCTGAATATTTAACTCAAGACTAAGCAAATTCACAAGGGTTTGCTCATTACTAGTCACAAGGTTGCACCATGTGCAGTCTTTTCCATGGGTAGCAGGTACCTAACAATTATACTCAATAAATGTACCCATAAAATGCTCATATGCTCATAAATTCTCTTATGAGAATAAGAGTGAGCACTGGTGCGCTTTTGGCTTAAGGAGTTGTTTATAATAAAAAGCAGGACAGGCCTATGAAGTGGTGGGTGGTGATCTGAAAGACATGAAAGTCTCATGGGCGTTGTACAGCATATCTAGCTGAGGAAGAACGAATTTTTCTGCCTTCAAAAGAAACTCCAGGCTTCATGTGAAAATTGATAAAGCAGCACTTGGACCAGTAAAACAAAGCAGAGTTGGGTTAGGGTGAAAATGTTCTCAATGAACATTGATGATGCAGGAGATGTACTTTATTAGAGATTTTATGGGGATGTGTGATCTTTGTTTCTCAGCTGAGGCTAGCTATAAATATGCCTTTACATAGAGTGGTATGGTACAGCATTAGAAATTTCTCCATATTTATCAGAATGATGTTAATGTTAAGATATTCTAGAGGTTCATTCTGTTCAGTTTTGGCTTCGGTCATTTTTGATCATGCAAATTTTGAGTCCTGTTTCAGTGGGTAACAACTTTTCTGATTAATGTTTTGCCATGCTTCTAACTTCATTCCTCAAGGGCCACAGACAATTTTCTGACTGAATATTTCAGCCTCCGACCTTAATTAATTAAGCTCAGTTGAAATAAGGTATGATATCCACTAGTACTTTCAAAATTAACCAAACTACACTGGAATATCTGGATGCTTCATATATGTAAATATATGTATGTCAACTAAGAATTAAATACTCATTTCAGTTTTATGGAAATTAGGCAAATCTTGACATTTGATTTCATTTTTCTCTCCATCAAGGCGGAGATAATGGGAATAAAAAATAGATGAGCTTACATTTTTAGATTACATTTAATGATCTTGTTAGTAGCCTTAGTTAATATTAGATAGTTTTTACAATTTGATAAAATTCTCAAACAAATTTAGCTAATACAAATCTATTAATCACTTCATTTCAACTGACCACAAAAGAATGACGGGTAAAGAAAAAGGATTTTTATCTGACCCGGAAGTGTTCCTAGTCACGTGGACAGAGAGGGCGAAACACTTCCGGGACAAGGACTATAAAAGACTGAGAGGGACACCAGAGCATTGAGCTGAGCTGGGTGGAAGGGTGGCAACGCGTCTGGGAGTGGTGGAGAGTTTATAATTGATTGTGTATTGGTTATTTATGAGTATTGGAGAAAGGAGGGTGCTTTGTGCACCATTGTGTAGTAATAAAGTCAACTTTTGGACTTTTATGTGGTGTCTGGAGTCTTGGACAGGGGTTCAAGGTAGCGATAGCGCCCCCTATATGTCACAGTGGATACTTTAGTGCAATGAGAGAGAGAGACATTCCTTATCTGCAATAACTTTATAGCTAACTCTGCAGCATGTTCTCTGTGTATTTTATGATTGTGTCTCCAATGTACAGATGAGCAATTTAAAGTAAATTACGCTATGCATGTTAAAGCTTCTTAGCAGAAGGGTTATAGATGCATGTAGATATGCCAAAAGAAGATGGAGTAACACCTTATTTAGACCACCCATCTTCGCAAAGACTCACTTTAAAAGCACATTGTTTAAGTTTCTTCACCTTGCATTTTTCTTTTTCCTTATGTTGCAAGAGCAATGTATTTATTTCTGTAACACTTCAAGTTTTAAACTTCTAATAGTGTTAAATTATACTTCTTAAAAACAGGCATTTCACCCAATTGGGTGGATATTCTAAAAATATAACAGCAACTACTTCTTTTTTTCTTTTTTTTATACTAATAGGATTGTAGTAAAGACATTTAAAATTTTTTCAGACATTATGTCAGAGTAGTTTTCCTAAGCATTAAGGGTGCTTGTGCTAGGTTGACTTAGCTTCCCTCTTCAAGTCTTTCCTTTAAACTCCACTCTGTAAACGCTGCATTCTAAACCAACTTTCTCTTTTGCACTGTCCTTGCTAGAAAACACATTACTGCATAATATGTGGTAATTTCTACAGCTAATGTATTTAAAATTATATTATTAACTCCTACATTTGTGCACCTGCAGAACTCTAAACTGGGAAAAAGAAGCCTGCACTTATTTTCAGACATATGACTGTTTAATGTATGGGTGGTGATGATTCCCACTGTTGAAACTGACTGTCAATATACCTAATGATGAATGTTAATAAGGAAATCTAAAACAAGCAAAACTGCTAAGGTTTAGTAAACTCTGATAAATGCGCAAAATATACTGTACTGGATGTTTATTTAAAACTATGAACAAAAACAAGGTGTATAGTGATGGGAATTTTGAATTGTTTGGTCTAATGATTAGACAAAACTTTGAACTTACTTGTTAAAAACTGAATACAATAAGAGCGATTAACAGTTGCTTCTCATATTCAATATTGCCATATTGAACTATCAACTGTAAAACAAGCCATACGAAAGATTGCTTAAATATGTAATCAAACAAATGTCAGTTTTAGCTGTTGAAATCTTTATTTGATACTTTGCATCTTTTAACTGATAGTAGAGTAAAGGTAGTAGAGTAAACTGCTAGGTATTGATTTAATCTTGGAATATTTATTGATTTTAACTTTTGTATTTTACTTCATTTTTTTTTACTATTACAAAAAAAACTATAAACTGGTAGACTACAGACTGCTAGACATATCAGTTATTACTGCTGGAATATGCAAAAAACAACCTTATTCATTATCTTGTAGTCAATAAAGATTAGTATGGCATGCCCCTGGGAAAAGGGCATCCCTTAATAATATAAACATGACAGTGGCTTTAAGATTATTAATATTGTAATTATTGTTACCTCCACATGTAGGTTTGGGATCACCTAGACAAGGTATCTGCATTCTCAGCAAAAATGACAACATATAAAACTTTCTGACAAACTTACAAATCAGTTAAGCAGCTCTGCACCCAGTCTTGAACGGACTAATCATAATCTGTACCCTTAAAGAAAGTATCCTTTCAACAATAAGATCCCCAGTGTGGTTGACTGTCATACTTCCATATGGGTTAGCAGCAGAGGAAGGACACCTTCAACAGGAAGCAGTGCATCTGCTCTGGTAAATGACACAGGTGTTTAGTGACAATCAGGTCAGAGGATAACTGTTTGGTCTTCTAATGCCAAGCTAGTAAATCTCTTTGCTTGAAGCAGCCATCCAAGTGTGGGTAAGCCTTATAAGTGGGATGCTATAAAGCAGCTATATCTAAATGTGATTTTTCTTGAGGCAGCTGTCCATGTTGCAGATGAGCTATACACATGGGGTAATAAAAAGCAGATATAACTACCATTCACACACACATATACAAAAACATACACACACTACAGTCACCTATATTATGTGGCAACTATCCATCTATCCATCGATTCATTCCAACCCGCTATATCCTAACTACAGGGTCACAGGAGTCTCTCTCTGTGGTCTGTCTTTTTCTCTTTTCCTCCTACATTGGTCTCACCTGAGATGGGTCTTTGCCTTCTTGATCATTTCTTTGCTCAATCGTCTCATCTGCCAGGCATTCCTTCATAATTCATATACATTATATAATAGATGTACATTTTTGATTTAATAACATAAAGGAGATAATTGTTAAATATTGTTTGGTGTCCACTGAAACCAAATGCCCATAAAATAACATTGGTTCAAGGCCAAAAGTCTATTAAATAAAATAAATGATATATTTTTAAAATCAACCATATTAACATGAAAATGACAGATTTGACCATATATATATGTCATGTCATGTATTTGAAAATAATAATAAAGTAACCAATAATAAGTAAAGGGAAAGAACTCAACAAATTTGAATGCATACTTAAATTGCAAAAAAAGATGTCTTGAAATACATAGAGGGCCATGACACACTGAAAAGGCACAAACCTAACACAGAAAGTAAAAAGACAGGCCACGCTAGCCAGCACACTTTAACTTTGTCTCTGTAGAAAGCTGCTGCCTCAGTTAATCAAACTAAAACAGAGAGAGAGAGTGCACTGGTAAAGTTATTTATTTAATCAAGAATGTCTAGTGTGTTGTGAGAATTTTGCAGCTGCCATACGGTAAGACATTTATAGGATAACTCTCTGTATCTTCTTTTTTAAGCTAAAACAAACACTATGTTATAATGGACAAACTAATTAAGGCAAATCAGCAGTAATGGCCAAAAATCCATAATACTTATCTGAATCTAAACTAAAAATAAATTAACAACAATATAGAAATAAATGTTAATTTAAAAAATTGGAGCTAATATACAGTAACCTTGTACCAATATATTAACCAGAAAATAACTAGGCAATACAGATATATGAACATAAACTTTTGTCCATTAAATCTGAAATATGTTAAATTGGGATAAATGGAATCAAGAATTTACTATGTATTTTGTCTATAAACATTGTCTGTAGAAAAAAACTACTGTTTTGGCTAATTCTTCAGAACAGAGCTTAAAAAAAATTTAAAGGCTCATGATGGAGAACATGTGCCTTATGTGGTGGATCCTTTATTTTAAAATGTATTGTCTCAATTTATTGCAACACCTTTGCAAAAAGAAGTCAAATGGAAGTGTTTTTGTTGGATGTGTACCATCCTGGTTTTTATTTTCTAGCTGCTTTACAAGTTGCAGTCAGACCACTAACTCACAATCTCGGGGGCACATGCTTTCAGTAAAGGTTGCCAATCTTTCCATTTGTACTCCTTGATCCTCCATTCCTGCTCTTATATTTTCCCTTTTCAATGATGTGGATTCTACCCTGACTTCTTATGTCCTCCGAAAGCTAAAAACATCACTTACATCTTTGTCACAAGAAAATATAAACCTTGCAGATGTTTGGACAATCTTTAGAAGATATCCTACATATCCTAGCACTTCACAATTTTGACTTTTTTTTATCAGGTCTGCCCAAATCCTTTACTATCCTGAACAAAAGTATTAGTATCTTAAAGTCACTCTTTCAGTTAGATAGGTTTACTCAGATGGTGTCAGGAAATAAGCTAAATACCAGGATCAGTGAAGTGTGGAATTCACACCTCAAAATTAGCTGGTACATGTACTTCAAAATAATTACTGCTTTTCTAAAGCAGAAGGATCATTGAAAGTTTCTGGTTAATGTCTCACTTTCTTGACATTTCAAGAGAGCTAGTTAGGTGTTCAGTACCTAAATGAATCCCTTAGCAAGTCACTTTGTTTTATGCGGCTTCATTATACGAAACTATTCATTTTGTTAACTTTATCAGTGTGGAGCACAGGATTATTGGAGAGCTTAATGACCCCACAGATTCTGATTGTGCCATTTTTTTTTTACTGTTGGGACAACTCTGGTTGCTCATGGACTCCAGTCTACTTAAAGTATGCCATCTTCCTCCAACCGATCCAATTCCTTTTCAACCAGGGATCATATAACATACAGTATGGTACTGGATGTGCCTTGACCCAATACCAACAAGTTTTTTCAAAGAAATATCTGGCATGCTAATTGATAGTATTCTTGACACAGTAAACTCATCATTAGATATGGGGGTCTTCCCAGACTGTCTTAAGACTGCTGTAGTTAAACTTCTGCTCAAGAAAAATAATCTTAACTCCTCTGCTTTTGAAAATTTTAGACTGATTTCTAACCTGCCTTTCTTAAGTAAAATCCTAGAGAAGGCAGTCTTTATGCCTCTAAATGACCACCTCAGTAAACATGCTATTCTTGATAAGTTTCAGTCAGGTTTCAGAACAAATCATAGTACAGAAACTGCACTCGTTAAAGTAGTAAATGACTTGCGGTTAAATGCAGACGGAGGCAGTTTATCTGTTCTCATCCTCTTAGATCTGAGTGCCGCATTTGATACCATTGATCACAATATTCTTAGAAATCACCTTAGTCAATGGGTGAGCCCCTCTGACAGTGTCTTAAATTGGTTTGAGTCCTACCTGGCAGGTAAAAAATTCTTTGTTAGTTGTGGTAATTATACTTCAAAGGCACATGATATTCTATATGGTGTTCCACAAGGATCTATCCTGGGTCCGCTGCTCTTTTCGATTTACATGCTTCCATTAGGTCAGATTAGCTGGGGGCATAATGTGAGCTACCACAGCTATTAGCTGATGACACACAACTGTATTTATCAATAGTGCCTGATGACCCCGACTCTCTTGATTCACCGACACAATGTCTTACTTGTGTTTCTGAATGGATGAGTAGTAATTTTTTCAAACTAAATAAGGAGAAAACAGACATTGTAGTGATTGGCAAAAATGGATATAATGAGGGTATTAGAAATAAACTTGATCCATTAGGATTAAAAGTCAAGACGGAGGTAAACAATTTAGGGGTAACTATTGACTCTGACCTAAATTTTAAATCACATATTAATCAGTTTACTAGGATAGTATTTTTTACGAAATATAGCAAAAGGTAGACCTCTTATAACACTGCAAGATGCTGAGAAATTAGTTCACGCTTTTGTTTTCAGTTGGCTAGATTACTGTAACGCACTCATCTCAGGACTATCCAAAAAAGACATCAATCAATTGCAACTAGTGCAGAATGCAGCTGGTAGAATCTTAACTGGGAAAAGAAAATCTGAACACATCTCTCCAGTTCTGATGTCACTACATTGGTTACCTGTGCCATTTAGAATTAACTTTAAAATAGTGCTCATGGTTTACAAAGCCTTAAATAACCTCACTCCATCCTATATTTCAGAATATCTTTCACCTTACACTCCAAATTGTAACCTTAGATCTTCAAAGGAGTGTCTGCTTATAATTCCAAGAATTAAACTTAAAAGAAGTGGTGAGGCAACCTTCTGCTGTTATGCACCTAAAATCTGCAATAGCTTACCAATAGAAATTCGCCAGACTAATACTGTGGAGCACTTTAAAAAAACTGCTAAAAACACATTATTTTAACATGGCTTTCTCATAGCTTCATTTTAGTTTAATCCTGATACTCTGTATATGCATTTAATTATCATTATCATTCATGGTGGCTCCAAAATCTGTACATACCCCTACTTTCTCTGCTTTTCTTTTACCAGTTTTCGGTGGTGGCGATCTGTGCCACCACCAGATGGAAGCACCGTGATGTCCCTACATTGATGGATTAAAGGCCAGAAGTCCATATGACCATCATTAACATGTTTTTCCATTTGAACCCTGAATACCATGAGGACTGATTGAGGTCATCTATGTTAGACAGAGTGCCTAGAGGGGGCTGGGTGGTCTCGTGGCCTGGAATTGCTGCAGATTTTTTTTTTTCTCCAGGCGTCTGGAGTTATTTTTTTTGTTGTTTCTGTCCTCCTTGGCCATCGGACCTTACTTTTATTCTATGTAAATTATTATTGCCTAATCTTATTTTCTTATTTATTATGTCTTTTTTCTCTTTCTTTATCCTGTAAAGCACTTTGAGCTACATCATTTGTATGAAAATGTGCTGTATAAATACAGTAAATGTGGTTGTTTTGTTGATGTTGTTGTGAAACCATTGGGTTGCACCATTCATATCTTCCCTAGCATTATGTTTCATCCCGGAACCAACATTATTGAATTTTTTTCAACAAGAAAAATTTTTGTAGGTATGCATAAAAGAAAATGCAAATGCTAAAATGTCAACATAATCACAGTAGGAAATGTGACATTTCTGTACTGGTGAAGATACGTGCTTCGTATATTTTGAAACAGTCACCAACACTTGCAGACACTGTTTAAGCAGATATCAAAAGATTTTTTGTAATATTTCTTCTTTTGTTTGCGCATGATATGATAGAATGCTAGTGCCTTACTTACATGATCAACACTGCCTTTTGTGTTATTGTACTGTAGGCTACTACAAGACCAAGCTTAGTGACTCTCATATTTCCCCTGACATGAACATAGACAGTTCCTGCTTTGTGAACAGCACTAAGTAGGCAGATGTTTTTTTCTTATAATATCTTCCACTTGATGGCAATCATTTTGCCATATATCTACTGCACCATGCTGCTACTTGACACATTTACATGCCTGGATTACCCGAGCACAGCAGTTTTGTCATAGAGTGCCATGTGCCTCAGTTTTCTTTTGAAGTAAAATTTCAAGGAGTTCAGGTGAGGTATAGAAGCTGTACATCAATATGCAGTCACCTTGGTCAAGCAAAAGCTCCACCGGTGACAGTAAAGATGTTGTAGCAATGCCATATTGACTGTATTTGCCATCCCACTTAGTCTCTCTACCTGTGTAAAGTATCAAGTGCCAAGTTTAGATAGAGCTTGTTTTACACAGTATGTAGAACTTGATACTGAATCGTGACCATTTGAATGTGATGCACAGTATTCATGACAGCCTTCAACTGTAACCCATGAGACTTTTGTCAATTCTTATGTTACAATCTGAAACGTACACCTCCTGCATATTTTTGTTGATCTCCTGAAATACATAGCAGTATGCCCAGTTTTGGTGTTGGGTGATTGCCTTCATTGTAGTTGTTGTTATTAGTGCAGGTATTTCATAATGACTGAAAAATGATGTCACTCATAACTTTGCTGAAAATAGGTGTCTGCAACAACAGTTTGTGGACCGGTACCATCTCTGGACTAGTTTGCTAACTATGCCCTGCCCACATGTTGTCTGCAGCAACTGGTTTACTGAGACTTTTCTAAAACAGCTCAGCATACAGGTTCATTTAAACAACTACTTCCTTCAAAATCTTTGGCAAATCATAATTAGCCCAGATAATCATGATCAAAAGACATTCTTAGACTGGGGTTACCCTAAATAGGCTATGAGAAGGTGCATGATTGTCACCAGTACTATGAAGCCAGCACTGAACATGGACATCTCTTAAACTTAGCAGGTTGGAATCTACTGTACCTAACAGGTGTCAGTTTCATTGTCCATGTCACTATCTGATGACTAACTCACATTATTATCACTATTGCTCAATTTCAGCAATGGCTCAGTTAAAGTTTGTTATAAAACTGGTTTTATGGCCATTCATTTGGCAATGTGTTTTTGGTTGAAGACTTTGCTCCACTCATGAATATTGATGAGTGTAAATGACCCAGATTATTTGTTCTATTTGATATATTTTAGATACTTAAATCCCTGAACGAATTATACCTTATAATGTTCATTAGACTCTTATTTTGAAATTAGGAACAGGCAACTTCCGGGAAGGAAGTTCGAACTGCTACTGTTTGCTCACCAGAAAAGTTTAATGAAAAAGTTATCGTTTTCCATTCATCTTTAAATTAGCATCTAGCTGGAAGGCGAACAGCTCTTACGATGTGTCTATGGTAATTTGTGAATAAATGTGTTGGAATACCCCACCATGGTCCATTCGTCATGATTATTGAGTGCATCATCTGAATAAAGTCCGGCTGGAATGCTACAGTAAGAGCTGATCCCCCCGCATCATCCTGCTGCCACTCTGCACCACGGAACTACGAGGACGAGTCACGGAGCTGTGTTGCTATTCGTCTGGGATTGACAGGACATTTCATGGAGCAGCTCGGCGCCATTCTACGGGTCTTCTAGACAAAGAGACTTTATGATCATCATGCAGCTGGCTTAATGGTTTGATGTGACGGTCAGAAAAGGTATGGAACATTTCATTCTAATTGACAAAGAAAAGACATTGATTCTCATCGATGGTGGCCGCGAAGGAGCCGCAGGTGGCTCGTGCTGAAACCGGGGGAGGCTCGCGGTGCAGAAGGATATGGCGTGAGCTAAGCGCCGCAGTCAACTTTTCATGTCGAGAGAAGGACGTCAACTACTGTGGGCATTTACTGCATTAAGACAACGGACATGAAGTAATAAGGGAAGTAACTATGTTTATTGGTATTGTCAGTCAGCAACAGCTAGCAGCTTGCATTTATTATTTTATACATTTCTTCTTAACGTTATGTTGGTTATTGGCTTCTATTTCAACTTAGTTTAAAACGCAAAGATTTTCCTCCCTTCTGTTAATGCAGCCTGTAATTTATAGTAACTACAATCAGCTCATTAATTAAAGCCTACAAATTAAATAAGTAAAAACCATAAATATAAAGGAAATGGAGAATCCCTCCTCACAAACAGAACTAGAGCATCAGATAGTCGACCTGCAGAATAAAATCAAAAGGCTTAAGGCGTCTCTCGAAGACACATCAGAAACTGCGGAAATAGAACTTTTGGAGAAGGAAATTCAACGTAGAGAAGAAACGTTGAACAACTTACAAGGCGAGCTTAAAGAAGGCCTCCGACGCTCGACTCGAACAAAAATCCCAACTCCAAAGGTGCTCGAAATGCAACAGGAGGAAG
>JANRMT010062809.1:15612416-15627134 GCA_026402145.1 Polypterus bichir lapradei
TAATGATTTGGTGGGAGTGTAAATGACCCAGATTATTTGTTCTATTTTATATATTTTAGATACTTAAATTCCTGAACGAATTATACCTTATAATGTTCATTAGACTCTTATTTTGAAATTGGGAACAAGCAACTTCCGGGAAGGAAGTTCGAACTGCTACTGTTTGCTCACCAGAAAAGGTTAATGAAAAAGTTATCGTTTTCTATTCATCTTTAAATTAGCATCTAGCTGGAAGGCGAACAGCTCTTACGATGTGTCTATGGTAATTTGTGAATAAATGTGTTGGAATACCCCACCATGGTCCATTCGTCATGATTATTGAGTGCATCGTCTGAATAAAGTCCGGCTGGAATGCTACAATGAGTTATCATAAAGTTACCATACAATGGCAGAACGTTTGAAATATTCATGTTTTGCAGCATCACATTGTTTGATCCATTAAAGGGCAGCAGAATACTGTTCCTAGAGTTACTCAAACTTAACACTGTAAAGCAGATTAATATACATCACCCTGAGTCTGTCTTGGGAATAACTGTGTTTAAATAAAATTCTGAGCCCAAATCATGATTGTGCCTTTAATGCACTGGAGGGCCTCAAAAACTTCCTTAAATACAGGAACAGAATTTTTTGGTATCAGCTCCAAATTCTTTTCTGTGGTCTGTTGTATAACAGACAAAGTAAGAAGGCCTTTAATCTCTCACCAGTCAACTCTCATTTTTTCCTAACCACTAATAGCCCATAAAGGGATGGGCTTTCTGTATGATGTGCAAATTTAGCTCCTCTTTCTGGCCATCATACTGTACGTTCACAGGCATCACTCCAATAGGCAGAACCTTTTCACAAGTGTGTGTTCTGAGAAGAATGGAAGAGGGGTCCAGCTTCTCCTTGTTAAAATGTACCTCATAATCATTCAATTACATGTCTGAAACAGTTGAGCCTGTGTCCAATTCCATTTTTACCACTTGACCATTTATCTTTGGTGTGAGCCAGATTGCCATCTTGTCTTTTCCACAGAGAGCAAATAATTCCAGACTGGCTAATACATCTTCACTGTCAATGTCAGAGTTTTTTGGAACATTATTATGCATTTTTTCACAGTGATGCATTTTGTTTTTTACACTCCAGCCTTTCCACTTTAACAAATTATTTGAATATGGAACGTTCTGTAGCACTGTCTGCTCATATCCACAGCGAAAGAACATCTTTTTATTTATTTTGTTTATCTTGGCTCCAGCCATTTTATTTATGTTGGTAGTCTTCACTTTGCTTTCTAACTCAAGTGCATCTTTATCTGCAGTTTTCATTGAAAAGGCAATCTCCACTGCCTGTATAATCTTTCTCTGTTAACTGCTTTTTCTGGATTCCCTCTTGGAGGATTCCACATACCAAATGATTGCAGAACACATTGTTTAGCCTGTCACCAAACTGACAGTATTTTGATCATTTTTTCCAGTTTTGCCACATAAGCTGCAATCATCTTTCCCTCATTCAGATTATACTTATGGAATCTGAAACATTTCGTGATCATTAACAGCTCTGGTGACAAATGATCTTGCATCACTCTGACTAAGTCGCTAAAGCTTTTCTCAGCAGGTCTGTCTGGGGCAGTTGGAGGATGCTGTATGCTTTCCCTCCCCTGGCTTTCATTAGCACAGGGATGTGTTTTTCAACCAGTATATCATTTGCAGCAAAATATTATTTGCAGCCTTCCAACATACATGCTCCATTTGTAGCGGGGCCACATAGTTATTGTTAAATGTCAGTTCTGAGTGCGTCTCGTTTCATTGTCCCGTTTGCTGTTTGTATGTGTATCAGTTAATGCCGTCCCCGTAAAAGAGGACGGATGATGGAAGGAGACCACAGCCGCAAACCTGGAAAACACCTGTTCTTAATTAATCAATTACAGCCGTCACATAGACTATTTAAGTAATCAGGAAGGAGAGAAAGAGGAGAAAAAAAAAAAAAAAAAAAAGGGGAGACCATTTTGTTTCAACTTGCTTGCTGTCTTTTCACATCGCGCCTTTTCACCAGTTTGCTTTTCATTTTGCCGGACTGTCTTTCAACCTCCATCTGCTGAGACCCCGGGGTCGATTCGCCGTCCACCATACGCCGAGGAATGACGGTGAGGTTGCTCCAAACGCCGGGAAAATCAAACAACGTATTTACCGCTAGTTCAGTCATCCGTATTCAGGACAGTTTTATAACCGGACTCAAGTTCACAATCATTCAGTTTCAGTCATTTTGTTATTCGTGTTGTGTGTTATATGTTACAGGGGCAAGGGAGGGTTTTTGTTGTATTTATATTTGGTGGTGTCTTGTTGCTGGGGTGGAGGGATATTTATATGTTCTATTTTTTTGCATGTCTTGTTTCATTTAATACATTTTAATCCGTTTAACTTCCTGTTTTTTGTGTACTTATATTTACACCGTCGATTGTGGGGAAAAGTTTAATTGGTTAGAAGTACGGCTTGATAGTTTATTTCTCAGTAAATTATCCAGGCCACAGGTCTTGGAGGTGTAGCTGGCGGCTGGGTAAAGGGGTCGGCCGTTACATAAGTGGTGCCCTCTCTGAGGAATCTTAATTAATACTATCGCTGTCTGCCTTTAAACGTTTCCCCAATTAACATGTCTTTAGTGCGTGCCGAGCAGGACGACACCATTGCTTCGCCACGGTGTGATGATGGAGTAGCCGGGGCGCGGCACGTCACGGTCAGAGCGTGTTCAGCAGTGCGGGAGGTGGTGGATTCATTGCAGTCGCTGTACCTCGAAGATCACCATGGACCAGAGGAGGAATGCCTGGAGGATGTATTGCCTCCATGGGAAGATCTGGCGCAACAACTGACCTGGCTGGATGAGAAAGTCCGCGAGGTTGCTGAAAGTGCGCTCGGGCGCGAAGATGCCTTGCGGGCTCGCATCAGCAGCTCCCTGGAGGAGATAAAATACCTCAATGAGCAAGTTGTGGGGTCGGTGGAAGACCTGGTGAAGGTGGGCTCACAAGTGGAACGGGACTGGGGAAACTCGAACGTAGTGGAACAAGGTACAAGCCAGTACACGAGAAACCCAGCCCTTAAAACCCCAGCGCGCCAAACCTTGCCAGTTGGAAGCCGATCTCGCCATCATGCAAGCGAGTACGTCCCTCCTGATCGTCCCAGTGAAGCTGCGGGGGTGGCAGGTGGATGCGGTGGTGGATACAGGGAGCCGTCACACCTTAATCCGCTAAAGCATGTGGAAGAAGATTAGCCGACCGACAGACAACTTAACATCTGCCCCGTCTGTCCGATTTGTATTGGCAGATGGGAGTGAACACAGGGCCCTGGGCAAAGTCCCCATGAGGTACAGTGTACTCTCCACCACCTGGGAAATGGATACATATGTCCTGGATGACCGGCACCTGTCAGTCCCGTTACTACTTGGGCTGGATTCTTTAACCACCATGAGGATGACCATCCATCTCAGTCCCAGGGGGTACATGGTGCCGGGGGAAGGGGTATGTGAATTCATTCATAAATCCAAAGATCTGGGCTCAGAATTCATTGGCTTCTACACGGCAGTGAGGAGTGACGCAAGCACCTTGGCGGCAGCCCCTGTGGAGGAACAGCCTGAAGAGGTGAGGCCGGTGCTGAAGAAGTGGGCCGAGGTGTGGACTGAGAAATTGCGAGTTACCCACGTGGTCCACACCTCTGGACGAAGTTCCAATAAGGCACCGAGCCTACCGCGTTTCTCCACTAAAGGGCATAATTAAAGAACATCTTGATCGAATGCTCGCCGAGGGAATAATCGAACCATCTTCCTCCTCCTGGGTGTCCCCTGTGGTCCTCGTGAAATAGATGGCTGACACCTATCATTTCTGCGTGGACTACAGGGGGATTAACGGGAAGACGAGCCTGGACGCATATCACATGCCCCTGGTTCATGAGATTCTGGATTCACTGCATGGAGCTGCAGTTTTCAGCACACTAGACCTCCGCAGTGGCTATTGGCAGGTGCCGATTGACGAGGGGAGTAAGAAGACGGCAGTCATCACCCCTGAAGGCTTGTTCCAGTTCAAAGTCATGCCTTTTGGGCTTAAATGCTGGGGCCACCTTCCAGCGGCTCATGGAACAAGTCCCGAGGGGGTTGATAGGCAAGATCTGCTTTGTTTACATCGACGTCATTGTTTACTCCCCTTCTATTAAACAACATCTCCAGGACTTGGACACCATCTTCCAACGATTACATCAAGCGCACCTTACGCTGAACACGAAGAAATGTACCTTCATTCAACCCCACATACGCTTCCTCTGGCACATTCTTTCATCTGAGAGGGTCTCTGTAGACCCTGAGAAGACCTTAGCCGTCAGAGTACCCCACGCCCGCAGATTTGAAGTCTTTACAACGTTTCCTTGGGTTAGTGGGGTGGTATCATAAGTTCATTCCCAGGATGGCTGATATAGCGACTCCCTTGAACAACCTAAGATGTCCCGTGGGAGTGGACAGAGTGCCAGGATGTGGTCGACCGACTCAAGAGCCGCCCAGCAATATCCGCAGCTCTTTCCAGGTACAAACAGATGTCAGCAACCTGGGGCTTGGGGCCGTGCTCACTCAGAAAATCCACCAGGCTGAACATGTCATCGCGTACGCCTCTCGAGCCTTGCACGGCGCTGAGCTGAATTATTCGACAGCTGAAAAAGAGTGTTTGGCTGTCGTGTGGGCTGTGGAAAAATGGAGACACTATCTGGAGGGGGTTGAATTTGAAGTGTACATCAACCATCACGCTCTGACCTGGGTATTTAATCACCCGAAGACCACCTCCCGTCTAACCAGGTGGGTACTCTGCCTCCAGAACCTTGCTTTCAAGGTGACCTATCGGAAGGGCTGTGGCAATTTTGTGCCTGATGCTCTGTCCAGGGTGTCGGAGCCACTGGGGATGGTGTGTTTGGCAGAGGCAAAGAAGATTATCCTCCCTGCCAAGAAGCCTTGAAGACCTGGCTCAAACACAAGCCCCCAGTCCATTCTGCCAGAGCATCGGGGAGGGACTGGAGCAGCAGCGTGCTGACCGGGTACACTTCATGGACCTCCAGGGGGTTCTGTACAGGACCACTCCATCCTCCCTTGGGGGGTCTGCAACACCAACTAATGGTCCCGGAAGAGCTCATCCCCGACTTTCTAAATTTACTATCATGACAGTCCTTTAGGTGGTCACCTTGGAAGGACAAACTTTATTAAAGATCCTGGGGGTTGCGTGGTGGCCGTCTGTCCGGAAAGACGTTTGCCACCACTTGAAGTGCCTAACCTGCCACTGCTGTGCATAAAGCCACAGGTGAGACGCCTGCTTTGGTTGCACTGGGCAGACAGCTAAAGGGCCCGCTTGATCGACTCCTTCCCAGAGCCCCTAGTCCAGAAACCACCAGCTACAAAAATTTATTTAAAATGGAGGAATTACGGCGGAGAATCCAACAGAGGTTGGGGAGTTCAACGTCCAGACATGCCAAGTTGTATAATGCCTGGTGTAAGGAAGCGCACTTTCAGCCAGGTGATTAGCTCTGGATTAGAGCTCACCATCTCTCGGATGCCAGCAAAAGGTTCTCTGCCAAGCTAGTGCCTAAATGGTTAGGTCCAGCCAAGATCATCTCGCAAATGGGTCCTGTTAATTTCCAGTTTCAAAGGGGTATCGGCACTGACTCCAAGCTAGACACAATCCATGTGGCCAATCTCAAGCCGTACTTCGGCTCTCCCTTGTCCAAGGTGGGGGGGGGGAGTGAAATGTCAGTTCTGAGTGCGTCTCGTTTCATTGTCCTGTTTGCTGTTTGTATGTGTAGCAGTTAATGCCGTCCCTGTAAAGGAGGACGGATGATGGAAGGAGACCACAGCCGCAAACCTGGAAAACTCCTGTTCTTAATTAATCAATCACAGCCATCACATAGACTTAAGTAATCGGGAAGGGGAGAGAGAGAGAGGAAGACAATTTTGTTTCAACCACATTTCAACTTGCTTGCTTTTTTTTTTTTTTTCCACATCGTGCCTTTTCAGCAGTTTGCTTTTCATTTTGCCGGACTGTCTTTCAACCTCCATCTGCTGAGACCCCGGGGTTGATTTGCCATCCACCATATGCCGAGGAATCACGGTGAGGTTGCTCCAAACGCCGGGAAAATCAAATGACGCATTTACCGCTAGTTCAGTCATCCGTATTAGGACAGTTTTATAACCGGACTCAAGTTCACAATCATTCAGTTTCAGTCATTTTGTTGTTCGTGTTATGTTACATGGGCAAGGGAGGGTTTTTGTTTTTATATTTGGTGGTGTCTTGTTGTTGCTGGGGTGGAGGGATATTTATATTTATATCTGTTTTCTATTTATTGCATGTCTTGTTTCATTAATACATTTAATCTGTTTAATTTTACATCCTGTTTTTTGTGTACTTTTTATATTTACACCGTCGATTGTGGGGAAAAGTTTAATTGGTTAGGAGTACGGCTTGATAGTTTTTCTCAGTAAATTATCCAGGCCACAGGTCTTGGAGGTGTAGCTGCCGGCTGGTAAAGGGGTCGGCCGTTACACATTCTTCTGTATAACTGTCAAGCACAACCTGTATAGCCAACGTATGCCATGCTTGCAACTTATTACACTTGCGTTGCACTGTCATGTCAGGTCTTTACTTTCTCCAGGCTGTTCTCTCTGCAACTATTCAGTTGTGTGTGTGTGTGTGTGTGTGTGTGTGTGTGTGTGTGTGGGGTGTGGTGGTGTGGTGTGTTTTTTTTTTTTTTTTTTTTTCTCTCTCCTCTTGCCACTGTACAGTATTTGTAATGCAATACACTTTCATACTTATTGATGAACAGACGAGGGGACAGTATTTAGCCTACAGCTCTTTATTGAACAGCAACAAGTAACAACATGCAAGGTATTACCAATCATATCATATCACTGTACCAACCTACAAGCAGACATCAATAGCAGAACAGACCGGTACACTTAACACTCAATGCATTAGATGATTCCTTGAGCTTTGTGTCAGATAGTAGAAAAGGTGCTTACCTAAGAAAGCTCCTTCAATTTATTGTATTGCGTTACAGAAGAACATTGATTATTTTCCTCATGTTAAAACAGCTTTCTCCTAATGACAGAGAATCCTCAGTTATATTATTTTTTCAGGTTTTACATACAGCAAGTCCTATGCCAAATCGTAGAGGTGTAGATGTTGGAATTGGTTTTTAGATTACCTTTAAATTTTAAACTGTTGCCATATTAGTTGAAATTTTTGTTCTTTTTAATATTTATGGTCCTTATACCTGCTTAGTATTTTCTAAAGATTGTGATAATTTAACATCCACCAGTATTGGATAACAATGTTGCTTTAAAAGAATTTCTTTCCTTCTCTACCTTGTGTGTGTCTATAGATACTCTTATTGTATTGGGGAATTTTAATTATCCATCTGTCTCCAACAGTGGTTATTGATTTTAATGAATTATTGTCATTGTTTAACCTTTTTTGGAATGTTGATTATTTTTACACCTGATAAAGTAAATATGAATCTCTTAGATGTGACTATCTCAAATGAATTTTCATCACATTAAAGCTTCTAAACCCTGAGACAAATTGTTTCTGTTCAAACGTGATACAAAAATCCTGTTAACTCTATATTGAAAACCATTGCCTTGATTTGTACATTGTATTTGCAGTAACTAACTGTTTAGTGCCTTTTCAATTAGAAATTTTTAAAACTTTTGTACAGTGTTTTATGGATCCCTGAAGTTAATGAAATTAAGACAAGGCAAGAAAGATTTGAAATTCCTCCCATTTGGAGTATCATTGGAGCAGGTGTAAAAGTAAAAATCTGTAGGAAGATGTTTAAATCTTGCCAAATTAACTATTACTCTTGCTTCATTAAAGCTAAAAGAGCTAATCCATTTTTTCTTTTGAGACATGCCCGGACACCATCAGACAGACACCACATTTTTATCAAAAGGTCTTCTTTTTTTTTTTTTTTTTTTTTTTTTCCCCTTTATCTTTAACACAACTCAGTCCCGCACAGTCCACTGGGCCTTGTCCCAATCACCTTGACACCAGGCCTCTCTCTTTCTGTCCCTTGGACCACCTTTCCTCTGTCTCTCTGTGGGAGCCTTGTCCTGCTCCCACTCCCAACTGTAGGAAGGCAGGCCCTTTTATCTTCACCCGGATGTGCTCCAGGTGCTCCCTTTGTCACTTCCTGGTGTGGTGGAAGAGCACTCGGGAAGCACTCCGGGCAACCCTGGAGGGATTCTCCATCTTCCCGGGTGTGGCGGAAATCCAGCCCGGGCCTCCTAAGACTTGGGGCGCCCCCTGGCAGTGGCCACAGGTTAAAATAGGCGTAAGCGTCCTTGTTCCTCTCCTGTGGTCCTCTGTTCCAGGGCGGTTGCCCCCACATGGCCCGGAGGACATATGTGCCACTTTCCGGTCCCTCCAGGTGTCCTGGCTGGGTCGTAGCCCCAGTGACTCGCCACACTTTTTTCTTTTTTTTAATCATAAATTGACTTTCAGTCCCGAAGGATTTTATGTTTCTTGTTTCAACAATTGCAAATTTCCAGAAACTGACAGAGTATTTAGTAAATAAAATATTTTAGTTTTGTATTCCTTATTCAGTACCACAATTTTTTGTTCCAACATCCCATTCTGCTCAGATTTTACAGTTATCAGTGATGCTGATCTCGGGGGGGGGGGGGGGTTCTCCCAAAATTTACATATTGCTTTTCTGATCCTACTTTTAGTATCAAATTACTGCTTAATTCTATTGTTCAAATGGTTAATTTGACACTTAAATGTAGTATAGTTCCTGAGTCTCAAAATTGTGGCTATTTTAACATCACTTGAAAAAATACAGATGTTAACAATTTTACAAATTACTGTATTATCCTATTCATCTCAAACTTTAAAAAAAAAAAAAAAGAAAAAAAAAGAAAACGTTTAAACAAATGACAGCATCTTTTGTCAAAACATGACTTATTTGCACAATGTCAGTCTGGCTTTAGAACAGCCCATAGTACTGAGATCACCTTGGTTTTAGTTCTGATGTTTTGGAAACTTTTTTTTTTTTTTTTTTTTTTTTTTCCCCTCCTGCTAGATATTTCAGCAGCTTTTGACATGGCTAATCTTCTGATTCTGTTTGAGTTTTTTCTTTGCTTTGTCTTATCTGTCAAATTGGGATCAATTTATTGCTGCAGATAATTTTAATTCTACTACTGTCTCTGTGCACTCTCCCAAGTTAATTTTTTTTTTTGTTTTCAGTATAGATGTATATTAGGATCTTTATACCTTTACTGTAATAAATTTGCTTAAACTTTGGGATTCACTCTTGAGCAGTATTAGGCAATTTTTAAAATGAAAACTTAAGGGTTTTCTTTTTGATCAAGACTTTAAACTCATTTAGTTATCTTTTTTTAAATTGTTATACAAAATTTGTTTCAAATTTCTGCTTTATGTCCATGATATTCTATATCAATTTAACAGTGTAAAGTGTGCCCACATTTTGTATGTGAATGAACACTGAAATAAAAACTCACAGTTCAACCTTAACATTTTGAACTGCTGTAGGACTGCTTATACCACTCTTTCCAACTGTTGATCTGGTAGGTTATAGGTCTTTGGTCCTGGGTGAAATAATCCAAGGTCAGTAGTACAGAAATGACTTCCTCCAGTGGATCTAGGGAATTTACCAGACTTGCTGTTGTCCTCTTGCATATGTTGTGTCCCGGCGCGATGAGCAACATTATTTTTTTTTCTTTTATGTTTTGTGTAAATATTATGTGTGTTTGCTGTCCTAGGCGCTGCCAGAGTAAAATTTAAACAATGTGGGTCTTGTGTGACCCCGCTCCCAACACGATCGATTCGCTGGACAATCATTGATGAGCTAGTTGGGGCAGGGTTGAGGCAGGATTTAAGATGGCCGCTGCGGTTTGTTTGGTGTGCTCACTTGGGGGGAAAAGGTGTCCCGAAATGCTGCAAAGGGGCTAAATGTTTGGAGTTTTGTAAAGTGGTTTTGCTGCTGGCTGCAAGGGTGATGTCAACCTGACCTGAAGAGAGTGGACTACGGCGCCGTGGTCCAAGTCCAGAGGGAAAAGCGGCGTTGACGGCAGGAGCAGCGGCCACGGGATATTTGTCCCTTTTCTCTTTGTGTTCAGGTACCTGTTTTTAAGGCGAGTGAATGAGAACATGGAGGCTGATCGGGTGATGCCGAGAGAGATCAGGAGTGGAACCAGGCTGATGGAGTGAACGGCGAGCAGACCAGAATGGGGAGAGAGCAACTCGGACCCCTGTGATCCCCAGCCAGCATAAAGGGAAATGGCTAATAGCTAGTTGATTGTGTGTATTGGCTTTGCGGCAGAGGAGAGGAGGGGAGGGGAAGAGGGCCTGAGGGTTATTGGCCCTTTACCATAGGGTCCGTGACGTGACAGAGGAGAAACTGTGACGGCGTTGTGGAGTAGCAACAGTGATCGGCTGGTTGGAAGGACGCATTTACTGGATTGCTGCAACTGGACCCCAACGTGGAATGTAGGGAATGTATTCAGCCTTGGAGACATCGGGACTTGTGAGACCTGGGAACTGAGCACAGGGGACATTGGGCGCTGCCAGAAGTTTTGGTATTTGATTACCGTGCGGTGGGAGCACGGAGGCCCAAGAATTTAAGTTTTTGTTTATTTATTTAATGTGAGTATTTGGATTATTGTTTGGAGTTTAGTTATTTTTTTTTATTTGCCCATTTTACGTTCGTTCCCTCACCTCTTAATAGTATTTTTAGTGTGTGTGTGTGCTTTCCCAGAGTGATGCAACTTGAGTGTTGTGTGCACAAGAACTGAGTGTTGTGCATTCTCAGAGTGATAACTCGAGTTCTGTGTGAAAGAACTGAGTGTTGTGTTTTGCTATTTTGAACTGCTGTGCTCATTACGGGTGTGTTGGGAGGGGGGCCTGGACCAAGGAGGGAGAGAATTGCCACCTGGATATAAAAACTCTGTGCATTCAATAAACGTGTATTTGAACTTGCCACTACGTGTGTGGGTGCTCCCTCTCTATTTTGTTGGGCTCTAGGAGGTCCCAAATGGGTGAAACAAACTTAAACGATAAACCAAAATTGCTGTTGGGGTCTCTACCCCGGGCCACCACACATACATGCAGGCACCTGGTACTGCTCTAGTAGAGCCATCCATTGATCCACCAGTCACTGCTTCTTGATGCAGTAGTCAAAGAGCCTGCGTTTTATGTGTATCTTACTCTCTTCAGTAATGGGCATTGATGGAAGGATTCCTAAATGGAGCTTGGACCCTGCTGAAATAATTGTACAAGACTTCGTTCAAAACAAGGATCAGGTGATGCCATATATTTTAAATTGTTAGGCAAGTGCAGAATAAAAACATAGACAGTAAAAATCTGCACTAACTTAGATGTGTGCAAGAATAGGTTGTGATAGTACTAAGCAGAATTTTGAACCAGGTTAGCCATGGCATATATCAATAGCTTTTGAAAGATGCTTCACTTGTAACAACTTAGTCTTTTCTGAAAAGGTCTTGAGTATATCTTTCAATTTTGTAAACTGGCCACACTGACATTGGGTTAATTATGTTTGTATGTTTTGTTCTGCACTTCTTCTCTACACTCTGCAATGCTGAAAGTGCAGTTAAAGTGCCTGAATACATACAAACTTATTGTAGTTTCTTTGCACTCAGTTCACATTTTAATTGCTGTCCTTTCCATCCAGTTTTCATGTGATAAATTTTTATTTTAGACAATACACATTGTATTTCTCTTCAGTTGCAGAAGCAATGGTTTGTGGCATATTAAAGTAACAGATTTACAATGCTTGGATTAAAATTGATATTTTTTTAAAGAAGCTAATGGTTTTTACTTTTGTCTAAGAGAAACATTGTCCTTTGGCTAGGCTGTCCAGTGAATATCATTCCAGCGTGCAGCCTTTACTCCGCTGCTATAAATTCTCTTCTGCTGTGTGACCATCAGAACAAGATTAGCCATTAAAATGGGCTTGCATATCTGGTGCGCCAAATAAAAAAAAAAATATATATATATTTCCAGTCATTTATCCTCCTTGGTTGCAAAATGATACAGGTAAGCAAAACCTTCATCTTGAAGATGTATATTTTTGCAATAATACATTGGTGAAGAAAATAAATCAGCGTTTGAGCGCTTGGTTTTTTAATCAATCTGGTAGGTATTTTTAAAGGACTTGTCTGCACAATTTAAATTATCATTTGAATTTAAGTTTTTATGAAATGTTTAAATATTTAGCTTTCTCTGCCTGACATTCTTGTTGAACTCTAATTTCAGTGTTTGTTAAAATCAGTTCTCAAACATATGTAGTATGACAAACACCGCTACCACATCTACAACTTCTGTTTTTCTGATGCCTAGGTCATATCTATTCTGTCTAACTGAACTTTGTACATACAACAATTCTTTGCAAAGGTTATTTAGGGAAAAAATTGATTACAATATAGTAAAATGAGTGTACACAAAAGCAGAAAACTGTTTCAAGTCTTAACAGAAACAAATATGAACCTGTTAACAATGGGTACAACTGAGATACCAGAAGTCAGTAATTTGGAGGGGTGTCCTCATGCCTATGGCCATCTAGTGTACATCAGGCAGGTACCGCTGCACTTTACAAAAAACTCCTAAATGTAGTCTTTTTAGTCTTGCACGTGTTGATCAGGCAGGTAATGCATTTTCTTTTATTTTCTTCCACTATTAGACTGACTAAATTCATAAATAGTTTTTCCAGTTGCTAATCACTTCCTTTGCCTTTATTTCCTCTTTCTGGAATTCTAGTACTCTGCACCTGCCTCTGAGGTTGCAAAGGATAAAGAGTACTAACATTAATTTGATTATGTCGGCAACATTGAATCTTCCAGGATGTTTCATTTTATATACTGCAAATAACGAATAACTGTCAACTGTACAATGCCCACATCACAATGGGCAGTTTCTTAGCCCTTGGGGCCTCTAGAGGTTTGTTTTCTTCAATGGTGGCTGGAGTTTTTTTTTTTTTTTTGTTTTCTTTCCTAGCATCTTTGTGTCTAAGCAATCAAACTCTTAACTTTTGCCATGGCAAACAGCAGAGACTTGCATACTACTTCAATAGTACTAGGGTGTTGTACCATGTTAGCCTTTATGAATGTAGTGAAAAGTCAAGCAAAATGACACATTTTATTGGCTAAGTATGCCTATTACAATAGAAAACTTGGGCCCATTTTTCAAGCAAGATGTAATCACTACTTCAATTAAATTGTAATTGAATTTAATTTCTAACCTTTACTTGATTTGTAATTGTAAGTTTTTTCTTTTACTACATTTCACAATTTTAATAAAGAATGTACTAAATCTTGTTTACACATAATCAAATACCTGCCAAACACTTAATTTGTCAGTAAAAAAAGTTAACATTTATGACACAAATGAGAGACCTTTTCAAAACATGGCCTCTCCTTGTACAATACATTTGGTACTTTTAAAGAATTTTTCTTTTACAATAGTGGTGTGTTTTGTACCTTTTTCCCCAGACACTTGCCTTATATATTACTAGAGTTTAAATCAATAAATTATCATGCATCCCATCGAACATTACACCTTCCTCAATGGGATCCATTTTAACAGTGAAATAAGCCTTAAAACTTACCAAATTTACCAATTCTTAATGTATGTTTTTGGGACATACAACAGAACATCACTGTCTTGAAGTAATCTTTGCTTCAGTTGTATGGAACTAATTATAATCTGACCAGATTTTGAGAAAATATTTCTGTGCTGCTTTCTCATTTTCATCTTATTGAATAATAAGGCAGGCAAATCTTTTTATATGCTGTTCCTCATCCTGGAGGACAGGAACGAAAGCAGATATTCTCAGCTCGTGTGTGTGTGTGTGTGTGTGTGTGGTCCTCTCATTTCTGCTTTTTTGTCCATGGACATGCTCAATGAAACGCTACCTTCCAAGATCAAACTGCATATTCAGTGCTTCTCACCTCCACAGCTTACCATAACAGGTTAGGAATAAGTAGGGCAGATTCCTCTCTGTGACTGGTTCAGTAATTCTATAATACTTAGGAAGATGAGCAGATATGTTCCCATCTCACTATAATCAACATCAACAAACAGAGCTGGCATTTCAAATTCCAGAAAGTGGCGTTCTGGAAATTATGGGAATGTCAGGCACCGTGAACCATCCGATATTGATGCTTCCTCCATTTATGGGGATTCACGTTTTAGTGAATTGGAAAAAGCTGCAGCACATCACTGCCACATTATGCTGTGTTGTCTTGGCAGCTGCTATAAAACTTCCAGATCCTTTTGAATTATGCTACAATTCTGAGAAAGCTGGTTATGTTGGATTCCTTGCCATATATCACAAAGTTACATTAGAATTTATATTCATGTTTGTCTGCAGTGGATGTGTGCATCACTAAATAGAAAGGTAATGAAAAAGGGCAGTACAACACTTTATATGTACAATAACCAGTGCAACAACAGCAATAAAACAAATAAGTGTACTATAATTAGAAAAATGTACACTGACCAGTAGGTATTTAATGTTGTCTTTGCTATTGAATTATAACTAAAATTCAGAATCCTCATATTTGATGTTAGAAAGCTAAATTCAATGGAGATCATGTAAAGTAATACTTTACACACACATTATATATATATATATATATATATATACAAATAAACAAATATATATATATATATATATATATATATATATA
>JANRMT010062809.1:15642134-15718342 GCA_026402145.1 Polypterus bichir lapradei
TCGCTCGCTTCTAATTGTTTCGCTGCCTTCTTAATTATATAATGCATGTTTTCTAAAGCGCGTTTTGTAGCTCTTCCTGGCTTTCTACGTAATGCGTGATTACGTGAGAGGCGTGATGATGTCATACGGAACTCCGCCCCTCCAGCTCAACTCCATTACAGTAAATGGAGAAAAGCAACTTCCAGTTATGACCATTACGCGTAGAATTTCGAAATGAAACCTGCCCAACTTTTGTAAGGAAGCTGTAAGGAATGAGCCTGCCAAATTTCAGCCTTCTACCTACATGGGAAGTTGGAGAATTAGTGATCAGTCAGTCAGTCAGTGAGTGAGTGAGGGCTTTGCCGTTTATTAGTATAGATAATACTTTTTCAGCTATACAGCTTTAAGATTAATTCTGTTTGTGCAGAGTTGTGTTCAAGGGAGGATCCAACTTACCAGCCTAGATATGCCAGTCTTATTAACCAGGGCTTATCAACACTTACTGGGCCACTTCAGAGTTGCAAATTAACCTTCATTGGGATGTGGAAGGAATCCGGAGCACTATTGACATAGACATGAGGAAAATTTGCACACCCCATAAAGTGATGCATTGGTTTTTTATGTTAGCAAAAACATGTAATGTTTTATGTATGAGCACCAATTTGAAAATCTTTGTAGCACCTTGCCAATAAATTAATGGTTTCCAGGACAGTGGGCATGAGGGAATGAAACTTGTCAGAGATATTGCCAACCCTGAGAAGTGACTAGACTAACAAGCCGATATCGTAAACTGATGAAAAACAACAAAGTTCTTCAGTGCAAATACACAGCATTGGTCCTCTTAAAGAAATTAAAATAGTCTGTGCAATCATATTCATCATTTTTGAGGTGTAGTATGTTTGTCACATCAGTGCACATTCTAATAACTGCGATATGAATTATTATGCACAAGAGTTGTCATTTAGTTGGTTTGACTACATTTTCCTGCTTGACATAGGGTTTCGACATTTCCAGTTTTCTCCGAAATGCTGGGAATGCATGGGCCATAGCTACCAGTAATATATGCATGTTCTCCTGTCATGTTTTCTTTTATACATCCCAACATTTGCATGGGAAGTTGCCTTTTTTTATGTGTACACAAGCTTTATAAATGAGAACCTGAGTCAGCAATGGTCTGTTAATAGCTGGTAAGTCAGTGTCTTCATGCAAGATGATGTAATCTCAGGTGTTCTTCTTTGGTTGGTGAGTTTCGAACAAAGACTTTTCTATTGACATGAATAGCTGCATATCTCTGTCTTAAAGACAGATCACCTGCTGTCTGTGCCTAGGACAATGTCTCAGACTACTCTAAAAATGGACATGCTATTATGAAATATCCCACTAAAACACTAAGCCAATTGTACTATCCTAAAAGCCTCCTCAGTTGTTTTATTAGGAGAAAATTCAGCTTTTTAAAGCAAGTTAAATATATCTTTTCTTTTTATAGCATAATTACCTTGTCTTAATATTTACTTCTTGGTTACTGGGAGAGTGTATTGTCTCAAGTATGACTACAATCTTAAAGGAACACATACCTTGGGAGCCTGCACCCCATATTGGATACACCATTAAACAAAAACTGGAAATTTATGAATATTTGCATTTTTGCTTTTGAATATTTCATGTTAAGATTTTAATACTGTCATTTGGTGGTTGTACTGCATGACAATATGTTGATAGGTGTTTGTTTTCTGTGCTTTTTAAAATATTATTCAACTGACATTTAATCATCACACGTGCTGGTAGCTTAATACATTATTAAACACTATGCTTCTCTCTTAATCCCCAACATGACTGATTTTATTGAATTTATTAAAAGAAAATAATATACCATACAACAAGTAAAATTTTACAAAACTAAGTTCACATCAAATCAACCCCCACCCATGAGAGAGCTAGGCCACCAGAGTTAAACTTTAATAGTATGAAATATAAGTAAATACATACATAAATAAATAAATAAAAATAATTAAAATAAATAATGGAAGAGAATCCACTTCCTCAATTTAAATGCTTATTCTAAAATGTTATTGATTAGATCCTGCCAGGTTTTAAAGTTTTGCACTGATCCTGATTCTTCCAGTTGAGCAAGATAAGTCTGTGCCAATAGTGAAATAAAGGCAATTAGTTTGTCCTACTCCACCTCAAGCCCATCTGGAAGTACACCAAACACAGCTGTTAATGGATTAGGAGAGACTGACACCAAGGCTGTCTGAAAGGCATTTATAGATTTTGGTCCAGTGACAGGGGGCATCCTTGTCTAGTACCACGTTCTAGTTTAAAGTAGTCTGAATTAATGTTAATACAAACTGAAGCTTCTGGACTGGTATATAGTAGTTTGATCCATGCAGAAATGTTCAGACCAAACCCAAATTTTGCCAATGTAGTAAACAGGTAGTTCCATTCAACCATATCAAATGCTTTTTCTGCATCCAATGATAATATCTCCAGGGTGTAAGACTTTGTGGGTGAATATATTACATTAAACAAGCATTAAAGATTGGAAGCGAAGTGTCTGCCTTTTAATAAATCCATTTTAGTTTTGTGATATTACCGAAGGAAGCACTTTTCTCAATCCTTTTAGCTAGGATCTTGACATTATTCATAAGTGAGATTGGTCTGTATGATGCACACTGTAATAAGTCCTTATTTTGGTTAGGAAAGATGTTAATGCTTGGCGAAAAGTTTGAGGTAGAATTTTATTATCTAGCTTCTGTAAATGCTAATAAAAGGGAAGCTAACATAATTGAGAATTTTTGTAAAATTATGTAGCCATCAGGGCCTGCTGCTTTCCCACTTTGAAGTGAGTTTATAGCATCTAGTAATTCTGAGAGTGCCAGAGATTCCTGGAATCCAGTTCCTCTGCACTGAGGGTATCTAGTTGTGGTATCTGTGGTAACTGTAATGCATCCAAAAATGCATTAGGTTGTGCCTTGTGTTCAAACTGAGTAGAATATAAGGACTTGTAGTAGTCCCTATATGTGTGCATTATATTTTTATGGTCCATGATTTTGTTTCCGTCTGTGTTGGTGATTGCTAGGATTGCATTGCAAACTTCCTGCTTGTGGATTTGTTGAGCTATGATCTTATTAGCCTTCTCTCTGTGTTTATAGTAATGCTGTCTTGATTTAAAAATGAGTTATGTTTCTTTAGTTGTCAAGAGATTGAGTTCTGTATACAGAGCCTGTCTTGTCCTAAAAAGTGCCTCATTTGGACACCTGGCATGTCCTTGATCTATTCTGATAATTTCACTGATTAGCTCTGATGCCTTCTTGGTTTCTGACTTATTTTTGTGCAACAGATATGAAATCTGTACTTTTTTAAGAGTGTTCAAAGGTTCCCAGAGTATTCATGCAGAGACCTCCGAGGATAAGTTTTATCTAAAAAAAAAAAAAAAAAAAAAATTGTTTTGATATAAATTCTGTACAGTATCTGCTTATAAAAACTGGTTAAGACACCAGTTGCGAGATGTATGTCGGGCATAGTGATTTAAGCTCCGTGATCAAAGGGGCATGGTCGGAGATAACAATAGCATCGTGCTTATAAGATTTAATCTTGTATCTATAAAGAAATCATTTCTTGAGTAACAGTAATGCACAGGTGAGTATTTGATATCATCGCCCCTGTGCCAGGAGATCTATCTAGATCTGGATTTGAAACAGTCACCAGCCATTATAATTTGAGTGTTCACATTGGGAATGGATGCAAATATGCTGTGGATGAAGTTCCTATCATCCACATTGGGAGCATAGATATTTATCAAAATCACTTTACAGTTAAATAAACTACCCACCGCGATCACATATTGCCCTTCAGGATCAGATACTACATCTGATACTACACATGAGATTGTTCTATGTATAAAAATTCCCTCACATAGTTTTCTTTAAAGCTGGAATGGAAGATTTGGCCAGTCCAGTCTCTGTACTGCCAAACCTGATCCTTGCTTAATAAGTGAGTCTCCTGTAAAAACGGCTTGCTCTCTCTCCCCCCCTCCCCCTGTGAGGCTAGACCACAAGTCCCAGTCCTCTGTCATAACTAGAGACAGGGCACATTCAAAACAAAACAAGCCCCCAGCAGCGGTGTATAAGGATTAAAACATCTATTGACAGTACAGCCCAAATACTATAAACATAATATAATCTTAAACAGTCTTGAGAGAGTAAACCCAGGGAATGATAAACAATAGCCCTGGATAAGCACAATAGTTTGATAAGCCCTGATACAATAAACCAAGGGTATGATAAACAGTCCCCTATATAAAAAAAAAAAAAAAAAAAAAAATTATATAAATATTACACATACTGTACATATATGCATATAATTGTAATTAAAACATAAACAAAGTGGCCAAGAAGGAAACGGAGTATAATTATGGTACCAGTATCATTACCAGTGGCTCAAACACCAGGTAAGATGTTCTTTGCCTTGCCAGGAGCCGATGCAACTCATGATCATATTTTAAAAAGTGTCGGGATTAGTTTTCTTTTTATCTGCTTCTTCCGGGGAAGTAAAAATGTAGTATTTGCTTTGAATGTCCACTTTCAGTTTGGCAGGATACAAGAGGCTGTATCTGATCTTGGCTTTCCATAAGCATTGTTTAATGTTATAAAATGCGGCACGTTTAGCAGCTGTTGAGGGTGAGAAATCTGGGAAAAGTATGAATGTGATTATTTTCAAATACTTCTCAGATAGAAACAAGAGATTATAACATTATATGTAATTTAAACTAATTTTTCAAAATGCACGATGAGAGTTCTAGGTTTTGAGGTATGTAATCCACGTATGCGGTAAGCTGCTGCTATCTCGGTGTCTGATTTGAAGTCCTCTCCAATTATTTTAGAGAATAGTTCAGCTACAAATTTCATTGGGTTTTGACTTTCACAATTCTCAGGGAGACCTTCAATTCTGATATTCCTTCTGCATCCATCTTCTAGTGCAGCTAGTCTGTCTCCTAGGAATTTGCAGTCGTTGCTTTTACGTCAGTAGTAGATACCAGTTGTTTAGCTATTTCAATACGAGTCGTAAACGTTTGCTTAACATCTTCAAACTGAGCACCACAAGCACTAAGTTTATTCTCAGACTTAGATGCATTTTCCTCAATTTTGTCTTCAATATTTTCTAGTATACATTTTAAAGGTTACCTCAAAGTGATTACTGGTCTTTAATATCCTGAAGCAACATTGCGTTTGTCTTGTGTATGTCCTTTATTTCTTTCCTTATATCACTTACATTACTTTTCCTTATATAATGTATCTCTTTATATCACTTATCCTTATTATTCTTAAGCTCCTTTTATGTCTTGAGTGATGGCCACTGCGACAATCATTACCTTCAGCTCGGACAGATCGTTTCAGTCTTCTCCATGCTCTACAGGTGAAGTTGGTGATGCTGGCTTGTGAGGGTTAGCTGGCAGCGTGGAAGCTAAAGCCATTTTCAGTTTCACTGAACCTTCTGAAATCAGCGAGTACTCCTGGTCTGACTCGCTTGCACATTTGCTCCCTCTTTTGCTCTTGGCTGGAGTGTCAGGTCTTGGGAAATCTATACTTTTTACCTATCTGTTCAATGTCAGTCTCTGGCAGGCTGTACTTTGAACTTGATGCCTATTTAGGCTTAAATGAAGCTTTATAGTAGCTGTCTTTTTCTTTCTGAGCCCTTTTCCTGCAACTCGTGCATATACACTCAGCAAAAAAAGAAACGTTCTCTGACTTTCAACTGTTTTTACTTTCCGTAAACTTAATGTGTAAATATTTGTATGAACACTAAAAGAGTCAACACCATAAGACATAAACTAAAAATGTTTCACAATGTGTCCCTGAATGAAGGGAGGCTCAAAATCAAAAGTACCAGTCAGTATCTGGTGTGGCCACCAGCTGCTTGAAGTACTGCAGTGCATCTCCTCCTCATGGACTGGACCAGATTTGTCAGTTCTTGCTGTGAGATGTTACCCCACTCTTCTACCAATGCACCTGCAAGTTCCTGGACATTTCTGGGGGGAATGGCCCTAGCCCTCACCCTGCGATCCAACAGGTCCCAGACGTGCTCAATTCCTTCGATAAACACGAATCCGTCCATCACTCCTGGTGAGACAAAACTGTGACTCATCAGTGAAGAGCACTTTTTGCCACTCCTGTCTGGTCCAGCGAAGGTGGGATTGTGCCCATAGGTGCCGTTGTTGCTGGTGATGTCTGGTAAGGACCTGCCTTACAACAGGCCTACAAGCCCTCAGTCCAGCCTCTTTCAGCCTATTGCGGACAGTCTGAGCACTGATGGAGGGATTGTGTGTTCCTGGTGTGACTCGGGCAGTTGTTGTGGCCATCCTGTACCTGTCACGCAGGTGTGATATTCGGATGTACTGATCCTGTGCAGGTGTTACACGTGGTCTTCCACTGCAAGGATGATCAGCTGTCCTTCCTGTCTCCCTGTAGCGCTGTCTTAGGCGTCTCAGTGTGGACATGGCAATTTATTGCCCTAGCCACATCAGCAGTCCTCATGCCTCCCTGCAGCATGCCTAATGCACGTTCACGCAGATGAGCAGGGACCCTGGGCATCTTTCTTTGGGTGTTTTTTCACAGTCGGTAGAAAAGTCTCTTTAGTGTCCTGCGTTTTTAGAACTGTGACCTTAAATGCTTACTTTCTGTAAGCTGTTAAGGTCTTAACGACCATTCCACAGGTGCATGTTAATTGATTATGGTTAATTGAACATGCATGGAAAACATTGTTTAAACAATTTACAATGAAGATCTGTAAAGTTATTTGGATTTTTAAAACATTATTGTTGAAATACACAGTCCTGAAAAAGGGGCATTTCTTTTTTTGCTGAGTATATATTCTTGCATCTATACCAGAGGTCCTCAATCACAGTCCTGGAGGGCCGCAGTGGCTGCAGGTTTTTGTTCTAACCTGGTTGCTTAATTAGAAAGCAATTCTTGTCAATACTTTAATTTCATGGCTTGTTAGTGCTTTAACTCTGTCAGGTAATTCTCATATCCTAGATTTTCTTCCCCTTTTTAAGGATATCATCCAAATGATTTGAAGGCTAAAATGGAGGAGTAATTTTCAGTCTTAACTACCTTCCAAGTATTTTAATTAAACCCAATAGTGCATGATAAATACACACAGGTGTAAATGGAAACAAGCAAATGGAGAAATGCTAGTCTATTTTGTCATTTGCATGTTATTGCTAATTAGGAGCAATTAAAAACCAGGAATACAGCTGTTTAAGACTAAAATAAGCAATAAGGGTTCAAAATCTTAACAAGCGAGACAACTAAAGTGAAACAGAAGTGTTACTTGAGCAATAAGTGCTTCTTATTAAACAATTCGGTTGGAGCAAAAACCTGCAGCCACTGCAGCTCTCCAGGACTGTGATTGAGGACCCCCTGGTCTATACTAATAAAAGGCAAAGCCCTGACTGACTCACTCACTAATTTTCCAACTTCCCATGTAGGTAGAAGGTTGAAATTTTGGCAGGCTCATTCCTTACAGGTTACTTACAAAAGTTAAGCAGGTTTCATTTCGAAATTCTACACGTAATGGTCATAACGGTCGACAACATCCGCCATGTTGAACTTTATTTATGGCCCCATCTTCACGAAATTTGGTAGGCGGCTTCCCTGCACTAACCGAAACCGATGTACATATTTCGGTGGTATGACGCCACTGTCAGATGCCATATTGAACTTTGCAACAGTCTTTGTTACCTATGGGCCCATCTTCAAGAAATTTGGTACGTGGGTTCCCAACGCTAACTGAATCCTACTTACGTACATATATACGTCCATAGCCTGCAACTCGGTCGCTGTGTGAGGCGGTGTTTGGGTCCCCCATCCCCACGCCTCCCACGTTGTTGGCTGCCTGCCTATATAAGGCCGTCCGTCGCTACGGTCTCTTCATTCCCTTCCTTGCCTCGCAACGGTATTCACGTCTCCCTGCTGATAGCTGCAGCCTTTTTTTATCCATGGCTTCTCCACTGTTTTTATTGTTCGTTTATTACGATTATGGTTTTTGTATAGGTATTTTAGATTTAGTTTACATTGTTCAGGTACCCATTTCCTTTATCGTTCCAACTGTACCCCCATTAACATGTCTATTGAGGTGATCACCATCGATCAAAGAACTGTCACTTACCAAGTGGTTTCAATGCCCGGAAATGGCGCCTGCCTTTTCCATTCTCTGTGTTTACATATTGCACGGCCATATCAGGCTCACTCTTGATATCCGGAGAAACATTGTGTCTTATGTATTGAATTACTGGGACAGGTTCAAGGTGTGGACTGATGACGGTATAGGAGATAATTATACTACACAGGAGCACTATAAGAGTGAAATGCTTAAGCCCTTCACCTATGGTTCTGCATGTGAGTTGATGGCTGCCACTGAATTGTTCGGTTGTCGCTTTCAAGTGTACCGAAATGGCTAAATATTTTACACCTTTGGACAACCGCCAATGTCACTTAAACATCTTGGATTTACAGGTGATGATTTAAGTAGTGGACACTTTGATGTTTATGAATGTTTAAACTCTCAAAAGCTGGATGCAAAGTTATCGATGAAACCGGTTGTATGCTTACAACGCTTGACAGATGCTGAATGTCACTTCAACACAACAAGTCCTGCAAATACTAACTTAATTGAAACAAACCATGAAACTCCAAACCGATTATGACAGCAGCAATCCAAGCTGTGAGATTTGAGGCAAGATTGCTGTTCACATGGCCAACTGTATGTTGCATGCTCAAGAATAAGCTCTGCGCACAGCTTGGTCATATTACAACTGGAGGGCCAAACTGACAACGTGGCATACAAAGAGATCCTTAAATAATTATTGGTATATTTTCCCTCTGTTTAAAAAGGTTTACTTTTCTTCTTAATAAAAAATTTTAAGGCAGTACTTCGCCGCTGCGAAGCATGGGTATTTTGCTAGTATTATATAATTGAGCCCCCTTGGGTTGAGTAAATACAGGGTGCCTCGGGATGCTAAAAATATGGAGAAAAAAATAACACTGCTGCTAATGGAGTTCCACCTCAGACATCCTTCTCCCATAACGGACAAGACTAACAGCACCTTTGATGCCATACATCCTTCTCTTTTTTTTTTTTTTTTTTCTTTTTTTTTTCTCCTTCTGGGTCTAGCAGCCACACATTCATGCTGGCTGTTCCCTTTACACGTCATATGTGTGGTAAGAAGACAAAAGTATCTGTCCTCTCTTTTTCTAATTCGATGACCTTAACAGATACAAATCAGGATCTTTCCAAGAATACAGTGGTCATTATACAAGCCAAATGATTTAATAGAGGAATGATTTTCATTAGTTCTGGTCTTTATGCAATTGATCATGTTTCTTCCTCACACAGTCTCTCTCTCTCACACACACACCTCTGCACAGCTTCTCAGGGTGGCTCTACCCTAGCTGACAATGTCTCTCCCTTGCATGTTTAGCCTCACTAAAATTTTCATGACAAACACTGCCTCTTTGTTTCAATAATTGAGAGTAGTATATAATTTTGGTAAAGATCTTTATGTAGTGCAGAGAGTATCATATGGAATTGAATATTACAAACATCAACAAGTTTTTGAACTTCCAGGTCTGCCAACATTAAAGCTGACATCAATCACAGTAATTGGGAAAGAGGTGGGAGACACTGCAATCCAATACCTGACAGTATATTAAACTGGATTGGGTGGACATCAAAGAGCTGGTGCAATCATTTCTTTGTATGTGGGATCAGGTTCTTTAATATGTGTGTGTGACATGTTACTAGGGGTGCTCTAACAGTTTATTGTGACTAATCTGCTGTTCTTTATAGTGGCCAACTAGGGGGAATAACATCTACTCAAGGGAAAGCAGACACATGAATACAATGTTTATGACCAATTAAAATATAGGCCTGACTCTAGATATAGTAGAGACTACTTTCCATTCTCTAAATAAAAAGGTCAGAAATATATGAAATTTTTAATTTAATTAATCCTATTACTTTGAAATGTACATAAAATCCAGTATATACTGCACATTGTGATTTCAAGGGGGTGTTTGTGAACAGTCCCCAAACGCAACATAATGCCAACTATATCCAGCAGGGTACACCATCTCCCTGTAGAATTTGGATCTTTTAACAAATACCACACAGTTAATAAGTAAAACATCCCTTTCAAATGCCTTTGTGAAAAGACTACAACTTGTTGTCTTGTCTCTCATTGCTTCAGATGAACACTATATTTTCTCAATATTTTTTTAGCATTCTTCAACAAAAACTTAGTACATGTTTTTTGCTTAGTCACATCATATACAAAATTATGTTCAGCAGAATAGCATATCCAACTTTGCTTTAGCACATAATTGTTTACATTTCCAAATGATACTGATATTTTAATACGTCACTAATCATATGAATAATGTATCCACTATCATATACTTTTATAATTCTGACTTTAGCAGACAAACACTGCAGAAGCAGTCAAACAACCACACTCACAGACCATAGCAACATCATACTGACTGCCTAAATGAACACAGATCTATTTGTCTATTGTCATGTGCATAAGGGACAGCAGAAGGGTTCTAATGACTGCAATTATACCACCACCCCTGGTGTGTATATATAGTGAACAGAAAGGAGCACCACAGAGTCCCCAAATCCCAGATACATACAACCCCACACAACTTCGGTTCCAAAGAAAGTACTTAGAAAGTACTTTAAATCCACTCGGCTCCAAATTATAACAATGCAAAGCCGATACACAGATTTTAAGTGCTCCTTCTCTTCTTTCTCTCCTCCAGTGAATTTTGCCCTCTTCCACCTGAATCTGACTAACATGATGTATGGAAGTGGGCACCTTTTAATGCTGGACTTGGTAGTACTTCCGGTGGCACATCATGGCTTGTTGGAAACACAAGCACTTCCAGGTTTGTATATATCTCTCTATTATAATAAAATTCTGGGAAAAGACAAGACTTTTTCAGAGAGATACTTTCATGTCCCGAGAGATGAGACTTTGTACCAAGATAATTTAACCATGCCAAATGAAATCCACATACGCGAGCGGCAGAGACATGAAGTGGCTGGTGTGTAGCTTAGGCAGGGGGGTGGAGGGGGTTGGCAAGCGAAGCAAACAGGGTGCAAAGCCCCCTAGTATTTTATATAGTAATTAATCCATCCAAGGAATGGATAACAGATTATCATGATGTATATGTATATATGAACAGCAGCTTTTTTTTTTTTTTTTTTTTTTTTTAACTATACTAATCACATACTTAACTGGTGTGACAACTATACATTTCCAGCCAAATTATTATAAATTATAAATAAATTTGCAGGAGCACATTAGACATGTGAACTATTACAAAAACAATGAAAGAGTTCTGATTTCTTAAGGGGAATTGGTAATGTAATTGGTTTAAATTAGAGTACAGAAAATGTAAACTGAAAAAAGTAAATTTAAAAGTTATGCTTCTAGGCAATAAAATAAGTATACAAACATTTAAATATAAAAAATAGAAAGATTATTATAGAAATTGTAAGAAACATGATGTTTAAGAATAGTATAATTGTTGGAAAATGGTAAAAGTATTCTAGTGAGCTGCACAGTTCAGTGCAGTCTGTATCAAAGAATAAATTAAGATATTTTATTTAAAGTTTAACTTTAATAGAATATTGTTGGAAATATGTCATTCCAAACGCATATGAATTCTGTATAAACATTTTTTTAATATTAGATATCACTTGTGTAGTTTTGGTAATCATTTTTCATACTGTATGCAGTCATCCCTTGTCTTTCACATTGGTTAGGTTCCAACACTTCTAAGAAAAATGAAATCTACCAATCACTCCTACCCTAGCCCAACACATGCACATCAGAGACATTCTATAAAATCAGTATATTATGTTATGCACTGTAGAATTGTATAACATTTCACAACTATTGGTGTACCAGTAAACAAGAAAAATAAAACAAAATAACAAAAGTCTTATTAGCTCTGTGTGAATGGATGTGCCGTTTGACTGATGTCCCATCCAAGATATTTTTTTTTTTTTTTTTTTTTGCTTTGTGGCTACTTGCCTCGCTACCAGTGATAGCATTCTGGATTAAGCAAGTTGTGGGAAAGGGATTTGGGATTCATGTTATTTGGTAATTGTTTCATTTTCTTGTTAGATCTTCCATGTAAATGCATAGAGCACTAACCCTGTAACCTTGGTACTATATCTGTAGAAAAATAAGTGATACTGTATGTCAGAATGGTACAAGTAATACTCTGACTTTGTTTAACCTATTTATTGTTTTTATTGTTTCACTTACATCAGACAATGGGAACTTTTATCTTGGAGCTTGATGCTACATGGTTCCTAGCCATGGCACACTTGTCATATGATCTGTGGCATCTTAGCATCCAGCTTATAAAAGATGGCTGTACACAACATATGAACTTTGTACCATTACTAATGAAAAATTGTATTTTGGCAAACTTCTTGTTTGGGAAACTAGTCTGGAATTAAGTCATTTTCTTTTCATCTTTAGTACAGTTCTTTCAAACAATTTATCTACTCTTTTGTAACAACTCTGAAATCCACAGCAATTGATTAAATTGAAATCAGAAAATGTGAGTGATTACTCTGCAGGGCTGCCTCTGAAAGTATGTAAGAGCAGGTAACTTAATTAACAATTACTATCCAATTATTAACACTCTATGCAAACTAATCTTTGGCTTCCAGTTCAGGTTGTTTGATAAAGGGAAAATTAAAAATAGCTTTTATAATTGCACATGTGGTAAGGAGCTGCTAAAATATGAGGAACCATTCTTTGCAAGTACTTTTGTTTTCAGAATTTAGTGTTTCCCAAAAGTTTTTTGTTTTATTTTGATGCTAAAGAAAGGAATGTAGTTGCTAATTCTCTCCTCCAGACTGATCTTTGTGCCATTTTGTCACACCAGTCTGTTCCTTCCACCCCAGAAAAGTCATACTCTGATTGGCTGTCTCATATACAGCAATGTTTGATTGGTTGTTCCATTGTTTTTTCCAAGGCTTAAGTTTCATTGGCTGTTCCTATGTTTTGATTCCAACTTCTATTTCCATTTTTGTGAGATCGCTTTCATAGCCTGATAGGTTGTGACATTTTGTTCTTTCCCTGCATCTCCCACCAACTTTAACTTGCAAAGACCCTGGCCTTCTCGCTGCCATCATCAGGTCTATCAGTTTGTACTTACATTAGGGATATGTTTCTGCAATACAGGTTAGTGAAATAGACATGTGCCGCTTCTGCTGATAGAGGCCAGGCAACTCTAATAGTAAAATGGAAATAATTATTTATCTAGAAATATAAGCAAAGAGGAAATATGCAAGCATCACTCTATAAACATGTACAGTGAAGAAAGTACTTAGTTTACAGGTTAAACTGAAAACATCACGACTGTGTTATCACATTAAAAAGATTCAATATTTTTCTGACACAAGAATTTATCAGACAATCTCCACTTGAATTGCACTCTGCAGTCTCTAAAAGCTGTTGATCCATCACAAGCCTGTTTGGGTCTATTTTTAAATATATGATTTTGTAAAATACTCTTACAAAACTTTGATTTTATGTAGTCTAGGAACGTACAGTACAAAGTTTGGACACACCACCTCATTCAATGTGTTTTTTCTTTATTTTCATGACCATTTTACAGCACTCCATCACTCTCCTTCTTGGTCAAATAGCCCTTACACAGCCTGGAGGTGTGTTTTTTTGGGGTCATTGTCCTGTTAAAAAATAAATGATCCAACTAACCTGACTTCTGCACAACACAACTGCTGGTCCCAACCCCATTGATAAAGCAAGAAATTCCACTAAATAACCCTGATAAGGCACACCTTTGAAGTGAAAACCATTTCAGGTGACTACCTGTTGAAGCTCATCGAGAGAATGCCAAGAGTGTGCAAAGCAGTAATCGGAGCAAAGGGTGGCTATTTTGAAGAAACTAGAATATAAAACATGTTTTCAGTTATTTCACCTTTAAGTAGTACATAACTCCACATGTGTTCATTCATAGTTTTGATGCCTTCAGTCATGAAAATAAAGAAAACACATTGAATGAGGAGGTGTGTCCAAACTTTTGGCCTGTACTGTATTTAATTGTATTATATCTATTTTTGTATGTAACTCACTGTTACAGAAATATGCAATAAACAATAATATGATCACTGACTCTGATAGAGTAACTAAAAAATGTAAAATGCTTCAGTTTTCAAATTGGTTAACTAAGTCCAGGGTACTCCTGAATGTTATACCATTCGTATATTTTTAATTTGTTTGGCAGGGACAGAATAATAGTACCAGTAATGAATGTTTGGTGGCCTTTTTGTAAGGAATCTGCTAGAAACAGTTCTTCACATAGCTGTAAATTTTTTTTTAAGAATTTTTGTTATGAATACATTAGCTGCCACTTTGTATGTGTTGGTGTTTTTTTAATTTTGTTCTTTAAGAGTTTACTATGAACATGTACAAAATTGAAGCATGTGGTATAAAGAAATTATATTTGCATCAGTATTTAATTTGTAATTATTTCCAGGAAGGAAAGAGTGCCTTTAATCTTACAAGAACGGTTTTATTCTTGGGTTCTTCTTCCCAAGAACACAGCTGTTGAACATCTTCCACCACTCAGCTAAAATGGTTAGACTAGTTGTATGTCTTTATAGATCACAGGAATTAATTATTAAAGTTTTAAGGCATATGTAATATCGTCATGTGCATGTTTGGCCTTAAATTATTGAGGGTACAATGAATCTTTGGGGTTATTTTTGGAAATGTATGTTTCTATTATATCTCTGAAAAATCTTTCTATAATTCTACAAGACATATGAATGAAGGCGACCCCAGGTATGCTTTCTCACTGGCAAGGTTGCAGATTTTATTATATAGTATGTTTCTTTTTATTTCCTGGCAGCAAATGGAAGTGGTGTTTTACTCTTTTGAAGATTTTATAACCACATTATTGTCCCATTTGGATAAAATGTGACCTTTGATCTCCAACTGACTTTAGGTTCTCAATGTGTTTTTTTAAAAAAAAAAAAAATAAAAAAAAAAAAAAAAAAAAAGTTTGGATGTACATAATGAAACTAAGTAATTCTGTGTTCCAGAATTCATGTATATGCATTTCTAGTATTCTTTAATTTGCCTCTTTTATAACTTTATTCTTTTCTGTTAATGAATTTAATTTAGAGTTTACTATTAGTAAAATTTCAGTTGTTGAACTGATATTTGCCTGCCATTATTGTAATTAAAACTGAAAAGGTATAGTCTCTTTTACTGTGAACACCACCCACTGCAGCTCAACCTTTAACACAGTGACAATTCCTAACTGGTGAGAATTCTTTAATAGATTTTGAATTCAATGTAACACATGTTAAGTTAAGGTGCCTAGCCTCTGGTTGGTTGTTTTTAAATATGCATCACACAAAAATACTCACATGTGAGAATAACATATTGATTGTATTTTGTAATTTCTTAAAATAGTTATAAAGTTAAATATAATTATGTAAAGAACAAAATTGATTGTTTAAATTAAAATCAATCATTTGTGGTCAGATTAACAGTCCATATGCCTATCTCGTTTGGATGTGAGCTCTGTAGTGAACCTGAAAGCGTTGTGTAACCTAACCTCTGATCTGTCATTTAATTTACTTTGATTCCATGGCACATGTGGCTAATTTTACATGCTGCTGTGCCTACCTAGTTCTGTGACCAACTGCAGAGATGGAATTGCTCTCGCGTGGCCAGTACAAGGATCACAGGTGGGTTTTCCAGTGTAGAGACCCAGATCCTTTTGGGTTGCATAGCCAGTGCAGGGGTTCAAAGCCTGTGCATGTGGGGTTGGGGAAGGCAAACTCTATAATAAGATGGAGTCATTTGTGTAGTCTGCAGAACGTAAACTAAAGAGTGGCCTTAAGGGGCATCCTCCATCCCAAACCCAGCACACAACTACTAAGCACACAGCTTTCAGTCCAAAAGACTTTTAATTAGCCTAATACCTTCTCCATGTGCTCCAAGGCACTCAAGAAGATACTTCCAGCACCATAAGTCTACATAACCATCATAACATAACATCATGCATAACAAGTCTACGTGACCATCCTCAAGCCCTTCCGTGAGAACCCTAAATCCAAAGAGGACTGTTTCATTTATGTCAGGTAGAATGCCCAGAGGGGACTGGGTGGTCTCATGGTCTGGAATCCCTACATATATTTTTTTTTTTTTTTATTTGTTTTTTCTGTCCCGCCTGGCCATTGGACCTTACTCTTATTCAATGTTAATTAATGTTGATCTGTTTTGTTTTCTTATTGTCTTTTATTTTTCTATTCTTTATTATGTAAAGCACTTTGAGCTACTGTTTGTATGAAAATGTGCTATATAAATAAATGTTGTTGTTGTATAAGCACAATAATCTCTTCCTCTGCCTCCTTGTCCTCCACTCAAGGTGAGTGTTGCTCATCCATGCTTTGAAGACCAACTCGCCTAGCTGAGGAGTAGAAGCTTAATTTTAAAAACTGGAGCCTGAAACACTTCTGGGGCATCTCAGACAGACTTCCAGGTCAGACAGATAAGGTGAGGGCAGGACAGTTGCTTCACAAAGTCTCTCTCCAATACCTCCACAGGTTCCCAACAGGACTGCTCACTCAAGCTGCACTTCCCATTCAGCCCTGCATGAATCCATTCGAGTGAATTGCTGGAGGTTTTCTGCCACCAAGCATGCTACAAGATCATATTACTCTAGCAGGCGCTTGTCCACTGTCCTTCAATTATGTGGGCTCCACTCCTTTGAAAGGTACCATAAGCATTCCTGGCTGATATGCCAGCCCAACCATGTCCTCCACAAAAGGAATCCGTAAACACTTAAATTATAGAATTAATTTCAAAACACTATTAGCAATCTTGCACTGGAATGACAGAGCCTTAGTCCAGTAGTGGAATAACCTTTTTGATAATGGGCCAAATTGTAAATAACTTATGACCCAGCCACAGGGGATGCACAAACCAGTGTGTTTCTTCATGCCTGGAGAAATGGGGAGGGTTACATCAGGAAGGGCATCCGATGTAAAATTTTGCCAGATGAATATGCTGAAAACAAAGATTTCCATCTGGGATTGGTCAAGTCCTGGGTTAACAACAACTGCCAGCAGTACTGTTAGCCAACAGGGTACTAGCAGAAATTGGGCTATTGTTGGCCAAAGAAGAGGAGGGGGAGAGACTTGACTGGAGGGAGAAGGAGAGGAGGAAGGTAAAGAGCGGAACTGAGGGTAGGAACTTTGAATGTTGGCAGTATGACTGGGAGGGAGTTAGCTGATATGATGGAGAGAAGGAAGGTTGATATAGTATGCGTGCAAGAGATTAAATGGAAGGGAAGTAAGGCCAGGTGGATTCAAATTGTTCTATAATGGTGTGTATGGGAGGAGAAATGAGGTTATTCGGAAGGAACAGTATGTCAAGAGTGTTTTTGGAGGTGAAAAGAGTGTCAGAGTAATGATTATGAAGCTGGAAATTGGAGTTGTGATGAGGAGTGTTAGTGCATATGTCCCACAAGTTGGGTATGCAATGGATGAGAGAAAATTTCTGGAGTAAGTGAAGCGATGGACAGTGTACTCAAGGGACAAAGTGGTGATTGGAGCAGATGTCAATGGACATGTTAATTAAGGGAACAGGGGAGACAAGGAGGTGATGGGTAGGTATGGTGTCAAGGAGAGGAATGAAGGTCCGATGATAGTGGATTTTGCAAAAAGGATGGGCATGGCCGTAGTGAATACTTATTTTAAGAAGAGGGATGAACATAGAGTGGAGGAAGATGCACACAGGTTGATTTATATCATAATTATTTCCTGCCTTGTGCCCTATGGTGGCTGGGATTGGCTCCAGCAGAACCCCCCCCCCCCCCCCTTCTTGATGATGTGAATGAAAGTCATAAGTAGAAGTGATTTTACCTGTGGTACAGATTTTATGCATTAAGCACCTGCCAAAACAGCACATAAACATGAAATGTTGAAATGTGGCTTTCGGAAATATTTTTATTTTGTTCCATAAAAAAACTTCAAAAAATTGAGTTTTGCATTTCACAATTTACAAAATTACCAGCAAACCTAATTTTAGTGTCATTTTTGCAAATTTGTATGCAAGGAAATGCTTGTTTCTTACATCACTAAGAGCACTTCTCAAACACCCATTCTACTATTAAAGAAAAATGCTTTCACTATGTCTCTAGTCATGAGCATGAAGTGGCTTGTTTCTGCATATACTGTTCATATCAACTGAGATGCTGGATGTCACAAGAGGAATATTATGGCAAATCTATTGTACTAGTTAATATTTTCATTTTAGTCATTTTCATTGTGAAATGACCTGATTGCAACTGTATAAGCTTCCAGTTATTGATGCAACATAACCTGAGTAAGTAAATTCTATGGAAATCAAGCAAAAAAACTGACCAACTTAAGTTCACTGTTGCATTGGAGTTCATTTACTTCCAGCTACAAGGCTTTTGTAACATTGTCTATGTTAACAGCAAAAAAAATTGCATTTTGATCACAACCTGAACCATATATCTGGCAAAGTCCATAATTCTATCAAAACACTGTTCTTTCAAATTTGGGAAATGAACAAGTTTTACACGTTGCAACTAACTCCAATTTTAATCCATTCTTAAAACAGTACAATAAGAGATATAAATTAACATACCACAACTGAAATGAGGCTCACCTGGATAGCAGCCACTACCTTCCACCCTTATATGGTGATAAAACATTTTAAATGCATACAAGTTGTCCAAGGGTGAGGTTGTGGTGACCCTGCAGGTAAGTGCTTTTTACTTCTTGTCTTAATAAACACAATGGAGATAGGTTGAAGTATAGGCATAATCCATTCTCGTTGAAAATATTTTAAACTTTCTTCTTTCACATTTGTAAACTGTATTCTTTACATTGATTCGTACACAGTCCTTTTGTCACACCCGAAGTTCCACCTTCAGACGTACCACTGCTAACCAAATCCATCGCTGTCTCTACATTTAAAAATGGACAGTCTGAGAAGTTGAAAGGTGAATGCGAGGGAGACACTCGGAAAAGTTATTGTGGCTTAAAAAAAAAGAATAACAGACAATTAGAGCAAATGTTCCTAAACTGCAAGCCAAGAGAAAAGATCCTGAAACGCCAATGAAGTTTGGCAAATCTGTCATTGGTGTAAATGAGTGGAAGGGAAATGTACTCAAGAAGGGCACTGATTTTACTGTGGCAGTCAGGTCATTTGTCTAAACTACAGGGAAAACAAAAATGCTCAACCTATACTGCGGATCTTAGGATTCATAGTTGTCTTGAAGTCATATTCTTCCAATAACCAGTGTCACAAAAGTTTTTTTGTGATGTTCTGTCAGTGTTATTCCAGACATGTATGCAGATTTTGCACATTTTCAGCAAGTAGATTGATGTATGAAAAAACTGCTTTTTAACCCATCTGTGGATCATTTTAAAGTATCTGGTTATGCCATATCAGCTTGTGGTCTAGCAGGTTCCAGTTATTCATAAATTATACTTTTCACAATGCTGTTGGGATGCTTGTACTAATATACAGTGATGGAGTTCTTATTTTATCATGAGATTTAACAATGTACATTTCACATAAGGGAGAAGTTACTACTTGGTTAAAAAAAAACTTATTTCAAACTGGAGAAATATGCATTTCAGCAGTCCTCTGTTCTATTGTGAAAATGTCAGGATTTTGGGTCTGAGTTTAAGGAGGACTCTGCCAAACTACAAGTGAGTAAAGACTGACCAATTCTATATTCTGTTAAGCAAGTAACATTTTGTTGGATTTGACAATCATTATAGACAGTTCATAAAGACTTTTAGTATAATTGTGGTTCAATTCATGAACCAAAGAAAACACATAAAAGATATGTTTGGAAAACATATGAAATATATATTGGTTCTAATTAAGTTCAAGACACTTTCAATAAACTTAAGGATCTTTTCACATTTGATTCAGAGTTCCAACTCCCTGACTGCTTACTTTAACTCAGATTGAAGGTCCATGCATCTAGTGTTGATGTGAGTGCTTTTTGTCACAGAAAGTCTCTGACACAGGAAGAATGCATCCAGGCACACTGTTTAATAAGAAACTCTCATTAAGTGAACAGAATTATGATGCAGAGGTGCGAGAGGCATTAGCTGTTAAATTTGTTTAGAGGAGTGGAAGTACTGTATTTGCTTGGTACAACATTACCCTTCCACATCTTCACAGATTATAAACACCTAATGTACGTGAAGACTGCCATATGCTCACTACAAGAAAAGCTTGGTGGGCATTGTTGTTCAGCTATTTAAGTTTCAGAATCTCATACTGACCCAACAAAAAATTGCATTAATGAAGGTTGTTTCTCCTGGAGAACTGATATGAATTAAAATGAGAGTAAACCAGATCTTACAATTCACCAGTAAAGATTTTCACTGCAGCAGGAATTCATGATCACATGGACTTTAAAAATATAGTGTCTATAGCACTACAAACCAATTTACCAGAAGAATGAGATCAAGAAAGTTTACTCTTTGTTCCTAACTTTGTACATCATAGAGTCTTACCATGGGTCATGACTTGTTCATTTCTGGACATTCTGGAATACATACAAGTAGACAGTTTATTGCTAGATAACTCTGGTGACCTACAATAAGGTGTCATGTAGAGGACTACACTTGTCTATTTGCTGTTTAATGTCCTTAGTGAACATTGTAGAGTTACACTGAGACTTTACCTCTGTCACTTGTACTAGCATGCCTGCCTGCCTATTGCTCTTCCAGGTCATGGAGTATGCATAGAAGATTTTCTGACAACAGCAACCATTGCTTTTTCAAAATGGCCAGTGCAGGCCCTCTCCTGCTATCAGTGTGATATTCTTTCCCTGTAGAGATATATTACAGGATTCATTCAACCTTGTACCATCATGCTTGTGCCCTGAACAATAAATTTAGAAGATAAGTAAAGGTTCTTTATTTAGTAGAGAAGGCAACACACTATCCCAAACTCTACAATTTGATGGTCATTTACAATAGACAGATGATCTTAATCCACTGTGACCCACTGTGGCTGCAGGTTTTTGTTCTAACCAGCATCTGTTTTAAATTGGACGTCTGGGCTAATTAAGTGAACTGCTATTTCCTAGATTCTGAGTTAAACTAAGTTTGGTAAAAGAAAAAAAAAAATTAAAATGTACTACTAAATGGGAATAAATAGCTTTTCTTTCTTTTTAACATTTTCATCTCGATTTTACTTTTCCAGGTGTTCTAATTGTTTAATTCATTATTTACTAATTATTGGGGCTGACACTAAAGTAGTTGCAGACTTTCATGATTCAGTGCTGTTTGCCTGGGTTTCTACTCTGCTAGTTTTTAATTGTCATCATTAAGACACAATGAAGGGAGCAAACTGCATAGAGAAAGGGTGAAATATAATGAAATCAACAAGAGGTTAAGCATTTAAAACTATAGCAAAAATAGAAATATTTCTAAATGTCTTATCATGCTGTGGTGCTTTTCTGAATGTAGAATAAGAGAAGAGGAAAAAAAAATACCAGCTAATTAAATTTATTCAATGTTATCAGTTGCTGTCACTGATTATGAATCTGGTTGGAACAAAAACCTACAGCCACAGTGGGTCCCCAGGGCTGAGTTTGGGAATCCCTGCACTAAGACATTTAGCTGAACATTTTGAAGCACATTTTTACTACATTTAAAACCTAATCCCTAAAACTGTTTTTATATAAAATAATGTACAAGTAAGGTACATCATTAGGTGGTAGTATTATTTATTAATAAAATGCACACAGTTGGTGTTCTAGGTGCCACCTTGTGGTCATCCTAAAAACAAACATCTATTACCTTCTAACAGCTTTATTAGCTGGTATAAATTCAACACCAGCTACGTTACAAAAACAAGGCTATTCAGTTATAGTGCAGCTTCTCTATGACACATGAAAGTGATGTTTTTAAATGTTTTGTTTTCTCCTAGGGTATGAAACCACTTTTAAGCTCTAGTGAAATCTGCACAGTGATATAATGTAGAATGTTACAAAATTTACATGTCAGCTGTATTCATGGACTAAGTTTCATAGTTAAATGTTTCTAACTGTAAGAACACAAAGCAGAAAGCAACTAAACTGAAAGGTGTTGAAGAGTGTTAATGTTTCTAAGGTTAAGTTTCAATATTTTAACTGAAGCAATTTACTGAATGAGTTGATTCAAAGTGGTTTTAAACTGCTTTAACAAGTATGGCTCCACTACATGAGAGCTGGGACCAATTACAGTCAGCATTATGAGTCCACACTAATTATTGAAGTACTGATGTTGCATAATCAAATAATGTGTTTTGTACCCTTTCCTTTAGAATTAGTTAATCTGAGCACTGAAGTCTGCAAATCAAGACAATACATTTTCATTCATTCTAAACAACTTAACATGCTTTTATACTATAGCAGCTTTATTTATGAATACTTAAGTTAGATAAAGATTTGATTTTATCATTCTGTTTTAATTTACTGTAGCTTTGAAAGATGATCAAACCATAGAATCGCTTACAAAATACCTTAATAATGATGTTTGTGTGATGTTCATTGTGGTTGCTAAAAATCACCCACATGATTTGCTGGATTTGTTTTCAAGGATCATACTCTAATGTAATAAATATGGGCTGCTTTGGCATACTGAATCCATCCATTAATTAATATAAAATTATTTTGTATAACACCTTATATACAGTATCTAGAAGCATTTAGCATGGTAGAAATAGCAAACATTATTTTAAAGAGCTCCTTTCCATAATAAACATGATGTAAAGAGACTTTCTTAAACAGTCACCATAGAAAAATGGATGGCATTTATTTCTGACCACTGAAAACTGGAAGTTTTGATTATTTCTAGGATGTCAAAAAAAAAAAATTAACCAGCAATCTTGAACTATTAAGTCCTCAGCCTCTAGACAATTGTGCCTGCAGAAAGTAAATGAATCAATACATTGTATAGAGCGATGGCAGCAGTAGCTATAGACAATAAAGTCAGTAGGAAATACATTACATCAAAAATAACATTGATCAGTGTAAGGGAATCAAATGTGTGTCACTGTTTTAACAGCATGCGTCCCTGAGAAAAGACACTGATCATGAGATTATAATGTCACAAATCCATTGCATCCACGGTAGATTCCAGCTCTATGTGGCCTTGAATTTGAATTAAGCTAGCTGGAAATGGGTGTGCTGATGTTCAGGTTCTACCATTGGCAATGTAGTGACATGTCACTTAATCTGAGTTTATAATTAAAGAATACAGTACATTTGTGGTAAAAGGTAAAGTTTTTTCCATAATGCTTGCTATTAATTACACTAAATTCTAGTGGGATTATAAATGAAGTAGAAAAAAGAGAGATTACTGATTTCAAAATTAAAATCTAGTCTAAAGGATTCTTATGTATAAAGTCAAATTTCTGGGGGAATATGTTTCAAAGGTGAATAACTAATCACTCGGATGCGTACAGCAAAACTCTGCAAGAGTAACAACACTGACTTTGAAAGAGCCACATGCCACATACTGGGCATAAACTGTGTGTTAATTGTGTAACATCAGAAATAGATGGTGGATGTGCAGTTTATAGGACTGAAACATGCACTGTGGCACTTATTGGACAAATTCAGTGAAGTAAATGGTTGGAGATTAAGGAACAAAAACAACATGGCTTGGTCTCGGAACACCTGTAGGCCTCCAGGCAGCCCTTCGGTAAAACTTTGTGCCGCTGCCATGTTAATCTGTGTAGGGGCACTAAAACAGGTTAAAAAAAAAAAAAAAAAAGTTAAAGAAAAAAAGTTTTTTTTTTCCCCCAAATGTCCATGGCAAGCCAAGTGGCTGCCTCTTTGCATTATCAACAGCCAGTGAACTTGGCTTATCACATGGTCTTCTCTGAAGTTCTGCCTGTGCCATGCACCAGAACATGTAAGACAGGAGATTAGAAGGTTTAACATGTGGCTCAACTCTTGGTGCAGAGTAAACGGGTATTGGTTTATGAGGCACTGGCATTCCCATTGGAACAGATGGTACCTGTTCCGGCATTACAGGTTACATCTGAACCAGAGGGATGTCCATGTATTGGGGAGGCGTAGGAGTAGGTTAGTTAAGGATTGTTTAAAATAGGGTATCGCGGGGGCAGGGAGTGTAGGACAGGCCATGTTTAGAACTGTACATGGAGGAACAAACAATAGTGTAACAATAAAAATGCATAGTAATGTAAATTCTAATGCAATGTTTAAATGTAAAAGGAGTAACACATTAAAATAGCTTGTCTTAATGCTAGAAGTATCAAAAATAAGGCAAATGAGGAGTTGTATGTAGCAGAGCATAATATAATAATATAATTTTCAGTGTTTTCAAAGACTGTGGATGCAAAGAGCAAAACTGCTAAGTTTTACTTTGGTAGGGCAAATTTTGAGCAAATGTTTTAATGCCTGAGGAGAATGGACTGGAATAAGCTTTTAAGTGTGGAGACAGTCGAAGAGTATTGGAACAGGTTTAAAAATGTTATACATGCAGGTACATACAGTACTTAAATTTGGAATTAATAGGAAACTTTATTAACCCACTGCAGAGTTTTTTTTAAAGAGTTAAAGAAACTGCAAAGAAAAAAAAAAAAACGCTGTTTAAGGCGTATCAGACTAATAACTGGAAAGTGAATCATAGGGTGTATGAGAACATGAAGGCAACCATTAGAAAAGGATATTAGGAAGGCTAAAGACAGTTAGAGAAGTACATAGCAGATAAGGTGAAGGACAACCCAAAGAGATTCTTTCAGAATTTTAGTAGTAAAAGAACGGTCAAGGAGGAGGTGAAGTGCATCAGGAATAGTAAAGGGGAATTAATTACAGACAGTGAGAACTGCTGCTCTAAATACACATTTTTCTGAGGTCTTCACAAATGAAGGGAATCACCTTCCAGTGGTAAAGGGGGCTACTACAAAGGTACTGAGTGTTATAGAAATTATAGAGGGAGAAGTAAATCTCAGATTAAATAGGCTGTAGTCAAACACATCTCCAGGACCAGATAATATTTACCCATGAGTTCTTAAGGGAGTTAGCGAGTACATATGTAACCCTTGATGCATATTTTTCGTCACTATGCACTATGGAAATTCCGAGGGAAAAGAAAATGGCAAATATTATCCCCTTATATAAAAAGGGTGACCGGGCAGATCCAAGCAATTATAGGCCAGTAAGCTTTAATGTGCATCACAGGAAAAGTAATGGAAGGAATTCTAAAGGATAAGATTGAGCAGCACATGGAAAGTACAGGAGTTTTACTGAACAGTGAACATGGGTCCGGAAGAGGGAATTGTATGAGGAAGCAACAAACAGGGTATGATGAAAGTTGAGCAGATGATATTATTTATCGTGACTTTCAGAAAGTATTTGATAAAGTGACACCTGAGAGGTTGAGCATCAAACTTAAAGAAGTTAAAGTTCAGGGTGATTTTTGTAGATGGGTGCAGAATTGGCTCAGACACAGGAAGCAGGGGGTGATGGTGCAAGGAACTTTATCAGAATGATGTTAAGAGTGGTGTTCCACAGGGGGTCAGTGCTAGGGAGATATATATATTGCTATCCAAATCTTATATAATATATATATTAAAATATATATATAGTTACAAGATGGTTAAGTTTGCAGATGATCTAGAATCAGTTAAATCATTACAGATAGACTTGGATAGCATACAGGCTTTGGAAAATTTGTGGCAGATGAAATTTCATGTCAGTAAATGTAAAATATTACACATAGGAAGTAAAAATGTTAAATTTGATTGCACAAATGGAGGTCTTAAAATCGAAAGTAAACCTTATGAGAAGAATTTAGGAGGTGTAGGGGACTCAACACTAACAACTTCAAAGACAGTGTTCAGAAGGCATTAAGAAGACCAACATAAGTTTATTAGACTTAAGCACAGCATTTGACACCATTGACCATTCTATTTTACTGCACAGGCTAGAAAATGATGTTGGGCTTACAGGCACTGTGCTCGCTTGGTTTAGTTCTTATTTATCAAATTGATTCCAATACGTACAGAAATGTGCTGACAGTACTCCATTATACACAGAAGTGAGATATGGTATCTCACAGGGCTTAGTACTGGGACCTTTACTGTTTTCACTTTACATGCTTCCACTGGGATCTATCATTAGGAAACATGTTAATTTTCATTCGTATGCAACTAACACCCAGTTATATTTTCTTTTAGATCAAATGAAGTTTCTTTAATGTTGTCTTTAATTAGTTGTAATAGTGAATTAAAGGAGTGGATGGATGAGAACTACCTATCTTTAAACACAGAAAAAACAGAGATGTTAATTATTGAAGGGAATGATGCTGATCACCATGATATTTTGTCATCCTTTAACTCAGTTGAAATCGCCATTAATTTTACTGAATCAGTCCGCAATCTAGGAGTGATCTTTGACTCTAGCATGTCATTTAAAATGCACATTATAAAGTTGTCCAAATTATGTTTCTTCCATCTTTAAAAATGTTGGGGAATAAAGGTTGTGACAGATTGGGGGCGCTATCACTCCCTTGAACCCTCAGACAATACGTCGGACACCAGATAAGTCCAAAATAATGACTTTTTATTAATACAAAGTGCACAAAACATCCTCCTCTCCACAACACTCACAAATATAATCAATACAATAACCAATCCTCCTCTTCCAAACATTTTGCCACCCTTCCACCCAGCTCAGCTCAACTCTGGGATCTTCTACAGTCCTTTTATATAGTCCGTGACCCAGAAGTGCTCCTGAACCCCTGTCTATGTGACTTCTTAGCACTTCCAGGTCAGATCCAAAAGTCTTCTTTTCATCCCAGAAGTACGGCGGTCTTTTTATTCATGTGACTATGACGCACTTCAGGGTTGTATACGAAAGTCTTGCTGTTCCTCCCTGCAGCTCCTTTTAGGGGCCCCTGTGGTATCCAGCAGGGCTGTGGATGAAAACTACAACGTCCATAATTCCCTGCTGGTATGCGGGGCACCTCCATGCTGCAGGGAGGGCTCCATCTGGCGGCCTGGGGGTATTGGCCAAGATGAAAGGCCAGCCACATCCCACAAGGTGCTTTCTAAATAAACAGGATTCAGAGAAATTAATTCATGCATATATTTCTAGTAGGATTGACTACTGCAATGCGGTGTTCAATGGATGTTCAAATTGTTCTTTATACAGCCTCCAGTTAATCCAAAATGCTGCTGCAAGAATTATTATAAGAACAAGAAAATATGAACACATAACTCCAGTTCTTAAATCCTTACACTGGCTCCCTGTCAAGTTTAGAGCAGATTTCAAAATCCTCCTTTTAACATATAAAGCCTTAAATGGCCAGGGTCCGGCTTACTTGTCTGAACTTATCATGACTTACAAACCAGAGGGCACATTAAGATCTCAAGATGCTGGTCTACTTATGTTTCCAAGGATTAATAGAATAACAGTGGGAGGTTCAGCTTTTAGTTACAGGGCTCCTAAACTGTGGAGTGGTCTGCCTGCTACTATAAGAGATGCCCCTTCGGTCTCAGCATTCAAATCCCGGCTGAAGACTCATTACTTCAGTTTAGCATATCCTGACTTGAGCTGCTGATTAACTGTACAGACTTCATCTCTGTTGTTAGTCATTAGGACTAAAACATAAGTGACATGATAGTTATAATTTGTTACTAAACCTCACCTATTCTGTTTCTCTTCTTGGTACTCAAATGTGGCGCTTGGTGCCACGGCCCACCTGCCAAGTTGTTTTGCCTGTCTAAGGTAAATTTATCCCTGATGGAGGATCGCAGGAATCATCAGGTAGATGGGTCCTTTCTTTGGATTGGCTGGCCCAGTGCAGTCTCAGATGTGGAACAGCCAATTGGGGGAGGCAGCTTGATGGCTGAGGTCTGCAGGACTCTAAACAAATCCAAGTCATATTATGTGATATCATCTACTGTTAAATTCTGCTCTGTATTTGTAATATTTTTATTTTTATACTGTATTGAGGATTACTTGTGTTCTGTTCTGTGTATTGTATTGTATTAACCCCCTTCTTTTTGACACCCACTGCACGCTCAACCTACCTGGAAAGGGGTCTCTCTTTGAACTGCCTTTCCCAATTGTTTCTTTCATTTTTTACCTACAAGGGTTTTTTGGGAGTTTTTCCATGTCTTCGTAGAGAGTCAAGGCTTGGGGGCTGTCAAGAGGCAGGACCTGTTAAAGCCCATTGCGGCACTTCTTGTATGATTTTGGGCTCTACAAAAATGAATTGTATTGTATTATATAGCACAATGTGTAGAGTACAAGTCCAAGGAGGTTATGCTCAAGCTTTATAATGTGAAGCCTCATCTGTAGTACTGTATGCAGTTTTGTTCTCCAGCTACAAAAAGTACATGGCAGTTCTAGAAAAATTCCAGAGAAGAGTGACTAAGCTAATTTAAGGGTTACAGGGAATCCATTATGAGGAAAGATTAAAAGACCTGTACCTTTTTAGTTTAAGCAAAGGAAGATTAAGAGATGATATCACTGAAGTATTTCAAATTATGATGGAAATTAGTATAGTACATCAAGACGACACAGTTGAAAACTTGTTACGGGTAAATTTCACACAAAGATTAAGAAGCTTTTCTTTACACAGAGAACCGTAGACACATGGAATAAGCTAACAAGTTGTGTGGTAGACAGACTTTGGAGACTTTCAAAACTAGATGTGAATTTTGTTTAGAATTAAGTTGATAGGACTGATGAGATTTGTTGGGCTGAATCCCCTCTTCTCCTCTAGATTGTTCTAAGGTAATAGTGTTCTAATTGCTTGTGAGTGAAAGCCTAAAGACTGTCTGTATATCTAACTTCTAGTAGGCCAAGATGTTACATTGTTCATTTCCTTTCAAACTGTGGTCCTGTAAAGGTAAAAAGTGATGTCTATGTGAAGTCGTCTTCTGGTGGTGAATTGGGTTGAAAGAGGTTTTGAAAGTTAATGCCATCCCAGTCAACATGCAGCTTACAATTGAGGTCCCAAGGGTGAAACAAGAAGGATACTTGAGACAGATAAGAGGATATTGGTAACAGTTACATAGTTGGTTTTGACATTTCTTCTTATCTGTCATGTACAAAAGAACCTAAAAGGTTAGTTACAACTTTTCTGTTAGGTTCAAGGCATAGGTGATCTGATAACATGGTAAAGCGCTTATTCTATTTAGAGTCTGGAAAAAATATTTTCCACTTCAAGAACTGTTCAAAGCTTCTTAAGAATTTATTCATGCTGCCCTTAAGAAACACGGAAGAGGATATCTTTGAATGAAAACTAGATTCCCACTCCTCTCCAGATGAGTTGATGATGGTGATGAACCTGTTTTTAAATTGGACATGAAATATAGAATTACTTTTTTATATGCTTAATTGCTTCATAATTTACAGCATGTTTTGTGTGCAAGGTACTAATTGGACCTCGAATTAAACTCGGATTAACAACAACAATGGAATGGAGAGAACATGAAAAGACAAACTAGGATTGCATGTTCATTGCCAACTGTTAAGCAGATACCTTTATAAGAGGTGTGCAGAAAGAAAATATTGTGTTGGACAGCAACTGGGATGTATTTTACGTAATGCAAATCATATAGTTGATGATACAGGTTGAGTATCCCTAATCCGAAATGTCTGGGAGTGATATTTTTGATCAAGTAGGGAAACTCAACCAAACCATCTACATCACGATTCACACATATAATAATTGATATCACTGAGCCGTTATTAGAATGTTTGTTGATATGATAAACATATTAAATGTTAAAAGTGATGCATATGATATATAGACTGTATTTGACATTCCCTTTAAGAGGACAAATTCTGCGTATTTACATAGAAGAACTCTTTTGTATTTTTTTTGTCAGTGTAGTCCAGGAACTGGCTGACAGGTCAAATATCTCAGCCAAACTTCACTCCCTCATGTCCTCTGTGCTGGAAACTATTAACGGATTGATGAGACGCCACTTTCAGTTTTTGAATGGTGTGGCTGTACATACATAAAATATAACGTGTTTTTCCCAGTATAAAAAGTAATTTTGCAGTAGTGCCTGATTTTAATAATATAATCAGAGCAATTTACTACACTTATATTGCAATAATGGTACCTAGTGAGAATGAAGCTGCTTTTGTCAACTGTAAGGAGTTAGTCGATTAATGCACAATGCATTTTTAAAGTATGTTAAGGAGCTCTATTAACCCGGCCTCGGTTACTGCATTGAGTGACACCAACCTCAGTGATGCCACTGCACATCACACAGTTAGGTTATTTAGGATTTTTAACTACACTGTGCCAGCCTCTACAATTATCCACCTGCCAATGTTTAAATCTAGGATGAAGACTCGATATTTAAGCATAGCATACTTTTGGTAAAACTGTTGACAAGGCTATATTGCTTTCAAAAAAACATGACGACAGTTGTGATTCACTGTTATGTTTCCTTTCCAATTCTTTTTCTGTTTCTGGGTCATGCTGAGGTAGTTGGCATAACAGAAGACCAAGGATTTAGAATCTGTAGAAAAAAATGTTTTCCTTTCCTCTGTTGCATACTGGATTTGGCTTAAGGCAAGTCTGCTTTTTTGATAGTTATTAATATTTAGTCATTTTAAAAATATAACATTAACAAATTCCAAAACTATGAGCCCAAGTGCCTCTCTGTATTAATGTTTCATAATGGGATTGTGTGCAACATTACATTTTTGTATGGCATTTTATGTGGTATTATAAATTACCTTTATTTTTATGTATTTATGGCATTTTGCTTTATAAGAAAAAAAAAATCAACTATGCTGCATTAAATAATACATTTATTTCCATACACATCTAAGTTTTAGTAATACTATTAGGATAGTTTATTGAATTGATTTTTTTTTCTTTAAAAGTTGTTTTTATTAGGCACTCAATAATGAGGTAATGGAGCCACAATGTTCTTTGAGATTATAGAGGACAGGCTGGAAATTAATGTCTGGTCTCTCAGTGTAAATGCAAAGTTAGTCAATCAAATTCTGACATGAATGAAGACCTGACTGCTAGTGTAACATGCACTAGGTGTTTCATAGACCCATTTGAAAAATTGCAGTTGGCTCAGTTTAAGAGTATTGTTGTTATATCTGTATATTTTGTATGATTTTTCAAACAAGCATGAAATTACCAGAATTTCTTAACAGCATTTGTGTACATTGTTTTATCTTATTTATGATTTTGTAAAATAATAACTCAAGATAATCTAATATACACTTAAAAATAATTAAACTGACTATGATTTAGCATAAGCAAAAAAATAGGAGCTGCATTTTATACTTGTCTAGTAAATAAGTTCTACAGATTGGTTACTATATTGGATCCGCAAAATATAGAATTTAACAAAACATACTGTATCTGACTTTCATAAGTAATAAAGACTTGTTAAACTGTGAATTGTAGGTCAGCTAAAAAAACAATTTAATTGCATATAGCGTATTTCAACAGGTGAGACGAGGCCCTTGTTTATTACTGATGTTACATTAAAGGTAAGAAGCGCACACAGGAGCAATGGTTATGATAAAGTAAAAGCAACTGCTAAAACCAGCAGTGCTGCCTGATTGATGAATTAGTGTGTCATGAACATTATCTAGCTATACTTCTTAATGCAGTAACACAAGAATTGTTTGTCTGTGGGCCCTTCATACTGGTGTTAAGGTTATTTAGTACACTTAGCACATCCAAACGATTTCCAAGTTTTGTGGTCTGTGATGACACATTGAAGTGCCTGGCCAATATAAAATATGGGTGAGACTAAAAGGTATGCGATATCAAGTTTCTGCTCAAAAAGTACACAAGACTGATCAATAAGAAAACCAGCATAGCTGTAATGCAGGAACAATGTATTGTGTTCATGTCCCATTTCTACCCTTAATGACAAACAATTATGACCATTTAAGGGCTAGTCCTACATTAAGTCTGTTGTATGTTTTTTCTTCATTTTCAGTATGCTTACTTTGAGCTATCATGTCCTTAACTCTGTCTGCACTGACACTAATACAGTTTTCCAACAGAGCAGCTTTGCTTTACTTTTTTCATAGTAACATTAGTTGTATTGAATTTCATTTGAGGGAGAGCATACAAATAAAAATACTGAGAGAAATGTACACTATAAGGTCAATAGTGACCTGCAATCCCTAACAGCCACTAACCATTCAATTTAACAAAAACATACTTCAATATTCATCACGTTAGTATAGACCCAGTTTACTTCAAAATGTTAAATTTGGATAAGTGACAGTTTTTTGGATGAGTACTATTACAAAATCATCTAGACCTGATCTTGATTTGACTAAGTTTGTTTACCAGTGAGCAAAGTGTGGGTGAGGTTTGAAGATGGTAATGGCTTTATATTAGAATCATGTCTTCAGTATACATATGACCATACTAAACTATGATGGTCAAAGTGACAACTCATTTTGTAGAACATGGTCATTGCTTACTCTAACACTATGAGCCTCCGTAAGTCTTAGAAATAATAGAGTCTGCTGTGTTTTCTCAACCTTAACTAACCCAGCCACAGGGGATGCACAAACCAGTGTGTTTCTTCGTGCCAGTCCCAAGCCCGGATAAATGGGGAGGGTTACGTCAGGAAAGGCATCCAGTGTAAAATTTTGCCAAATCAATATGCAGACAACAATATAAATTTCCATACCGGATCATTTGAGCCCCGGGTTAACAATGACCACCACCAGTACCGTTAGCCAACAGGGTGCTGGCGGAAATTGGGCTACTGTTGGCCAAAGAAAAAGAAAGAGAAGAAGAGGGGGGAGATGTGTCCGGAGGCAGGAGGAGACGAGGAAAGTAAAGAGAGTGGAACTGAGGGTTTGAACTTTGAATGTTGGCAGTATGACTGGTAAGGGGAGAGAGTTAGCAGATATGATGGAGAGAAGTAAGGTTCATATATTGTGCGTGCAAGAGACTAAATGGAAGGGGAGTAAGGCCAGGAGGATTGGAGGTGGATTCAAATCGTTCTATCATGGTGTGGATGGGAGGAGAAATGGGGTAGGAGTTATTCTGAAGGAACAGTATGTCAAGATTATTTTGGAGGTGAAAAGAGTGTCAGGCAGAGTAATGATTATGAAGCTGGAAATTGGAGGTGTGATGATGAATGTTGTTAGTGCATATGCACCGCAATTTGGGTGTGCAATGGGTGAGAGAGAAGATTTTTGGAGTGAGTTGTATGAAGTGATAAACGGTGTACCCAAGGGACAGAAAGTGGTGATTAGAGAGGATTTCAGTGGGCATGTTGGTGAAGGGAACAGTAGAGATGAGGAGGTGAGGGGTAGGTATGGTGTCAAGGAGAGGAATGAAGAAGGTTAGAGAATAGTGGATTTTGCCAAAAGGATGGACATGGCTGTAGTGAATACTTATTTTAAGAAGAGGGAGGAACATAGGGTTACGTACAAGAGTGAAGGAAGATGCACACAGGTAGATTACATCCTATGTAGAAAAGTTGATCTGAAGGAGATTGAATACTGCAAAGTTGTGGTAGGGGAAAGTGTAGTTAAGCAGCATAGGATGGTGGTCTGTAGGATGACGTTGGAGATCAAGAAGACGAAGAGAGTGAGGGCAGAGCCAAGGATGATATGGTGGAAGTAGGGAGGAGGTTAGGGAGGCACTGGGTGGCAGTGAAGAGTTACCAGACAGCTGGGAAACTACAGCAGATGTAGTAAGGATGACAGCAAGAAGGGTGCTTGGCATGACATCTGGACAGAGGAAGGAGGAAAAGGAAACCTGGTGGTGGAATACAGGAGAGTATACAGAGGAAGAAGATGGCAAAGAAGAAATGGGATAGTCAGAGAGATGCAGAAAGTAGACAAGAGTACAAGGAGATAAGGCGCAAGGTGAAGAGAGAGGTGGCGAAGGCTAAAGAAAAGGCATATGATGAGTTGTATGAGAGGTTGGACACTAAGGAGGGAGAAAAAGACCTGTACTGATTGGCTAGACAGAGAGACTGAGCTGGGAAAGATGTGCAGCAGGTTAGGGTGATAAAAGATAAAGATAGAAACTTACTCACAAGCGAGGAGAGTGTGTTGAGCAGATAGAAAGAGAGAGAGGTTGGATGATGTGGAGATCAGGAATCAGGAAGTGCAACAGATTAGCAAGGAGGAAGTAAGGACAGCTATGAAGAGGATGAAAATGGAAAGGCCGTTGGTCCAGATGACATACCTATGGAAGCATGGAGGTGTTTAGCAGAGATGGCAGTAGAGATTTTAACCAGATTGTTTAATGGAATCTTTGAAAGTGAGAGGATGCCCGAGGAATGGAGAAGTGTACTGGTGCCGATATTTAAGAATAAGGGGGATGTGCAGGACTGCAGTAACTACAGGGGAATAAAATTGATGGGCCACAGCATGAAGTTATAGGAAAGAGTAGTTGAAGCTAGGTTAAGAAGTGAGGTGATGATTACTGCAAAGCAGTATGGTTTCATCCCAAGAAAGCGCACCACAGATGCAATGTTTGCTCTGAGGATGTTGATGGAGAAGTTTAGAGAAGGCCGGAGGGAGTTGCATTGCGTCTTTCTTCACCTGGAGAAAGCATATGATAGGGTGCCTCGAGAGGAGCTGTGGTATTGCATGAGGAAGTCGGGAGTGACAGATAAGTATGTAAGAGTTGTATAGGATATGTACGAGGGAAGTGTGACAGTGGTGAGGTCTGCAGTAGGAGCGATGGATGCATTCATCGTGGAGGTGGGATTACATCAGGGTTCAGCTCTGAGCCCTTTCTTATTTGCAATGGTGATGGACAGGTTGAGAGACGACATTAGACAGGAGTCCCTGTGGACTATGATGTTTGCTGATGACATTGTGATCTGTAGCGATAGTAGGGAGCAGGTTGAGGAGACCCTGGAGAGGTGGAGATATGCTCTACAGAGGAGAGGAATGAGACAGAATACATGTGTGTAAATGAAAGAGAGGTCAGTGGAATGGTGAGGATGCAGGGAGTATAGTTGGCGAAGGTGGATGAGTTTAAATACTTGGGATCAACAGTACAGAGTAATGGGGATTGTGGAAGAGAGGTTAAAAAGAGTGTAGGCAGGGTGGAATGGGAAGAGAAGAGTGTAAGGAGTAATTTGTGACAGACGGGTATCAGCAAGAGTGAAAGGGAAGGTCTACAGGATGGTGGTGAGACCAGCTATGTTATATGGGTTGGAGACAGTGGCACTGACCAGAAAGCAGGAGACATAGCTGGAGGTAGCAGAGTTAAAGATGCAAAGATTTGCATTGCGTGTGACGATGATGGATAGGATTAGAAATGAGTACATTAGAGGGTCAGCTCAAGTTGGGTGGTTGAGAGACAAAGTCAGACAGGCGAGATTGCGTTGGTTTGGACATATGCAGAGGAGAGATGTATATTGGAAGAAGGATGCTAATGATAAAGCTGCGAGGGAAGAGGAAGGCCTAAGTGAAGGTTTATGGATGTGGTGAGAGAGGACATGCAGGTGATGGGTGTAACAGAACAAGATGAAGAGGACAGTAAAATATGGAAGAAGATGATTCGCTGTGGCAACCCCGGGAGCAGCCGAAAGAAGAAGAAGAAGAACTGATGAATTCACTTGCCGAATACAGGAAATGGTAGTCTACTGGACCTCAAAGCTATATATTCAATGTATTCAATTATTACTTCAAAAGTATCGTCCCTGTTTGACTTACACTTTGGCACTGTATCGTGAAGCAACCAAAAAACCAAAACAGTATTGTTGTTCCAAAAATATCAAACAAAAGTAAGAAGGTGGATATGATTTCCAATGCCAATGGTTTAATCCACATGCAGTGCATAGGTTGTAATTGATTCTTTTCAGTCACTTTGTGGGCTGGGCATTAATGTCATGTAACATTTCTATTCTTCTATTGGACCATATATACTGTCAGCATAGCATGAAAGTGCAGGTCTATTACAGAAACTGTTGTCCTTTATGAGGCAGTGTGATCAGCTGTTCTATTTCGGTGACAAGCCAAGATCTACAGCTGCACAGTTTATATAAAACAAAGAAAGTAGACAATCAAAACATTACCTACAACGAAAGTTCAAAACATCCATCCATTATCCAACCCGTTATATCTTAACTACAGGGTCACGGGGGGTCTGCTGGAACCAATTCCAGGAAGGCAAGAAACAAACCCTGGGCAGGGTGCCAGCCCACCGCAGGGCACACACATACCCACACAACAAGCACAATTTAGGTTTGCCAATGCACCTAACCTGCATGTATTTTGACTGTGGGAGGAAACCGCAGCACCCAGAGGAAACCCATTCAGACACGGGGAGAAAATGCAAACTTCATGCAGGGAGGACCCAGGTCTCCTAAGTGCGAGGCAGCAGCGCTACCCACTGCGCCACCGTGCCGCCTAAGTTCAAAACGACAAAAAATAATTAATTACTTTGCAATTTTTTGAGCAGTCATGAACGATGTAACATGGAGTCTTGCTGCTGTTTTCTCACTAATTATTAGCAATCACACGCACATGTATATATATTTATTTTAGACGTGTATTACAATAATTTAAAAACATTTGCTGTCTCTTGCCCTCTGTGTACCTTCAGCACCTTTCCTCTGCATTCACATGTGTTTTGAACCTCTCTTCACAGGTGCTGACTTCTTCCAGTATGTTCTGTCAAGCCCTCTTCTCAGATTCTATCACTTTTTTGAGGCACATTACTAACCTCATTTCCCATTTGTCACTTCCCTCCTCATGTGTCTCACACTCTTATATCGTGTCAAAAGAGCCAAACTGACCAAAGCTAAATATTTCTCTGGGGGCCTGGACACACAGACATTTTATCAGCCAAAATTCACTTTTGCATGAATTGCAAATTATCTTTCAAATAACACTCTTCCTGTAAGTAGTAAGATAAAGATGGTAAATCTAGTTCACTAAATTAATTAAAATCACTTAGTTAAGTTTAGTTAAAAGGCATCCAATCATGAATTTGAACTCCCACCACCAATCATAGCATTCTCTATTACCAACATATCTGCACACAAGAAAACTAAATCAACAGTCTCTTCAGTATTTTTATTTGCCAGGTTTAAAACCTCTAGTTTAGAAATACGTTCACAGTCCCTTGTATTTTCTAAGAGCAACCAACAGAAAAATCTGTGGATTAATTTACCAGTTTGTTCAGAATTTCAACACACTGATTATTTAATTTTGTTCAGCAGTACATTTTTCCTGAAACTCCACCACAACAACATCTCCACATGTATAGTACATGTTAAACTAGAAAGCATTAGGATGTGTAAATAATAATTGTGCAATATTTCAATATACTGTATATGTACAGTATCTATAGTATGAATTTATTTTGCGAAGCATCAATGTGTACCAAATTTTAAAATTTGTTTATTTTTAAGTCATTTAAATTAACAAATTGTAGAATGAAGTGGGAGCTTTTACAGAGCATATATTATACTCTTTATATTAAGTATACTGTATAGGGTTTTTTTTGCGAAATGTTTTTGAATTAAGAAATTGAACACACACACATAAAAAGGTCATTTGAATATGGTTAAAAAACTATATACCCATACAGCACTAACTATTTTCCACCTCCTGCCATCACCACAACCAAAAAACTGGAGCCTTTTAACAGCAGAGTTAAAATCAAAATACGTATACATGAACATATCTGATGTTATAATTTTTGTATTCATTAATTTATTTTAAAGATTTATATGTTTATGCTAATCGAATTTGAAGAAGTGGTTTTTAATTTAAAAATGTTATTTAAAAAAGGGGTATTAAGTCAATGAGCAAGGCAGTGACAGTGTGTCAGTCAGTGAATCAGGTGAAACGAAGATGATCAGGTTAATGTATGATCTGTTTAGTGTTTCAGTTCACCATACTCTTATTGATTTATTCAGCATTACATTTCTAAAGTTTACTATTTCTAAAGTTTTGACCTATTAAGATAGATTATATTATATATGAAAAAGTCTATCTATCTAAATTAAATGGAAATAGTTTTAGCACAAGATAAAGTATTAAATATAATCATACTCTTTTCTTTCATTGTGTATTTGGTAAAATGCCATTTTGCTACCTTTTTGTGCTGTATGATCCTCATAGATACTAGGCTTGATTAATCAGAAAACATAGGAAGCTTTTGTATCTTTGAAATTTCCTTTAGTTCTATACAGACTGGCTTTATAAATAACTGGGGTGAGGAGAGTAGGGAGTGTGTAACCCAGTGGACGCCAAGGATGCATTGCCCCCATGATGAAATGGTGGTCATGGGGCTTAGAAAACCGAGAAGGACATGGAAGCATGGAGGGAATGTCCTTTCTAGGGATGTTACTAGCTTTGGCAGTAACTTGATTATTCTAGGAACTTTTACAATTCTGTGCGTTGGCATATTTTTGTAGATTTGCTTGAGACCTTTTTAAATGATTACTTCACAATATTTGTCTTCTGAGGTACTAAACCTAATTTCTGCACATATTTTTATCATCAGTTATTATAAATGATTTTTTTAGCATTTTCATCACCATTTTATTTTTCCTGCACAAGGCAAACAGAAACATGGATACAGAGCCAGCCATGGGCTATGGGTGTTTTGAGTCAGTTTGTGACTTGGGTAAAGGGCTTATACTAGCAAGGAGGTAGTGTGGCCTGAACTGGAGCTGAACAGAGTAGAAAAGGAGAGTTTTTGGGATGGTCACTAACCAAACTAGTTCAGAATTTTGTGATGTCTCATGAAGCTCTTCAAGAATTATTGGTCAGTCAGTCATTGTCCAACCCACTATATCCTAACACAGGGTTACAGAGGTCTGCTGGAGCCAATCCCAGCCAACACAGGGCGCAAGGCAGGAACAAACCCCGGGCAGGGCGCCAGCCCACCACAGAGAATTATTGGTTCATAGTAATTAGAACTGTAGAAATAAAAAACACTTCACTTTAGAAAACAGACCACTCAGAAAGAAATTCATATGGTGTGTAACAAGAGGGTTCTCCTCAAAGACTACACTACATGGCCATATGGATACTAAAAGAGATTTTGATGTTAGACTTCAACGCCCCTTTGCTAAAATTATCTCAGAAACATCATGTTCCAGTAAATCCTATTATGTAAAAGTTACTGGAACACTCGAATCATGTGTCTCATCCTTTTCAAAATATAATTTGGTTTTGTTGTTGCTGGCAGAAAACGTACAACGAGCTGTCGGCTAAATTTCAACAGTTAAAATTTGAGGGGCTTCCCAAGTCTATGTGACGATGGGCTTCTCCTTCCTGAAAAAATAAATTTGGTTAATATAAAGGATCTGATGGAATCGGTTAGTGAAAGTCAGGAGATAGAAAAAGCTTTCACAAAATAGACAGATACTGGTGATGAGTGTATTATTTACTTGGTTCAATATTTATTCTTTTAGGGGAAGAAAAACTGGATGATTAATCTTAACGGCAATTATATTACTCTTTTTAAAAACGGCAGGGACAAATTGCAAATTATTACCTTGGCCCGTCAAATGTATCTTTGTGGAAGCTTTCAAGGATACTACAAGGTCACTTTATGGTTATCTTGTGAAAGAAGTTCTGATGATTGTTTTGTATTCATGATATTTATTAGTAGTCATACAGCACTTTCCGTCTCTGGTTGATGTCAATGATGTTGTGAAATATTGCGTATACTATTAGATTGACGGTCTGTGGGAGATGCTTAATTCAAATCTCATGTTTCCAGTTTTAACTAAGGTCAAATGATCACCACATTCTTGATCAGGGGTTAGATCAAAAGCAAAAAGAGTATATCCTCGTGAAAACTCTGAACAGGTGATAGTCAGAACTTGATCCTTCAAATGCTTTCCAGTAGCCAACACTAGGTAATAGTATTCTCTTGCACTGTTGCCATTCGCAAAGTCTGGTTGAAAGGGTTTGGAAGGAATTTGTTGGCTGTCCAAGTACAGAGCCAGGAACTGTACATCATTATGTTTGAAACTGAATGGATTCTTTGTATAAGAACCTGAAAAAGCTTCATTATCCACCATGCCAATCACCACATACTCTGGTAATTGACCCAGAAACAGGTTTTCTTAACTGTATACTCGGATACCTGCCAGCATGTTAAATCTTTCATATTCACACTTTCCACACGATATTTAGCATTGGCTGACGTAAGGGCATTAGTATGCCCTAATTTCACGGCTGGAGAAACTTTTACTTTTTTCACAAGCAGGGAGGCCACTGTTATGTTTACTTTGTAATGTTCTGCATCTCCAGACATGAATTCTGTTTAATCTTTGTTCCAAACCATTTTAATCTTCACATCCATGCCGTTCAATATTAATTTTTCCTGAAAAAAGAAGTCCGAATGAATGTGCCCCAAAAGTTCAACAGTGCTGCTCCTGTCTGTATTGGCTCGTCTTTTATTAAAACCAGTTTTTTCTTCATCAGGATCTGTCTCTTCCAATCTATTAAGTGTATCTTTGTAAAAAGTCTCCTGACTGTAATTTAGCAGGCCTTCTGAGACCAATCTGTAAGGATAACAATTTGAACTTTGCGATATTAGACAGTCCCCCAGGATAACATCAACTTGTGAAAACAAACTGGCTATCGGGTAGTTAACAAATCTGACCTTTGCACCCAGCGCGATATTAGTCCTGTCAGCTTTCATTATTTTGCATATTAGGTGTAGAACAGTGCTATTCAGGTCAAGGTAATCCTCCGCATTTCTGGCTATGAGAAATTCTAGTGGTGCTACTTCAGAGAGAGCTGAGATAGGTAGAACTTAAACGTATATACTTTTATCTACAGTCGTTTGAGTGAAAGGCATGGTAAACAGGTCCAATTCAGGTTTTACCCACTCTTCAGAAATTCTGTATACAAAAGACATTTTGCCTTAAAAGATGTCTCTCTTCTTTTTGCTTACTTTAGTCTTGTTCTTCTGGCGATGTCTAGAAAATGCTGTAAAAACAGTGCACCTTGCCTTTTTGACTCTTGGTCCCTCACGCAAACCCGGTGGTCTCTTGTGTTTTGTCTTTCTCATCACCAGCAATGCTGCTCCCTCCTGCTTTTCTTGACTGCCACCAACCACACTTCATATCGCCCCAATGAACACATCTTTTACAATATTTTTAGCAGCAGATTTATTATGTGGTTTTGCTTTCAAAACCTTTTTACTCTGAGAGGTAAAACTCTTCAAAACAACCCCTAAAGTATACCTCCAATACCACCACCATACATTACCGGGGATCCAGAGAATCCTGGTAAGCCGCTACTTGCTTGAGTCTTGTAATATCGGATATAGGGTAAGACCTCACTGTTTCAATTATGCATACAATGCCGGAACGAGTCTGAAATGCAACTTCATTATAACCTTACCAAACTGAAATGGCACATTTCTATGGAACTACTATCTATAGGAGGATCAGATCACAACATGATATACAGTGAGGAAGTGGATATTACATACTGAGGCCTAACAAAGCTGCTCCAAGTTGTATTTCTGAGCAAGATCACTTGTAACAGTCACTTTTCATGACAATTATACTGCTGCAGCTGTGCTCTAATCCTTTCACTCTGAATGCCAACTCCCTTTAAATTGCATACCAATCAAGGCCTTCTCCCATCAGCCCCTGCACACACCTGACTGCTGAGAACTGAAGTTATCTTGGTAGTACTATCACAAGGTCAGCATAATAGGTTTACTTGTTGAACAACAATAAACAGCCACACTGTACCCTAAGAAGCTAACAAGAATATTGACTTAATTTTCTTGTTTTTATGGGCAATGGGAAACAACAAAGGAGCAAGTGCAAGCTAGGAAAAAGATACAGATAGGCTCACATTATACCCCACCTGAACACTGTCAGTATCACAGTATCAGGAATTAGTCTCTTTATCATTAAGGAGTTGATGCCCCATGCAAGCTCTGTGGGTGTAAATGAATGGGCCACCCAGGTAAGCTTTGTGCTCAGGGAGGCTGTGATATTCCTTGAACTCTGAGTCTTAAATATTTAATTAATCTTTTTGGTCCTGTTATTTGTTGGACTTAATGTCTGCCTCAGTACTCAGGTACTGTAGGAACCCATTTACAATGGTACACTAGTCAAAGGCAGTACAAACCTATGAAAAGAGGATATGATGATTTTGCTTATAATTCCAAGAGCCAAACTTAAAAGAAGTAGTGAGGCAACCTTTTCCTGTTATGCACCCAAAATCTGGAATACTTTACCTATAGAAATTCACCAGGCTAGTACTGTGGATCATTTTAAAAAAAACTGAAAAAAAAACACATTATTTTAATATGGCTTTTTCGTGGCTACATTTTAGTTGTATTTCCTGATAGACTATATGGGCATATAATTATCATATTCTTTGGTGATCGCAATCTGTACTAATCTGTACTGTGCTCTGCTATTTTTTCCGGTTCTTTTGTGGGGAATCAAAGAGCCTTGTGTTGATAGACTGAAGACGGGTGTCTCCGTTTTCCTCAAGACGAACTTCATCAGAATCCTATCAAGTGATACCTGAAAACAAAGAGGATTGATTTATGAACATTTATGTTAGGTACAATGCCCAGTAGGGGCTGGGAGGTCATTTTGGACCTGGAACCCCGGCAGATTGTTTTTTTTTTTCTCTATGCTAACTGGAGTTTTTTTGTTTTTTTTTTTTTTCTGTCCTCTTGGCAATCTGACCTTATCGTTTGCCTTTGTTGCTTGTTATGTAATATTATTGTTTTTTCATTCCATATAACTTTCTTTGTGTTGTCTTGTAAAGCACTTTGAGCTACACTGCCTTGCAACTCCCCGAGTAAGGACATTGTTCTACAATTCTAAACTTGGGGTGCCAGTACTTAAGACCAAACAACCAGGGGATGGAGTAAGAGAGACTCGGTCTGAAAAAGACTATTCAAAAACTGGATTCTGTTTTATTCCGGCTATGTCCAAATTATTTTACAAATAAATGTCTTGCAAAAATATTTACAAAGTCCAATGCAAAGACCCTTTCATAAGGAAAATTAGTGCAGGTGCTACTTATAATATTAAGTGACTTCCAAAACAAAAGTGAAGAAAAAAACAACTTTTTCTTTCGGCTGCTCCCATTAGAGGTTGCCAAAGCGGATCATCTTCTTCCATATTGTCCTGTCTTCTGCATCTTGCTCTGTTACACCTATCACCTTTATGTCTTCTCTCATCGCATCCATAAACCATCTCTTAGGCCTTCCTCTTTTTCTCTTGCCTGGCAGCTACATCGTTAACATCCTTTCCCAATATACCCAGCATCTCTCCACTGCACATACCCAAACCAATGCAATCTCACCTCTCTGACTTTGTCTCCCAACCTTCCAACCTGAGCTGACCCTCTAATGTACTCATTTTAAATCCTGTCCATCCTCGTCACACCCAATGCAAATCTTAACATCTTTAACTCTGCCACCGCCAGCTCTGTCTCCTGCTTTCTGGTCAGTGCCACCATCTCCAACCCATATAACATAGCTGGTCTCACTACCGTCCTGTAGACCTTCCCTTTCACTCTTGCTGATATCCATCTGGCACAAATCACTCCTGGCACTCTTCTCCACCCATTCCACCCTGCCTACACTCTCTTTTTCACTTCACTTCCACAATCCCCGTTACTCTGAATTGTTGATCCCAAGTATTTAAACTCATCCACCTTCACCAACTGTACTCCCTGCATCCTCACCATTCCTCTGACCTCCCTCTAATTCACACACATGTATTCTGTCTTGTTCCTACTGACCTTCATTCCTTTCATCTCCAGAGCAAACCTCCAACTCTCCAGGGTCTCCTCGACATCCCTACTTTGGCTACAGAGTCAACAGCAAACATCATAGTCCACGGGGACTCCTGTCTAATCTTGTCTGTCAACTCCATCACCCTTGCAAATAAGAAAGGGCTCAGAGCCGATCCCTGATGTAATCCCACCTCTATGTTGAATGTGTCCTTCACTCCTACTGCAGTTTTCACCACTGTCACACTTCCCTCGTATATATCCTTGATGACTCTTACATACTTCTCTGCCACTCCCAGCTTCCTCATACAATATCACAACTCCACTCTATGCACCCTGTCATATGCTTTCTCCAGGTCCACGAAGACGCAATTCAACTCCTTCTCGACTTCTCTATACTTCTCCATAATCACCCTCAGAGCAAATATTGCATGAAACCATACTGCTGCTCACTAATCATCACCTCACTTCTTAACCAAGCTTCCACTACTCTTTTCCATAACTTCATGCTGTGGCTCGTCAATTTTATCCCCCTGTAGTTACTACAGCCCTGCACATTCCCCTTATTCTTAAATATCGGTACTAGTACACTTCTTCTACAGTCATCAGACATCCTGTCACTTTACAAGATTCCTTTAGACAATCTGGTTAAAAACTCCACTGCCATCTCTCCTAAACACCTTCATGCTTCCACAAGTATATCATCTGGACCAACAGCCTTCCTATTCTTCATTCTCTTCATAGCTGTCCTTATTTCCTCCTTGATAATCCTTTGCACTTCTTGATTCACTATCTCCACATCATCCATCCTTCTCTCTCTCTCTTTCTTCATTCATTAACCTCTCAAAGTACTCTTTCCATCTGCTCAACACACCCTCCTCACTTGTGAGCACATTTCCATCTTTATTCTTTATCACCCAAACCTGTTGCACATCTTTCCCAGCTAAGTCCCTCTGTCTAGCCAATCGGTACAGGTCCTTTTCTCCCTCCTTAGTGTCCAACCTCTCATACAACTCAGCATACACCTTTTCTTTAGCCTTTGCCACCTCTCTCCATCTTGTGCCTTATCTCCTTGTACTCTTGTCTACTTTCTGCATCTCTCTGACAATCCCACTTCTTCTTCACCATCCTCTTCCTCTGTATACTCTCCTGTACTTCCCCATTCCACCACCAGGTTTCCTTTTCCTCCTTCCTCTGTCCAGATGTCATGCTAAGCAGATTTCTTGCTGTCAGTCTTACTACTTCTGCTGCAGTTGCCCAGCTGTCTGGTAACTCTTCACTGCCCCCCAGTGCCTGTCTTATCTCCTCCCTAAACTTAACCTTGCAGTCTTCCTTTTTCAACTTCCACCATTTGATCCTTTGCTCTGCCATCCCTCGCCTCTTTTTCTTGATCTCCAACGTCATCCCACAGACCACCAACCTATGCTGCCTAACTACACCTTTCCCTGCCATCACTTTACAGTCTTTAATTTCCTTCAGATTGACTCTTCTGCATAGGATATAATCTACCTGTGTGCATCTTCCTCCACTCTTCTACATTACTCTATGTTCCTCCCTCTTCTTAAAATACATATTTATCTCAGCCATGCCCATCCTTTTTGCAAAATCCATTATCCTCTGACCTTCATTCCTCTCCTTGACACCATACCTACCCATCACCTTCTCATCTCCTCTGTTCCCTTCACCAACATGTCCATTGAAATCCGCTTCAATCACCACTTTCTGTCCCTTGGGTACACTGTCCATCACCTCATCCAACTCACTCCAGAAATCTTCTTTCTCATCCATCAAACACCCAACTTGCGGGGCATATGCACTAACAACATTCACCATCACACCATCAGTTTCCAGCTTCATAATCCTTACTCTGTCTGGCACTGTTTTCACTTCCAAAACACTTTTGACATACTGCTCCTTTAGAATAAACCATACCCCATTTCTCCTCCCATTCACACCGTGATAGAACAATTTGAATCCACCTCTGATCCACCTGGCCTCCATCACATTAGCTAACCCTCTCCCCTTACCTGCCAACATTCAAAGTTCCTATCCTCAGTTCCACTCTCTTTACCTTCCTCCTGTCCTTCTGCCTCCGGGCACATCTTCCCCCTCTTCTTCTCCTTCTTTGGCCAACAGTAGCCCAATTTCTGCCTGCACCCTGTTAGCTAACAGTACTGGAGGTGGCCGTTGTTAACCTGGGCCTCAACTGATCTGGTATGGAAATTTATATCGTTGTCCGTATATTGATCTGGCAATATTTTACACCGGATGCCCTTCCTGACGTAACCCTCCCCATTTATCTGGGCTTAAGACCGGCACAAAGAAACACACTGATTTGTGCATCCCCTTTGGCTGGGTTGAAGAAAAAAACAACAACAAAAATAAACCCCTCCTCCTTCGTTCGTGAAGGACAGTCTGAAAAATTAATCAAAAAAAAATGAAAAATGAAGCAACTACTATAAACACAAAGGTCGGTACATATATCTGCTACTCAGCTAAGCAAATCAGTAACATAGATCTACACTTAAGCCCGAAGATCTGGTCAAATGATGACCCCTGGCATTCGGACCATAGTTTTATACCGTAAGAACTTTTGTCCATCCAATCCTCATTTACGTTACCTGAGGACTTTCAATAAACCATCACATCAGGATGTGCACAGTACGTCAACACCTGCTCAGATGCAGTCAACCCTATTTAAATGTTCCCGCAGCTGTGCACGCATACCCGTCTGTCTTGGTGACGTGAAGGATTCTTGTTCAGCTTCTGTTTGTTGAGTGCTGTGTACTTCCACTCACTTTCATTTTCACTCTTTGCCACACGTGTGAATTCCCTTTGCCAGCTACTCTGAAACTGAGTTCTATACAGTGCATCTGGAAAGTATTCACAGTGCATTACTTTTCCACATTTTGTTATGTTATGTTATTCCAAAATGAATTAAATTCATTTTTTTCCTCAGAATTCTACACACAACACCCCATAATGACAACGTGAAAAAAGTTTACTTGAGGTTTTTGCAAATTTATTAAAAATAAAAAAACTGAGAAATCATATGTACATCACAGCCTTTGCTCAATACTTTGTCGATGCATCTTTGGCAGCAATTACAGCCTCAATTACAGCCTCTTTTTGAATATGATGCCACAAGCTTGGCACACCTATCCTTGGCCAGTTTCCCCTATTCCTCTTTGAACCACATCTCAAGCTCCATCAGGTTGGATGGGAAGCGTCGGTGCACAGCCATTTTAAGATCTCTCCAGAGATGTTCAATCGGATTCAAGTCTGGGCTCTGGCTGGGCTACTCAAGGACATTCACAGAGTTGTCCTGAAGCCACTCCTTTGATATCTTGGCTGTGTGCTTAGGGTCATTGTCCTGCTGAAAGATGAACCGTCACCCCAGTCTGAGGTCAAGAGCGCTCTAGATCAGGTTTTCATCCAGGATGTCTCTGAACATTGCTGCAGTCATCTTTCCCTTTATCCTGACTAGTCTCCCAGTTCCTGCCGCTGAAAAACATCCCCACAGCATGATGCTGCCACCACCATGCTTCACTGTAGGGATGGTATTGGCCTGGTGATGAGCAGTGCCTGGTTTCCTCCAAACGTGACGCCTGGTATTCACACCAAAGAGTTCAATCTTAGTCTCATCAGACCAGAGAATTTTGTTTCTCATGGTCTGAGAGTCCTTCAGGTGCCTTTTGGCAAACTCCAGGCGGGCTGCCATGTGCTTTTTACTAAGGAGTGGCTTCCGTCTGGCCACTCTATCATGCAGGCCTGATTGGTGGATTGCTGCAGAGATGGTTGTCCTTCTGGAAGGTTCTCCTCTCTCCACAGAGGACCTCTGGAGCTCTGACAGAGTGACCATCGGGTTCTTGGTCACCTCCCTGACTAAGGCCCTTCTCCCCTGATTACTCAGTTTGGATGGTCGGCCAGCTCTAGGAAGAGTACTGGTGGTTATGAACTTCTTCCACTTTCGGATGATGGAGGCCACTGTGCTCATTGGGACCTTCAAAGCAGCTGAAATTTTTCTGTAACCTTCCCCAGATTTGTGCCTCGAGACAGTCCTGTCTCGGAGGTCTACAGACAATTCCTTTGACTTCATGCTTGGTTTGTGCTCTGACATGAACTGTCAACTGTGGGACCTTATATAGACAGGTGTGTGCCTTTCCAAATCATTTCCAATCAACTGAAATTACCACAGGTGGACTCCAATTAAGCTGCAGAAACATCTCAAGGATGATCAGGGGAAACAGGATGCACCTGAGCTCAATTTTGAGCTTCATGGCAAAGGCTGTGAATACTTATGTACATGTGCTTCTCAATTTTTTTATTTTTAATAAATTTGCAAAAATCTCAAGTAAACTCTTTTCACGTTGTATTTATGGGGTGTTGTGTGTAGAATTCTAAGGAAAAAAATGAATTTAATCCATTTTGGAATAAGGCCGTAACATAACAAAATGTGGAAAAAATGATGCGCTGTATCTTTCTGACCTGTTCCTCTGATTTTAAAAATAGCACTTTCGCCCTCTCTCCTGCAGCGGTTATTAAAACGTGCCACCGCACTCGGCTGCCAGAAACTGTGAGCGTGCTCAAAAAATGGCCTCAGATACATGCCTTGGCTTCAGCTAGTTTGAGCCCTACGGCTTGCTCTCGGAGCACCTGTAGGCCTCCAGGCAACCCTTTGAGCATCCTGGCACTCAAACCTCTGGTGAAACTTTGTGTCATTGCCATGCTAATCTGTAAAGGGGAGCTGAAACGGGTAAATGAAAACTATGTCTAACATTTTTCTCCCGATGTCCATAGTAAGCTGAGCGGCTGTTTCTAAATTTTCTTTATTTCAACAGCCACTGAACTTATCTTATATTAACTTGGCTTCTAACATGCCAGTAAGAAAATATGCTATATAAATAAAAATTGTAGTTGTTGATGTTGTGAAAGGTTATGTGACATTTGACTCATGGCAGCAGTTAAGGAATGAAGTAATTTAAAAAATAATTAATCAATGCAGCTTATTTATCTTGTCTTAAACACTATTAAAATCTTTTGCAAATGATCTCCACCAATAACAATATATTTTTCTAAGTGAGTTCACAAAGTTCAATTAACCAGAAGAAAAGCTAAATTATTCCAATTATGTGTACTTAATGTGTACTTTATTATGGAAGCTCTGAACTGCACAGTGAAAAAAATAATGGGATAGCCCTTATCTCGTACATACGTGAAAATATCTTGTACGTATGGGATACTTTCATATACATAAGAGATGTTTAGGGTACATACGGGATACATTAGGGAACATGTTTTTATGTATTTACGGGATGCTTTTACGTACATACAAGATGTTTTCATGTTCGTATGAGATACTTTCACGTACTGTATGTACGAGATAAAGTTACATAAAAAAATTTCAAAAGTGTTTTTTGGGACTACCTAATTACACCTTTTCCAAGGCAATGGCGCTTCAGTTTGATGTCACTCTCATCTTTTGTAGCGTGGTGATATAAAAAAGCACACGGGTGGGCTTTTATTTATTAAAGGAGTGCAGGATGGTTTGAGATGGGTCTAACTGCTATACCTATGATCTATGTCAGATAATGCCCACAACATCAGTCATGAAATGCCCATCGCACGCCGGTTACACTATGGTTAGATTAGGGTTGTGGGAGAGTTATCTGACTCAAAGGGTTTAAATATGTGCTTTATGTTGACATGTATCCATCTGCACACTCATAAGTTGCCCCTGAGGAGATATGGTGCATTGTTTTTTCTTCTTGGGAACAATTTAGTGTGTACAACTTACTATCTTGTGCCCACCACTTACCATAGCCTGTGCACCAGGTGCTTTAAGGTCGCACCAGCTTATATCGCGTATATGCCGCATACATTAAGAAGAGCGTCAAATCATTTTCTGAAAACAGGACACATCACTAAACAGTTTGATGTTTTCTTCACACAGCTACATTCCACAGAAAAGGATATTGGCATGTTTATAAAAGCAGGCTATGCATTCAAGCCCAGATCATTGGATCCATGAAGTAGCAGTGCTAACCACTGCACAATATATAGTAAAAGGAAATGACATTAGTTAGCCAGACCTCAGTATGTGCATCTCAGGAACTGCAGGTCTGACATTGTGGTCAGCAACACAGGAGCGCTGCAGGGGACTGTACTTTCTCCGGTCCTGTTCAGCCTATATACATCGGACTTCCAATACAACTCGGAGTCCTGCCACGTGCAAAAGTTTGCAGACAACACTGCTATCGTGGGCTGCATCAGGAGTGGGCAGGAGGAGGAGTATAGGAAACTAATCAAGGACTTTGTTAAATGGTGCAACTCAAACCACCTACAACTGAACACCAGCAAAACCAAGGAGCTGGTGGTGGATTTTAGGAGGCCCAGGCCCCTCATGGACCCCGTGATCATCAGAGGTGACTGTGGGCAGAGGGTGCAGACCTATAAATAGCTGGGAGTGTAGCTGGATGATAAATTGGACTGGACGGCCAATACTGATGCTCTGTGTAAGAAAGGACAGAGCCGACTATACTTCCTTAGAAGGTTGGTGTCCTTCAACATCTGCAATAAGATGCTGCAGATGTTCTATCAGACAGTTGTGGTGAGCGCCCTCTTCTACGCGGTGGTGTACTGGGGAGGCAGCATAAAGAAGAGGGATGCCTCATGCCTGGACAAACTGGTGAGGAAGGCAAACTTTATTGTAGGCACAGAGCTGGACAGTTTGACATCCGTGGCAGAGTGACGGGCACTGAGCAGGATCCTGTCAATAATGGAAAATCAACTGCATCCACTGAACAGGATCATCTCCAGACAGAGGAGTAGCTTCAGTGACAGACTGCCGTCACTATCCTGCTCCACTGACAGATTGAGGAGATCGTTCCTCCCCCACACTATGAGACTATTCAGTTCCACCCAGGGGGTTAAACGTTAATATTATACAAAATTATTGTCTATCTATTATACCTTAATTGTTATCGCTCTTTAATTTAATATTGTTCTTTATCAGTATGCTGCTGCTGGAATATGTGAAATTTCCCTTGGGATTAATAAAGTATCTCTATCTATCTACTTACTAGCCCACAGCTTCTTATTCATTCAAGTTATGAAAGGAATTCATATGTCACGTATTGCGTGCATGTGAAGTTTACCCAGTCCAATGCGGGTTCACTAATATAATTCTCTGGTAAACATGGTACACTCAATTGCTTATCTACACCAGTGAACTGTGGGATTTAACGTGCATCTAAAGAGTTAAATCCAAATCGGGCTACTTTAATTCCTACTGTGTTCAGACAAGAAATGTACCCATGTTAAAAAGGCAACCTTGAATATCCTAGTCAAATCCAATGGCAAACCTGGCACACTGGGTCAAGCATTGTACTGTGAAAATTGAAATGTGATATTTATATAGCACAGCAGAGAGCTAAATCGTTTTTTTGTCATGTTTTTGATGAGATGGGCCCCAAGTTAAATTGCAGGTGATACTTGCTTAGCCCAAATGTAGGTACACTTGGTAGATACGCAAGATCGAAAAAATGCTATGCCATTTGAATATGAGTTGTCATTTGAACATTTTTTTTTTTTTCGATCTTGCCTGTACTCCACTCTGTCTGCATTTTCAGTATCATGCACCATAACGTGGAGTACAGGCAAAATCTAGCATAGTGTTTTCAAATAATGATGTGTGTGTGCGAGAGAGGCAGAGATGGATTCGATCTCATTTAAGTGGTTACTGGAATATAAAATAAACACTTTCACAAAGGTATAACAAACCAAGTGTGCTTTTACTCAAGAACAAAACTGAATAAAAAATTCAAGTGACAAGAAGATACTAAGAAGACCTGGTTCACCAGAGTTTGTATGCCTGGTTACACCCCTTCAGCGATATCTATCTTTTAAAGATTGCAGAACTTTACACCGGCTGTTACAGACTGAAATCAAAGGCTTCTTCCTTTTGGGAATATCATCAGCATGGCATTGCCAGATCTAAACGCTAGCGTGGCAAATTGCTCGCGTACTGAAGTGACTTTAGCTGCAGGAGGAAGTCCCCTTTTACTTCTGGTGTCAAGCAGAGTTTTCTCACAGTGCAGCAGTCTGTTAGCCAGGGAAAATGCTGTAAGGATGCTGTCTGTAGTTACAGCTTTATGATGACAGACTCGGAAAGACTTTGCCTTTGGTTGCAACTCAAAACAGTTGTCAACGAAACGTTGCTAGATGTCTGAAAGCACAGCAAATCTGTAGTTTTTCACACGTTCTGCACAGGTATCTTTTTTGTCACAGCGCAAATGCCATATGGTAGTCTGACAGTGGTCACGGGACATTGTATCTTTGATTGCCGGTATAACAAATAGTTCTGAGTAGGCATCAGCCACAGAACCAACTGTGATCATCGCTGCTTTTATGAAAAGAATGGAGATAAACGGCATCAACTCAGAAAGGGAGAGGCAAGTTCGTTGTACCACACGAACGTCACTGAGAGAATAAAACTGAATAATAAAAAAACAAGCACTAACTTTTACATGTAGCCAAAGTTTACACCAGGTGTTACGGGCTCAAATCAAATGTTTGTTTTTATTATATTAATGTAATAACAATAATAGCAGCTCACTACCTAAAATGCGGAGCGCCCAGTCTCGAGCCCAGGACCTTTGTGTTTTAAAGCAGTGGTTCTTACCTCTACACCATTCAAAAACACGTATTAACTCCCTGTCAATTGACAATTGAGCTTGGGTTTTTAACTCTTTGACAGCAACATATAAATCAAATGTTTTTTTTTCCTTTTGTTATATTCTTAAATAAAGGCGCATGTGTTTATTTGATATTTGGACTAAAGTCTTCATACATTTTGCACTTCACGTCATTATTAGTATAACATGGAAAAAGTTTCTGCTTTGGGTTTGTGTTCAGCATTTCTTGCCTCACATTTCCTTTCATCCTACACTTACCCAGGATCTTTGCAGACACGGAACACACATGAAATGCATGTATTCCAAATAATGATATACTGTATTATTCAGTCCAGGAACCTCATACGCAGATAAGAAGCCTTGTCTTGAGCTAGGAGAGTTGAACTCCGTCAAGGCAGGGGATGGCACAGCTGGCTGCTTGCTGCTTGTGCTGATCTATACATTTACAAAACAAAAAACGCTAATGGAGAGGTGCAAAGGGATTTAAGGTGGGCTGGGTTTTTTTGTACGCTTCAGTAAGTCTAGTGTTAAAACATTACAACAATCTAGACAAGAACAGGTCTTTCAGTCCAACAAACCTCACCAGTCCTATCCACCTAATTCTGCCAAAATAACATCAAGTCTAGTTTTGAAAGTCTGTAAAGTTCTACTGTTTACCACACTAATTGGTAGTTTATTCCATGTGTCAATTATTCTCTGTGTAAAGAAAAACTTCCTAATATTTGTACAACAAACATTTATCTACATCTAATCTCACAGAGTCAGAGAAGATCTGCCAGGAAGAATGGGATAAGCTACTTAAATCTAGGTGTACAAAGCTTGCAAACACATTCAAGATGGCATGAAGCTCTAACTGCTGACAAAGTGGCATCTACAAAGAAATTAATTAAGAGTCTGAATACTTGCATAAGTAAGAGATTTCAGTTTTCTATTTTTAGTAAATTTGCAAACCTTTCTGAAAACATGTTTTCACTTTGACTTTGTTGATTGGCAAAAATGGCAAAATTTTAAAATTAAATGTACAGCAGAATAATGTGTGCAGAAACTGATGGTATCTGAATATTTTCTTAGCCCACTGTATATAGTTTATATTTCAGCTGTTTTTACAGGTAAAAATTCACAAGCTATTACGTATATTTACCCATTTGTCTTCATAATATAAGCATAAGACATACTTCCTAATGACGCATAAAAAAGCAAGCCAAACAGATATCCATTACAGGGAACCTGGCAAGGTTTTCAGGTGCCATGACAGACCCCCTCTGCACAGAATCCTAATCAATAGGGGGCACGTTGACTCACAACAATACCATTTAACTAACTTAACCTCCTTGGTGTTAAACCAAACAATTAACCCCAAGTGTTTCTTGGGTTAAGCTGTTGTGATCCAATATAAAGTGTTAAACCTGAATATTACTTTGAACCAATAGCTGAATAGTGATGACAACGTGAATTACTAACCAGATGTTGACAAGGATAGTGAAAGTGATTCATACGGCACTGTACAAAAGAAACAACATGATATGCCTGGTGACTTCAGTTGTGTAACACTGCGATGGGGTGTGGTATCTACATGGTAAAAAGGTAAAATGACTGCAATTAAATAGAAGTACACAAAAGATATTAGCCCCCTAAGCACTGTTCACAATGCAGCAACTGCCAATGTTCATGTCAGGGAAAATGTTGAAGTAACTAAGTCTTGCACTATTGTAGCCAACAATTACACAATGGGTGTGTTGTTTGTTCAGTTCAGGCACCGTCTTTCTGCCCTCTCTTGCACAAGCAACAGAACAGATATTATAAGAAAAGTGTGCAAAGAAATACACTTCTGCTGTATTTCCACAAAGTTGTCTGCCCTCACAGATTCTGACCGTCTATTTGTGTCCCAATGAAAGTTTTTTCAATACCACTACTGTCTGCTTCTTCATCACCGCTCTTGAAGCTAGCTGCTGCTACAAAACATGGTGTTTTACTCCACTAATGACAAAATAGCCTGTCCCTCATTTTAATTTTACTATCAGCCTGTCTTTTTCATTTACCTTAGATCCTCAAATGAATATCTATTTAGAATTCCAAGAACAAAACTTAAAAGAAGTGGTGAGGCGGCCTTCTGCTGCTATGCACCTAAAATCTAGAATAGCCTGCCAATAGGAATTTGCCAGGCTAATACAGTAGAGCACTTTAAAACACTGCTGAAAACCTATTACTTTAACATGGCCTTTTTATAACTTCACTTTAACTTAATCCTGATACTCTGTATGTTCAATTCATCATAATAACTATTCATGGTGGCTCTAAAATCCGTACTGACCCCTACTCTCTCTTCTGTTTCTTTTTCCGGTTTCTTTGTGGCCACCACCTACTCAAAGCATCATGATGCTCCAGCAATGATGGATGGATTAAAAGGCAGAAGTCTACGTGACCATCATCTTCAAGTCCTTCCGTGAGAACCCTAAATCCAAAGGGGACTGTTTCATTTATGTTAGGTAGAATGCCTAGAGGGGACTGGGCAGTCTAATGGTCTGGAATCCCTACAGATTTTATTTTTTTTTCTCCAGCCGTCTGGAGTTTTTTTTTGTTTTTTCTGTCCACCCTGGCCATTGGACCTTACTCTTATTCTATGTTAATTAATGTTGACTTATTTTATTTTCTTACTGTGTCTTTAATTTTTCCATTCTTCATTATGTAAAGCACTTTGAGCTACTGTTTGTATGAAAATGTGCTATATAAATAAATGTTGTTGTTGTCTATATGACAAGTAACAACATTAGTCGACTCGGATGGCCTTGTTGCATTAGATAACAAGTGTAGCTATAAAGTGGGCAGTGTTGACAGTGATTGAAAGTAAAAACAGTCCCAATCTTGTATTTAAATGTGCAGTATTTAACTTAACAACTGTGAGAATCAGCATTATATTATTTATGCATTACATTCAATGTAAAATACAGTGAATGGCCAATAGGGTTCTGCTATGGCATGCCAAATTAATATTTAAAAATTTATCAAAATGAATGTTCACCTTTTAAGATATCTTAAATTTGTTCTCAGATACTTCAAAATATATTCCTTTGCATTTTATGATATCTGCAACTCATTTTAAGATATCTGTAATTCATTTCTAGAAATATTAAATACATTTTTATATATCTTAAAATTGCTTCCTGTGCATTTTAAGATATCCCAAATACATTTTGAGATATCTCAAATTGACCTTGCATGCATTTTAAGATGTTTGAAATTAATTTATAGATATCTTGAAATCACTTTCCATAAAAGTTCCTATTCTTTCAATAGGACTTCAGGTCCATTTTAGGATATCATAAAATATATTTGAGATATTTCAAAATAAGAAGAAAATTATTTTGTATGGCAAGTTGAAATAATATGTTTAGATATCTTAAAATGTATTTTAGGATATCTTGAAGTGCTTTAAGATATCTTCCTTTCCATTTTCAGATATCTGAAAAGCATTTAAAGATGCTTCAGAATTCCTAATCATTTCATGGTGTTTTAAATACATTCCAAGATACCTCAAATGCAATTCAGAATATCCTGAAATGCGTTCCTGTGCAAGATGTAATTTTAAAATATCTTAATCCTTTGCCCATACCCAAAAATGGACTCAGTTATTTTGGTGAATAGAGAATTATTACAAGATATCCTGAAATCTGTTTGAGATATTTTAAAATGCATGTATTATTCTTTGAAATAGGATTCAAAATATATGTCTGAAAAAAATTCATTAACATCTTAAAATGTTAATTCAGCTTGCACCATTCTGCTTTGTTTTCATCCTTATTGCATTAGCAATGTGTATGCTCAACAACTTAGCTCAAAAAGTAAAAAGTACTGAGAGAGTAGACTAAGAATGCCATTACATTTAAATTATGAAATAGTTATTTAAATGAAAACTACACTATTCAAAAAAATACAGTATTAAAATAAAAAAGGTTTTTCAAGGTGAGAGTCTGGGTAGTGAGTCACATTTAAAATTCCTCAATTATGTCATGCAGAATGTTTGCATTAGTCATTCAGTCTGTCTTTATAAATTAAAGGTACTTAATGAAGGTCATTGTCTGTGAAAACACTTCTAGTACTTAAAAACCAAGAAGTGTTTTGGTAATTTTTGCAGATTTAGCCCCAAATGTGAAAATCATCATTATACTTATGTACATCACCTGATGTGACAACTGGCAAAATATCAGAAATTTTAAAAGTGAAGTACCTGTATTTTACATGTACTTATAAATAGTTCTTTATCAATGAATGTGTATTCTCAATATATTTCAGTTGAATTTAAAAAAATAAAGTTATTCCTAAGTAGGTTTTGAAAAATGGTATGGCAAATGTCTTCATCGAAAATGTATTTGCATCCATTCCCAATGTGAACACTCATAAAATTATAATGGCTAGGGACTTTAATTGTATTTTAAATCCAAACCTAGATAGGTCTCCTGTCACTGGGGTGATGACATCAAATACTGCAAAGACAATTACACAGTTTTTAACTGACCACAACTTATCAGGCCCCTGGAGATTTCTAAACCCAAATTCAAGAGCATATTCCTTCTACTCATCAGTGCATCATTGCTGCTTAAGAATTGATTATTTGTTATTTCCGACCATACCCCTTTGATATTGGAGCTAAAATCATTATGCCCCAGATATTCATCTCACAGATGGCATCTTAACCCATTTTTATTAGCAGATGAGAACTGTACAGAATTTATACCCAAAGAAATAATTTTTTTTAATGGCAAATACATCCTGAGAGGTCTCTGCAGGAATACTCTGGGAAACCCTGAAGGCCTTTTTAAAAGGACAGATTGTCTCATATCTTTCCCACAGAAATAAATTGGAAACCAAGAAGGTATCAGAGCTAACCAGCAAAATTACTAGAATAGATCAAGAACATGCCAGGTGTCCAAGTGAGGCTCTTCATAGGAAAAGGCAGGCTCTGCATTCATAACTCAACCTCTTAACAACTAAAGAAACTGAACAACTCATTTTTAAATCAAGACATCGTTACTATGAACACGGAGAGTAAGCTAATAAGATCTTAGCTCAAGAAGTCCACAATCAAGATGTTTGCAATGCAATCCCAGCAATCACCAACACAAACGGAGACAAAATCATTGAATCTCTAAATGTGTGCATAAAAATAAAATGCGCACATTTAGAGACTACTACAAGTCCTTATATTCTACTAAGTTTAAAGAAGACAAGACACAATCTAATGCATTCCTGGATGCATTACAGATACTACAAATAGATACTCTTAGTGCAGAGGAATTGGATAAACATTTGGCACTATCATTACTAGATGCTATAAAGTCACTTCAGAGTGGAAAAGCAGCAGGCCCTGATGGCTACTCTGCCAAATTTTATAAGAAATTATCCACTCCGCTAGTTCCCCTTTTATTAGCAACATTTACTGAAGCTAGAGACAATAAAATTCTACCTCAAACTTTTCACAAAGCATTAATCACTGTCTTTCCTAAACAAACTAAGGACTTATTACAAGGGGCATCATACAGACCAGTTTCACTTCTGAATAATGATGTTAAGATACTCTCCAAAGTCCTAGCTAGAAGGATGGAGAAAGTGCTGCCTTCTGTAATATCACAAGATCAAACTGGATTTATTAAAGGCTTACAGTTAGCATCCAATCTTCGATGCTTGTTTAATGTAATATATTCACCTGCAAAGTCAAACACTCCAGAGATGATATTATTGTTGGATGCAGAAAAAACATTTGATATGATTAAATGGAACTACCTGTTCATTACATTGTAGGAATTTGGGTGTGTCCTGAACATTTGTGCATGGATCAAACTACTGTATACCAGTCCAGAAGCTTCAGTTTGTATTAACAACATTAATTCAGACTACTTTAAACTAGAACGTGGTACCAGACAAGGATGCCCCTTGTCACCACTGCTTTTACAATCTCCATTGAACCACTGGCAGTTCACTGTCAAAATGCTTATGAGATTATGAGGGGATTATCAGAGAAGGACTTGAAGAGAAAATTTCTCTATATGCAGATGATATGGTACTATATATATCAGATCCACAAAATACTGTGCCTGCAGTCCTAACGACACTAACAGAATTTCAAAAGATTTCTGGTCTCAGAATTAATCTGAATAAAAGTGTGCTCTTTCCAGTGAATTCTCAACCACACAATCTTAGAGTGAACACCTCACCTTTTATCATTGTAGATCAGTTTTAATACCTAGGGGTAAACATCACAAGTAAACATAAAGCTCTTTCTCAACAAAATTTTGCCGTCTCTATGGAAAAAATTAAGCAAGACTTGCATAGAAGGTCAACCCTTCATCTCACTTTAGCTGGAAGAACTAACATTGTTAAGATGAAAATCCTTCCAAAGCTTCTCTTTTTATTTCAAAACAGTTCAATATACAGTACATAAATTAATAGTTTTTTAAGAAATTAGATTCAACCATAACCTCATTTATCTGGAATTCAAAACATCCATGTATCCAAAGAGCGATCCTACAAAGACCTAAAGCAGAAGGTGGCATGGCTCTACCTACTGGACAGCAAACATACAAACTATAAAAACCTGGACATGAACACAAATACAGTATACTTGAATTTGGCTGCCAAATAAAACGAAAGTTGTGGTTCAATAATACAGATCTTAGTCCAGATCAAAGCAAACAGGCAAACATGGAGATTTTACAGTGGGAAACAGGAAATTATGTTCTCGGACAGGTACCGGTTATGAAATCTTCGGGGTTGGGGCTAGAAGTGACGTGGCCAGAACCAGAAGTGACGTAGCCAGAACTGGACATGGCGTCCTAGGAGGCGGAACTGAAAATGTCTTCATTGGACCCAAGCAGAATTTCCCATGATCGGTCTGTCAATGAAAAAGAGCAAGGATTAGTGCCATCCCAAGCATGTTCTACACAGTTTTGTAAAGTGTGTTTTGAAAGACATGCTAGTGTCAAAGATAACACCCAAATTTTGTGCTGTAATCAATAAAACATGATTACAATTGAGTTAAAAACCGATAAAATGTTGTTTCGGTCAAAAAGGTCTCATTTAACCAGTCATATAACTACTGAAACAATTAATTAAGGATACCACTGGAGAAACATCATTTAGTCTAAACAAAAGGTATAATTTGTTGGTGTGTTCATATTAATAAAAATTAATTTTATTTTCCTAAAGGATGTATGCACAGTGAAAACAGTAAGGGTCCCAATACTGATTTCTGTGGGACATTGCATTTAACTGCTGAGAATAATGATGGAATACTGTCAGCACATTTCTGTAAGTACTGAATTTTATTAGATAAATAAGAACTAAACCAGGCAAGCACAGTGCCTTCAAGCCCCACTATAGTTTTCTAGCCTCTGTAATAAAATAGAATGGCCAACGGTAATAAACGCTGTGCTTAAATTTAACAACATGGTTACTGTTGAATTTCCTTCATCAGAGGATATTAGAATGACATTTACAACATGGGTTGGAGCAGTTTCTGTTATGTGACCGGTGCTGAAGCCAAGCTGGAATTTTTCAAATAAATCGTGATGTGTAAGGCAAGATTGCAGCTCAGTGATGGGTACTTTTCTATTTTAGAATTTAAGAAAAAAGGGGTAAATTTAAAACGTGTCTATAATTATTTTTCTGCATATGTGGGTCTATCTCTAACTTTATAAGTAATGGTACGATAACACACACTAGGTATATTGCCTAAAATGTTGTTAATCAGTCTGCCAAGTGGCATTGTGCTGAGTCAACTGAGAGTGTATTTCTGACATTTATTGTACAATTGTTCAAATGACTTCAACAATTTTTTTTTCTGTAAGCAGAAAAAAGCACAAAAGATTATATAGAACATTAAGAAAATTGTAATAGTGTTTTTTGATGTTAACAGACATGTTAATAAAAGATGCACTCACACTAGGTTCCATACCGTGCCCAAGCATGATTGCCATCCCTCCCTACTCCCTTGCTGGCCTGCATTCACACTTAACGTTCTGGGCCCGGACATGCTTTTGTCATGACCATGTGACTTCGCGTAAAACCGAAACAAGATCTGAACACAGTGTGACAGCATGTATGTCAAAATGATTTTACTTATTTTGTGGTTGTTTTGGAGTTGTGTAGGGCAGCATAACACTCTACCCTCCTATAGATTTATTGAATGTGCAGAGCAGCATTTTTGCTGTTAATCGTGCTGCACGTCTGAGAAGATTTTTACGGTGACAAATGATGTTAAGGGAGGAATTTGCAGCTTTTCTTGACAAATACAATTCACATTCATGTTTAAGGTGAGAATAAAAACTTATTTTTAACTCAAAAGATATTGAATGAAATGAGAATTGACACTATCCGACTTCTCGCATCATTGACGTCATGTCTATTTTCCATGCTTGGGCACGTTTAGCGATCACACTGTTCTTGAATGCTACTAAACCGTGTTCGGGCCAACCTCTTCAAAGAGGGCTGTGGGACAGTATGGTTGGCCCGGCATGTAGCAATCACACTAGTCAAACAAGCTAGTCTTTGCAGGGTTACATATGCAGAATTAAAGAATTGCCAGTGTGAGTACAACCAAAGAGTTAACAGATTGGTAATCGGCAACATTACATTGAACTGCTGAGGCATCTCCAAGAAAGTATTAGGGAAAAAAACTTCAGCAACTGTGGCACATTCAAAACTGCATTTTCCCCTATGACAGCACACCTATAAACACTGCTGTGCCATGAAAGCACACCTGCACTCAGTAGGTTATCAGTCAAAGGGTTTTTAACTAAATAAATCTATGGTTAGAGCTTCACACCTCTCATACATGCCAGATTTTGCACCCTGTGACTTTTTATGTTCCTAAAAGACTGAAGAAAAGATGATTTACAGTATTACCATGGTAGAAATTCAGGAAGAAATCACAGGAGACTCTAGACATGGTAATAAAAAATGAGTATAGGAAATGTTAATAGTAATGCAGGAAAAGCTGGGACAAGTGTATTACATCTCAAAAGAACTATTTTGAGAGTGACTTAAAGAAAATTGCTGAAATTTGTATAATGATTTATTTTTTTACAATTCCAGAAATTATATAATTATATAATTATATATGTGGTGAAGGCTAGGGGGAGCGAGGAACAAGTCCTGAGTTCAAATAAAACGGGGGATTTATTATAAAATACCTTTTATAATAATCACACAGGTTGTCTCATCTTTTCTCTCTCTTTCTCTCTCTCTCTCCACACTGCTACTCCTCCAAGGCAAGTGTTGTCTGTCTCTGCTCCCCTCTCTAACTCACCTGGACAAGTCAGTGCAGTCTCTTTTATTGAGGACCCAGGAGTACTTCTGATACTAGTGCTTCACCCATTTGAAGTCCTTTTAGGTCATACAGAAGCCCCACAAAGTAGGGCTCTCCAAGCCTCTTTGGCGCCCCTAGTGGCACCGTTGAGACCCAGCAGGTTTGGCCCAAGCAGTTACAAGTCCCATGATGTCCCATGGGTAACTGCAGAGTTATCATGGCCCAGGGATATTGCAACATAGCGTATGGGAGGAGACAATAACCTAAATATATATTGATTTCCCCTGTCAGGTAAGTTTCCCAAGAGAAGTCCTGCTGGGACACTGGTTCTCATGTGTCCTCCCTCACTTTTTTCACACCACTTTCAGCAATTTCATTAGCTTAAGAAATATTATCATCATTATCCAGTAATAAACTAAACCAAAACCTGCTCCTGAGTAGTATGTTTATTTTCTCTTTCATTTTTTTTCTTCAATTTTATTGGACATTGTACATTTAGAATAACATTCCAAGTTTATTTTGCTTTCTTTTATTATTGAAAGTATTTGTACTTTCTAAATCATTTTGGCTGCTGGACATGTCCTTTTGTTAAAAATATGTACTGTACCTGTATTTCTTGATGAGGGCTTTGTTTTTCTTTGAATGAACTTGTTTCAATTAAAAGTCATCTGTTTCTTGCTTTTTCAGTGCAAAGAAAAGTGACGCTTCTTCAGCAAGCAGTGATTTTTTTTCTTACCCTTCCTACTAATTTTTACAAAGGGTGCCAATAACAGTGGAGGGCTCAGTATATATAGTATATTAACATAGCTACTGAGACCACTATATTAATTTTAGTCCCTATACTCTTTAAAATAAAGTTGCCAGAGTGGTTCTTCAGAGCGACTTGACCAAAACCTATCCAGATGAAGATTCCAGAAAGAACCTTTTAGATCTGTAACAGGCTCCATATAGTAAAAAAAAAAAAAACATGAATAGAAGGCAAAAAATTTGTGAAATATCAGTGGGTTCCTTATTTTAAATGGACTCAGGATGCATACATATGGTAATAAAAGTTTATTCCAGGTTTTCTTAATCTGTTAAGGTCCTGCTAGGTAGCCTACCATACATTAATGATTTCAAATTTTTCTTACATAAGAGAAACTTTTTCAAAACACAAAAAACCAACTTCACAAGCAAAGAATCCTTCCCAGAATGAAATAGTACTTTTTCAATAAATGGTTCTACAAAGAACCACGCCACCCAGTAAAGAACCATAAGTATTATTTTTAAGTTAGTAGTTTTTTTCGTATGTATCTATGTAAAACAATATCTCTATTTCTCTCAAAGAGAGTCAGTGCTGCCCTAACAAATAGAACAGTTCAGTTGGTGCAAAGTTGTGCTATGACCAGGTAATAATGATGTTTCCTGTCCATTTTAATTTGTTTGCCTTGTAGTTGTAAAGTATATGCCTGTCACCATTCAAAAGTGAACTCCTCTAATATAAAGAGTATATTATAACTCATACCTTTTCAAGCTTATTGTTCCACATCCAAATTTGATTAGTTTATTATTTTTTTCTTCGTAATTTTTCAGTGTTGTAATTCACTAGTCATGCTGTCATTGAAAACTGTCAGTTTTACCTACTGATCCTCTTAACACTCATTTACTTCTTTTAGCATTATTTTCTCTGCCCTGTCCATGTTGTAACTTTTATTGATAATTTCTCTAGTTTTCATTTAATTTAATTTAACTTAATTTCAAATGTTTGAATTGTGCCACTTTTTTTCACACCATTTCCACCAATTCCATTAGCTTAAGCAATATTATCATCATTATTCAGTAATAAATTAAACCTAAATCTTCTCCTGCTCCTGAGTAATACATTTATTTTCTCTTTAATTTTTTTCTACAATGTTATTGGACATTTTAAATTTAGAATAACATTCCAAGTTTATTTTGCTTTCTTTTATTATTGAAAGTTTTTTTACTTTCTAAATCATTTTGGCTGCTGGAGTTAATCACCCTTTATATGTATATTTTTTAAAAACACCACAATTGCCTTTCAGCTTTTCTTGATTTTATTTTGTTAGCTGTTGTACATCAGTCTCAAATCACTGCAGACCTAGTAAATTCAGGTACATTTCTTAATCTGATTCATCTGTGTACATGGACATTGTGATGGATGGCAGCCGGTGCCATTACCCGACCAGGACGTCTCTGTAATAGGACAAGGGAGATATCTTACAAAGGACAATATCTACTCCAAACTGCTGTTTGGCAGTCCCCCTGGGGTGAAACAGACTCTTGGAGTTCCACATGGCTATATGGGACTTGGTATTGGTCAGGTCAGCCACCGGGGGAACTGCAGAGACCTACTTTGGGCTTCCAGTACACCTGGGAGTCATTCCAGGTCTCCCTAATGAGCCACCTGGAGTTCTCCCGGGTATGGCTTAAAAGGCGCCAGCTACCTCACAGAAGGAAGCCTGAATTGGGAGGAAGTGGAAGAAGCTTGCCTATGAGATGTGGAAAAGGATGGGGACTGCACATTCTGGAGGAAAGGGACGGCATTTTACTCTGCTTGTGACTGTTGGTATGGGAGCCTTTCCCGGAATAAAAGGCTTTGTATTGGACTAAATTGGTGTCTCTGCCTGTTTGTCTTGGGACAGGACGGTAGATGTGCCCCATGTTTCCACTACATGTATACTTTAATTATCATAGATTTTGTTGCCCTGCTGCTGGCTTTGCTTTCAGCAGACTCTGCATTGCTCGATAGTCCAAAACACAGGCAATATTTTTTTCTTTCTTCTTCTTAAGTTTGCAAAATTAAGACACAAAAAAATGGGATTGTGCCCGTAACCCTTTTGATTTAACAAATTAAAAAAATTGGGAAAAATGATCTACTCCCTGCATCCTCACCACTCCACAAACCTCCCTCTCATTTACACACATGTATTCTGTCTTGTTCCTACTGACCTTCATTCCTCTCTTCTCTAGAGCATATCTCCACCTCTACATGTAGAGGAGACCCTGGAGAGGTGAAGATATGCTTTAGAGAGGAGATAAATGAAGGTCAGTAGGAACAAGACAGAATGCATGTGTGTAAATGAGAGGGAGGTTTGTGGAATGGTGAGGATGCAGGCAGTAGAGTTGGTGAAGGTGGATGAGTTGAAATACTTTACGGGCATTGTGGAAGGGAGGTGAAAAAGAGAGTGCAGGCACGGTGGAATGGGTGGCGAAGAGTGTCAGGAGTAATTTGTGACAGATGGTTATCAGCAATGGGTTGGAGACGGTGGCACAGCCCAGAAAGCAGGAGACAGAGGTGGAAGTGGCAGAGTTAAAGATGCTAAGATTTGCATTGGGTGTGACAAGGATGGACAGGATTAGAAATGAGTACATTAGAGGGTCGGCTCTGGTTGAATGGTTGGGAGACAAAGTCAGAGAGGCAAGATTGCATTGGTTTGGACATGTGCAGAGGAGAGATGCTGGGTATATTGGGAAAAGGATATTAAAGATAGAGCTGTCAGGAAAGAGGAAAACAGGAAGGCCTAAGAGAAAGTTTATGGTTGTGGTGAGACAGGATATGCAGGTGGTAGGTGTGACAAAGCAAGATGTAGAGGACAGGAAGATATGAAACAAGATGATCTGCTGTGGCGACCTCTAACGGGAGCTGCCGAAAGAAGAAGAACAACAACAATCACCTTCAAAATACTTCCTTCTGAGCCGACACACATAGCTGCATACAATGCTGCCAACCTTCAAAACAATTCCGCAGATGATTTTCTGAAAGGTTGTTGAGGATTTCTGTCATTTTGCTTTCCATCGACAAAAAATGGCTTCCTTTGTGCACCGACTTGTACCATTCAAAAATGTGTGCACAAGACATGCACTCTTCACCATAAGCTTCTGTCAATAATTGAAATGTTTTCGTTGTGGATTTCTTCAGTTTCAAAAGAATCTTGTTATTAACTCGCTGCTCACCCTTACACTCCGACATTTTCTGAATAAGGGTATAATTTAGTATGGTAATGTTATTTTTACATTTTTTAAATTTATTTGTAAGGATTTAATTAAACAATTACACTTTTTTCCTTCCTCTTTTTCTTCCGTACCTATCTTGATAGCACAGAAAGAATGGATTTAATAGGAGTAATTACTCAAATACATTGAAATAGCCAGAAGGTTAGAAATCAGAATGTTTAGCTAATTGAGGATAACTCTGATAATTACCTGTCTGATTTTTAAAGAAAAAAAACACATTCCTTTCCCTCTGAGAGAAAGAGACAAGTATATATTTTATTAATGCCAAAGATAATAGTATAAGTTAGAGGAGGAATCATACAACCAAGAACACTGCAACTGAGGCAAAAATGCACAGGTCAGTATAAAGTGCAAGCAACAACTCACCAGCCTTCATAGTGTAAGATATCAACAGCACCAAAGCAGTTAAGTGCCTCATTATACAGCTTAATGGATTCTGGCAGAAACAATCTCAAATAGTGCTCTTTGCAGCAACATACTTTGATAATTTTTTGCTGAAGATGTTCCTCTGTTTAACCAGAGTGGCATGCAGAAGGCAAGTACCTTTGTTCATGGTGAGATTGACATTCCAAACTGACTCACAGAATACAATCCGCATTCATTATCATTGAGTTTACTGGCTTTTTCTATAGTAATGCCACTTACCCAACAGAGTGCCCCCAAGAACATCTCACATGATACAGCAGAACAGTGCCATTACTAGGAAAAATTACAGGGTTGGGGCAGAGGGTGTGCTGACATTTCAGTTGAAATGGACCTTTGCAACTACAAAAGTGAAACTCTGTATTTGCTTTCATATGTAGTAAACACTGTGGTGGGCTGGCACTCTGCCCGGGGTTTGTTTCCTGCCTAGGGCCTTGTGTTGGCTGGGATTAGCTCCAACAAACCCCCGTGACCCTGCAGTTAGGATATAGCGGGTTGGATAATGGATGGATGGATGGATGGATGTAGTAAACAGAGTAGTAACCACAAATACCAACTACTAAAATTTGATATTTCGTTACCCTATTGTCCTGGAGTGGGAAATCTTCAATTTTTGAAACTGCAGACTGCTTATATTAAGTTTTAAAGTTGCTCAAATGAGCCAAGACAAACTGAATTTACAGAATTCTTAAAAGCAATTTAACTGTAGAGGCAATTTCTTATACAGTACATTCGTTCTGTATTGCACAAGTAATTCATAACCTTAAAGCAGCTGTTTCAATGAGTTTATAACCTGGAAATGGAAAATAAGTATGAATCAAAAGCTGTTTTAATTAGTTTACGTATAACCTGGGAAAGAAAAGTGGTATGAAGATCAAAGATTTTAAACAGGGACACCCATCATAAGGTCAGCTAACTAATTGAATGTGTGCAATGTCATGTGTCCCGGAACCCCATGTGTGAAATTTAAAATAAATATTGCTCTTTTGAGTGACCCAAAAAGTGGCAACAACAGAAGGCAGCAACTACATAGGAAATGACATCAGAGATCAAGACACATGTGACCATTTCATCTAGACGAAATGTAACATATGAATAACATCAGTAAGTCAAGCATTTATAGCCTTATTCCAGTCTATCCTCCTTAGACATTGTCACATCTACTCAAAATTTATCCTACCAAAGTAAAACTTAACAGTTTTAATCGTTGCATCTGCACCCTTCCAAAACACAGATAATTGCATTATATAATGTTCACTTGATAGTGACTATAATATCCCCCTGTAAACTTGCCTTTGTAATATTACTAAATATATGTGCATTGAAATTACCATCTGCATTGGGTAGTCTGTAACACACTCCTAAAATAAGACCTCTTTTCTTGATGCTTTCCAGACAAAGCCAGATGTCCTTACTAAGATGGAGTGTGTTGTCCATTTGAAGAGGACTTGCATTTAAAGGGTAAGGGTGCAATTTGACAGTAGCTTAACAGTCTTCAAGTGTCTTCTTGAACTGACAGCTAAGTGAGAGATGAACCACTAGATTTCTACATAAATGGTAGTAGTTAATTAATTGTAGTCAGAAAAAAAAGCTTCTGGGATAGATTTTGTGCAGGATTTTTTTCCATAGTTAACTGAAGAGGTATAAGTTAATTTCTGATTCCTTCCACAGTCTTGTCCCTTCATCTATATTTGCAGCCCTGTGGTAGAACTGAAAGTTGTGTCCTACTGTGCTTACATCAGATATAAATCTTTGAAGAATAACTTTTTCTATTCTATTGAATTAATTTATAATTGCATCCTGTTTTTAAAGAAGAGCTGAGTGATATCTATTGGAATTCACTGAAAAGAAAAGAAAACATTTGGAAGGATATCATTAATTATAATAATTCTCCCAGCTAATAGGAGGTGAAGACACAACAAGTTAATAAAGACTTCTTTAACACATTTCATCTGTGTTAAAGTTAAATTTGAATAGATCTTTAAATCACAGCCTAATTATGATCCCTACAGTAGGTGTGATAGCTCCCCTAGGACTATAAAATAAAACAGATCAAATATAAGCTGAACTGCAAACCCGCTGAGTGGAAATAACATGCACTTAATCAATTAAATCTTGAACCCTGTTCTTTGATATTTTGCAGTACACTTAGCAAATATTGATAAGATGAATTACTGTAACCAGAATTAAAAATTAACTGTGCGGTATTGTGATTTGTAAGCATGGTTTTTGTTTTAAATATTTATGTTTAGCATACATATGATTCTTAACTAAAGGAAAGCAGAAAAAATAATTTCAAGCAACAGTCACAATCTAAGGGGTGTACATGAACATTAGTGACTAGAGCAGATGCACCATTCCAATCTAACAGGACAAGACAGAAGGGTCTTAAAGAGCTTAATTGATACATAGCATTGGTCAGTACATTCTGTAAATAGCTCACTGAATGTGCAAAATTAGATCCTAATATATATATATATATAGTTTTGGACAATGGAAATTTTAGGTGTAAAACGTTTTAGGCAGCCTCAAAGACAAGAGCCCTGTCAGTACAAATGTGATGTTAACTCTGTGCCAAGAACAATGTCTCTGTGATCTTCTGAAAAGATAGAAATTCAATAGCCAAAGACCCTACTGAAGAACCTTAAGTAAATTGTAGGGTTCCAGAGGCTTTTCTTCAGCTGTATGTATTACACTGCATATTAGAAATTAAAGCTGCAATTTAAAACAAGTTAAATATATGTTTTCTTTTGTACCATTATTTATCTTGGCCTAATATTTCTGCCATGATTACTGAAGGGGTATATATAGGTTCAAAGTATGAGCTGCAATTGTAAAAATAACTAATTCTTAAGAAGCATGTGCCCAGTGTTGGACACAGTTACATTGAATATATTTGTCTGCTATTGCACAGAAAGACAAAGCTCATTATTCAATCAAAAAACACACTTATGTGCAGCTCAGTATTATTTGTTGATCAGTAATTACTAGTCCCTATTCCTTTTTCAATTGCATTTACATAAAACATTGAAAGTTGCATGACACTTTTCCAAGACACAAACATTTCAGAAAACATGAATAATCGATTGATCATTACAGCATAGCTCACAAGACTCACAAAAAGTAAGATTACTTTTAACAAACCAGATTATTGTCAGCACCACATCAGAGCTGTTTTTTTGTGATTGTACCATACTTTAAAGAAGAATGTTCACCATACATTCCAAAGATGTACAGTATTCCATACTCACCTGTGCATGCCCTATATAAGATGGTTCTGGGCTTGCACCTGACGCTCCGAGAATAGGCCCCAGCTCATAACAACTCATAATGTGGATTAATTTGATGAATCAAGGGATAACTAATAGAATGCTCAGTGTAACAGTTTAACACAAACAAATGGAAAATTAAAGTTTTAAAAATATATTTAAAAATTTAAATTTAAGCCATGTAATTATTGTTTTTACTTATAGAACTTTAATCACTGCAAAAACCTAGGAAGACTTAAAGTTAAAACTGCTGCAATGTTGGTATGAGCAACCAAGGTCAATGTGTAACCTCTATGGATTGATTAGATTAGATTAGGTATACTTTTTTAATCCCATGGGGAAATTCAGATGCATACAACAGAAGAAACACAAAAAACACAGACACACAGGACAAATAATACAGCAAATCAATCAATAGATTAATCAATCAATCAATAAATAAATAAATAAATAATTTTAATGAGTACCTTGGGTAGAAGCATTGAATAGCAGTGGGCAGAAAAGAACCCCAGAGGTGCTTCTTAGCACACAGTGGTGGAATGACCCTGTGGCTAAAAGTGCTCCAAGAGAGCGCCTTATGGATGAGGTTTTTTATGATGGCATCCAATTTTGCCACCATCCTCATTTCCACAACTGGCTCTATTGTGGCCAGGGATGTAATGAGGAGGCCTTTTTGATAAGTTTTTTCAGGCATTGTGTATCTTTTGCACTCGAGTTACTTCCACAGGAGACTGCAGTGTTAAACACCACACTGGCTACTATTGACTAACATTTCCAGCATCTTGCTGCACGCATTAAAAAACCTGAGTTTCCTTAGCAATTAGAGTCTGCTTTGGCCCTTCCTGTACATCACCACTGTGTTGTCAGACCAGTCCAGTTTGTTGTTCATGTGAACCCCCAGGTATTTGTAGTTATGCAGCACTTCCACATCTTCTCCCTGAATGGTGACTGGACTCAGAGGCTTCTTGACATGTTGGAAGTCCACCACCAGCTCTTTTGTCTTGCTGATGTTGAGTTGCAGATTGTTGTCCCTGCACCACGAGACAAAGTCCTCCACACTCTGACTAATCTCCATTATTAATGCAGCCTATGGTGGATGAGTCATCTGAAAATTTATGTAGATGGCAAACAGAAAGGGAGACAGAACAGTTCACTGAGGTGCTCCTGTATTACACATCACCATTTCTGACACACTGTCCCTCAGGCTCACAAACTGCCTTCTGTTGGTCAGTCAGTCCATGATGCAGGAGATTGTGGGGGTATCAAGATGCAAAGCCTTGAGCTTTTTTGCCAGTCGATGAGGCAGCATGGCGTTAAAAGCACTGGAATATTCAAAGAACATTATCTTGACTGCAGTACCACCTTTGTCTAAGATAAGAGCATCCTCTACATTTATATGTGCCTGATACCAGGGACTGTTGCTGTTTTAGGGACCAGTCTCTCAAAAGTCTTCATGATTTATGATGTAAGAGGAACTGGTTTGAATTCTTTGGAATCATTGCAATGCCCTTTCTTTGGCACAGGGGCCACACAGGATGATTTCCACAGCTGGGGAACCTTCTGCAGATTCATGGAAAGGGAGAATAGGTGCTGAAGGACCCTTGGGACCTGGCTGGGACATGTTTATAGCACCCTGGAGCTGATTCTATCTAACCATGAAACCTTGTTTATGCCAAGTTTTCTAGTTCTCTCCTTGATAAGCAGAGCCACACAGTCCAGGGAATGGAGGGCGGCTGGAGGCCACAGGAGTGATGTCATTGTAGGGGAAGATCATACAAGGTGGAGATGGCAGTTGGGAATTCAGAACCTCCTCAGTTGCACACAGAGGTTAGCAGTGTTGGGGGTCGGGGGGTTGTACTGACAAGAATGAGTCAAACCTTTTGAAGAACTGATTCAGTTCATTAGCTCTGTTCTTGCTTCCTTCCTCTGCATGTTTTACAGCCTGATTGTAGCCAGTGATAGTCCTGATCCTGTTACACACTTCCTTCATGTTGTTTTGTTGTTACTTGTGCTCAATTATGTCTCCTGTAGTGGGCTTTCCCCTCATGAAGCTGCTTCTTTAGTACTGACTGCACCCATTTGATTCCATCCTTATTTCCAGACCTGAAGTCTCTCTTTTTCATATTCCATAGGGTTTTCGAGTCTGTTGTGATTCATGGTTTATTGTTGTGAAAACAGCTAGCTGTCTTTGTGGGAACTGTGTTATCCGCACAAAACTTGGTGTAGTCCGTGATACTGTGATACCATGGCTCATTCTGTCAATATCCTGGCCTTGTGACTCACGAAGCATATCCCATTCATTGTTCTTAAAGGCATCCTTCTGAGCCTCCTCAGCATCCATTGTCCATTCCTTCACAATCCTGGTGGTGGCTGCCAACCTCTGGACAATGTGTTCATTCCAGGTATAAACTGTGCTAAGTGATAGTCCAATCGGCCAAAATGTGGCAAAGCAACAGATTTATGTGTCTCTTTAACATTGGCCTATACCAAGTTGTGAGCCGATAGGGGGTGCCAAGGAGCCCCTAACCCTAGACACAACCACACAGACACAAGTCCCAGTTAATAAAGATTGTTTATTTTTACACAACCTTCCAAAAGAGGTTCCAAAAGTGCAATAAACACAAATCTTTTCCACACTTTCTTCTCTCCTCCTCTACACCTCCAAGGCAAGCTTTGTCCACTTCCACCTGACTCTGTCTCACCTGGATGTGGCAGGGTAGTTCCTCTTATCCTGGAGTACTTCCGGTGCTAGAACACAGCCCAACAGAAGCACTTCCAGGTCAATCAGAAGTCCCACAAAGTAGGAATTATTAATCCCTTCAAAACCCCCTGCTGGCCCACACGGGACCCAACAGGGCTGCATCATGGTACAACAGGTTCCAGCATGCCCTGCAGGCATTCACATGGAAATCCTAATCCAAAGACACTGCCACCCAGTGTATGGGGGAAAAAGGTATTCACTAGTGTTCATTTTCCCTAGTACTTCCATTATGCTGACCTCTTGGCCAGGTATTGTTCCTCAGTCCAACTCAACCAGGACGTCTTTGTACCCATACTAATATCGGCGTTCTACTGCCTGTCTTCTGGGCGAGATAGGATGATCTTCTCCCTGTTTCTTGCGGTGCCATTGGAACCATGTGTATTGTCCATCACAAAGTCCAGTGTCCTGTTTCATCTTGTTGTACGGTCCACAAACTGATAAAAATGGGTGAAGATGGAGGAAAGTGAAACATGGTTAAAGTCCCTAGAAATTGTAATGAAAGCACTGGGATTGTCAGTAGTGAGTATGCTTATTACAGCATTGTCTGTTGCAATTGTCGTGTCTGCTTCCAGCACAATGGCATGTGAAATCTCTCTCGGCATACAATAAGGTCATACGCCCACTGTGAGCATTCCTGTGCTTTCATTGTATTGTGTCCAGGGTTGCACCACTTTTTATCCACAAAATGGCAAGTTCACCTCCTTTCTTCTTGCTGCTGCTTTTTTTTGCTCCTGCTCCTGTCCACCTACACAATTTTAAATCCATCCAGTGCATCCGTGGAGTCCAGTGTTTCAGCTTTAAGCCACATCTCAGTGAAGCACATAAGACTGCTGTGTTTGTATTCCCTTTGGCATGATAAATGAAGGCAGGTACAATCTGTACCTTCTTCTCTTGTTGTGGAATGAGACTCCTGCTGTGTACATAGTAGCTCTGCTGGCAACCTGGCCATTAGATCTGATGCTCTAGTAGCCAGTGTCCAGCAGTTGCTGTTGCAACTTTTAAGTTATCTATAAAATTTCTCTTTCTTAAAACAGTTTGAATTCATTTAGAGCATTGCTTAGACATGGAAAAGCTCACTGTAAACTGCTGAACTGAGACTTAAAAACAAAACAACAAAAATCTTTTTTTTTTTTTTTAATTTTAGTTTAATTTTTAGTCACTCTTCTACAACCATTGCTAAAAACTAGGTGCAACTGCAGTAATATAAGAAATGTTTGACCTTATCCATTTTCCAAAAGACAAAAGTGTAGGTGTTTTTTCTTTATTAAATACCTCAGGTGTTTTTCTGTGTAATGACTTCAAAGATAAGTTCAGCTTTTTTATCTATAAAAGGAACTTGAAAAGGTAATAAAAATGTTACCAGAAACTCAGACTACTCCTTCAACTAACAAAGAATGCAACAATATTAGCACTACAACACCGTTTTGTGTTCACCTTGTAGCATAGTTTTAAATTATAATAATAAATAACTTTGTGTGCCACAAGCTGTTTTGAAATTCATATCTTTATCTCCATTTGACGTTCAATCCCTGTAATAAAGTGGGTAATGTAAATTGTAAAAAATCTGAATCCAACATTTCAAACATTTTTCTTAATAAAGTACAAAAGAAAAGCTCTAATAATTTGCTCCTATTATATCAAAACTAAAAATGTAAATTTAAATTCTTATGTAACTTTTGTTATATTACAGGAATTTTTACTGTTAAGGTAAAGCATGAAGTTAGATAAATGAAACAAATTTAAGCTAAGTATTTATTTTTCACTGCCACTTCAATAATGCCAGTAACTCTGTTTTATGCTTTTATAATGACCAGGCCCACTTATATGAAAACTTTAAAGTAATATAGCTTATTAAAATAAAATGAAATGTTGTACTCTTCTTATATTATTCATGACCAGACAACATTTCTAAATATAATAGTAATGTGTTATGAAATAGAGTCACGCAAAATAAAATGGGGAGTTGGATTTAAAAGTTCAACATAAAAAGAAAGGCACACAATATATTAAAATATATAAATGAAAGACGTGTGCGTGTGTAAGTGTGTGGAGCAGTTTGGTCTTCTCATGCTCAACCACAGCCACAGCCACCAGATGGAACATGCATGCACTTTTACATTATTTCGGCGCTTGTATACACCTCACTTCTCATTCAACCAAAGCAGACAAACTCAGCCTTGTGGTACGTACATGCTGTACTTTCACACAATGCACTACCATATGTTTGTCTGAGACAGGTTCCAGCCTGTCCCACTCAATTTGTGCCACAGCTGCACTCAACAGAATGTATATATATGTGGATGTATGTGTGTGTGTGTGTATATATGTATGTATATATGTGTGTGTGTATATATATGTGTATATGTGTATACAGTGGTATGAAAAACTATTTTCCCCCTTCCTTATTTCTTATTCTTTTGCATGTTTGTCACAAAATGTTTCTGATCATCAAACACATGTAACCATTAGTCAAATATAACACAAGTAAACACAAAATGCAGTTTTTAAATGATGGTTTTTATTATTTAGGGAGAAAAAAAATCCAAACCTACATGGCCCTGTGTGAAAAAGTAATTGCCCCCTTGTTAAAAAATAACCTAACTGTGGTGTATCATACCTGAGTTCAATTTCCGTAGCCACCCCCAGGCCTGATTACTGCCACACCTGTTTCAATCAAGAAATCACTTAAATAGGAGCTGCCTGACACATAGAAGTAGACCAAAAGCACCTCAAAAGCTAGACATCATGCCAAGATCCAAAGAAATTCAGGAACAAATGAGAACAGAAGTAATTGAGCTCTATCAGTCTGGTAAAGGTTATAAAGCCATTTCTAAAGCTTTGGGACGCCAGCGAACCACAGTGAGAGCCATTATCCACAAATGGCAAAAACATGGAACAGTGGTGAACCTTCCCAGGAGTGGCCGGCCGACCAAAATTACCCCAAGAGCGCAGAGACGACTCATCCGAGAGGTAACAAAAAACCCCAGGACAACGTCTAAAGAACTGCAGGCCTCACTTGCCTCAATTAAGGTCAGTGTTCACGACTCCACCATAAGAAAGAGACTGGGCAAAAATGGCCTGCATAGCAGATTTCCAAGACGCAAACCACTGTTAAGCAAAAAGAACATTAGGGCTCATCTCAATTTTGCTAAGAAACATCTCAATGATTGCCAAGACTTTTGGGAAAATACCTTGTGGACTGATGAGACAAAAGTTGAACTTTTTGGAAGGCAAATGTCCCATTACATCTGGCGTAAAAGGAACACAGCATTTCAGAAAAAGAACATCATACCAACAGTAAAATATGGTGGTGGTAGTGTGATGGTCTGGGGTTGTTTTGCTGCTTCAGGACTTGGAAGGCTTGCTGTGATAGATGGAACCATAAATTCTACTGTCTACCAAAAAATCCTGAAGGAGAATGTCCGGCCATCTGTTCGTCAACTCAAGCTGAAGCGATCTTGGGTGCTGCAACAGGACAATGACCCAAAAAACACCAGCAAATCCACCTCTGAATGGCTGAAGAAAAACAAAATGAAGACTTTGGAGTGGCCTAGTCAAAGTCCTGACCTGAATCCAATTGAGATGCTATGGCATGACCTTAAAAAGGCGGTTCATGCTAGAAAACCCTCAAATAAAGCTGAATTACAACAATTCTGCAAAGATGAGTGGGCCAAAATTCCTCCAGAGTGCTGTGAAAGACTCATTGCAAGTTATCACAAAAGCTTGATTGCAGTTATTGCTGCTAAGGGTGGCCCAACCAGTTATTAGGTTCAGGGGTCAATTACTTTTTCACACAGGGCCATGTAGGTTTGGATTTTTTTTTCTCCCTAAATAATAAAAACCATCATTTAAAAACTGCATTTTGTGTTTACTTGTGTTATATTTGACTAATGGTTACATGTGTTTGATGATCAGAAACATTTTGTG
>JANRMT010062809.1:15723342-15742743 GCA_026402145.1 Polypterus bichir lapradei
TCAGTCAGTCAGTCAGTCAGTCAGTCAGTGAGTGAGGGCTTTGCCTTTTATTATTATAGATATATATAATATATAGATAGATATGACAACAACACTCATATCAATGACAAAACAATTACTTTCACAATCAAGTTACGTTATTTTTTAAATTTTTCCTTTTCTTTTTCATAACTTCTTTAACACAGTACTTCTCCGCTGCGAAGTGCGGGTATTCTGCTAGTCACCAATATAGTAGAAATAATATTAAATGAAAAAAATCATTAAAAAATTATAAAACATAAATACACATAAATTCAGTAATAATAAAACGCAAGGTACAACAACTAAGAAATAAAATAATAAAATGGTAAAAGATGATTCTCCACTTTCAAAGAAAGATACAGTAATTATTGAAAAGTAACTTTTTAAGCATAGATAAGCACATTTTATATAAAAGGTTGGTAATGGAGAGTAAGGTCAAATTTAAGTAAAATCTCTGATTATCAGTTCAGCTATGGAGTTGGAAATCCAGTCCTTTCCACCCTGCCCGTGATATAAGAAACAGACAGACTCAGCAGTCTATGTTCATTACCAATCTTGCCACTAATGCCAATGGTGCTTGTGCCTCAGAAGTGTATTTGTTAGCAAAGTAGTAGAAAAATAATAGTCAAGGGAGAGAGTCAAGGATGTCGTCTTATTTGAGCAGGCAGAGACCCAGTGCAGTGTGGAGAAAAGACAGGCAGGAGACCGGTCATCTGTGTGAATGGAGATAATGATTGTGTGAAAGAGAGCATATTACAATTAAAACTACAATTTGTAATTCAAACATTAAAATTCTGGCTGTTGGAATTCATCCACCTTATTTGCCCAGGGAGATAAATTAAATCATCCTAATTAATGGTTATATTCCTCCCTCTGCAAATGGGGAACTAGCAACAGAAATGATTCATTCTGTCACCAACATTTCAACATTGGTGGGTAGTAACGAGTTACATTTACTCCGTTACAGTTACTTGAGTAACTTTTTAAAAAAAATGTACTTCTAAGAGCAGTTTTACTGCACCATACTTTTTACTTTTACTTGAGTACGTTTGTGAAGAAGAAATGCTACTCTTGCTCCGGCTACATTGGGCAACACTCGACCCGTTACTCTTTTTTCCATTTAAACATTAGATATATTTTTGCCAGATAGAAGCTGCCAGTGGATCTACTGTATGACTGTTTCACCAATTAGACGTAGCAATAATAATCACAAGACTCTGTTTCACCAATCAGATGTAGCAACAATAATCACAAGACTCCATTTCACCAATCAGACATAGCAACAATAATCACATGGCTCCGTTTCACAAATCAGACGTAGCCATGCAGTCACATGACCATACACAAACTGTGGCAGCATAGCGGCACAAACTCCTCACAGACAGCGGACAGGGAAAGAAAGAATACAAGTGGAACCTTGATTTTCGAGCATAATTCAAAGCACTCGTATATCAAAGTGAATTTCCCCATAAGAAATAATGGAAACTCTGATGATCGGTTCCACAACCCAAAACTATTCATATAAAAAAAATTAATACAAAATATAAAGTAAAAATACATAAAACAAATTAAACTGCCCTATACCTTTGAAAAAAATCATGGCTGGTGTGAGTGAGTTTCTAAACTCTTGTAGGTTTTCACCTAAAGGGGCGACACGCGGAAGTGCGTCTCGAAGCAACCGCAGTTACCCAGTGCAGTAGCAGTTTGCTGTAAAAGTGAATCCAAAAAGATCGCGGTCATGCTATAAGCACCTGCCATTGATGGGTGATACAAGGAACAAGGAACATTATAAATGTGCAGGGGCACAGTATTACTTGGCCACTAACCTGGCCATGATGCTGCCTGACTGCTGTGTATGTGTATAGTAGAGTGGCAGATCCCGCTACAATAAATAACCACGCTGTTCCTGTTTAAAGCTGAATAAAGATGGTGTCGCTAAAGTATTGAGACTAAGCTTTATGTTTTGGGGTGCAAAACGGGGACTCGCACGTCACAGCACACACATGTGGTCACAATGCTGTAGTAAATATTATACGCTCATACGGATGTTGACTATATGAGTAAGGCACGCCGACTAATGATTGCCCACAATCCTGCAGCGAGAGAGAGAAGAACCATCTGATCAGTTGTGATCACGTGACGTTCGGCAGACAAAGCGTATATGGACTACTCGTATTGCAAGACCTCGCTCGTTTATCAAATAAAAATTTATTAAAAATTTTAGCTTGTCTTGCAAAACACTCGCAAAGCAAGTTACTCACAATCCAAGGTTCCACTGTACATGAAAAATGAGAGCCAACTCCTGCTGAAGCTTAACCATCACTTCACTGAGTGAAGAACAAGCATGTTTTAACCAAACATGCACAGACACAGACAGTGAAGGTAAAGTGAGACTTCTTGTACGTGCACAAGCTGCCTTGTTCTAATGTTGTTTTCTATCTGCTGTGCTATTTGGAGGGCAAGTGAATATGCAGTATAATACTCGGTGTACAGGATATCTTGTCACTGTAAGTAGTTTACACTGTTCAAACATACATGTTACGTACTGTAGGTGTTGGTTTCAAAAGCTTTGTTGTGAAAAACTGAGATCTGGGACTTTGTCTTATTTGTGTATTTTTATTTTGTAAAGATGTTATTTATTTTTATTCACTTTTTATTTTATTATTTGGAAATAGCAGAATTTGCACATTATTTTATATTTTTGTCTGTCTTACTACAACATTTCTAAAAAATAAATCATTTATTATGATCAAACAGTTACTCAGTACTTGAGTAGTCTTTTCACCAAATACTTTTTTACTCTTACTTGAGTAGTTTTTTGGATGACTACTTTTTACTTCTACTTGAGTAATATTATTTTGAAGTAACGCTACTCTTACTTGAGTACAATTTTTGGCTACTCTACCCACCTCTGAACTTCAATGAGGATTCACTCCGACCCAGCAGTTATAATATGTGGTGACTGCATCCATGTGACTTTGTAAGGAACAATGACAAATTTCTGTCAGTTTCTGACCAGTTCCACTTGAGAAAATAACAAGCTGGACCTGCTGTGTTCAAATGTTAAAAATGCTTTTAAGTACATTCTACTGTCTTTTTAAGGCAAATCGGTCAAAAACCTGATTCATCTTATTCCAAACTACAAGCCTGGTTATTAGACAAGCCCACCTCTGACCATCAGTGTAGCCTGTTTGTAACTGAAGACCAAGTAGGGAGACAACTGAGGTAAATACACACATGACCAATTTTGTTGTGTCTTGTGTCACCTGTTCAGTCTGTCTCTAAGGTTTTAGAAAGTGCCACTGCTGTGGAAAAGATCCCGCATTGTTCCTGTTCCAAAGGAGGCAGATGCCTCTTCACCTAATTACTTCACACCAGTGGCACTTACATCTCACATTATGAAGACCTTTGAGAGACTAGTCCTGAACTATAAAAGTCCTCTTGTGGTAGACCACCTGGACCCACTGCAGTTTCTCTGTTGGACAAAGATTGGAGTGGAGGATGCAATTATATCTATCTGTTGCACTATCCATTGGGCAGACTGCAGTTTGTGAGACTCAAGGACTGTGTTTCTCTGTGAGCAACACTGGAGCAGCTTAAGGAACAGTCCTGTCTCCTTTTCTCTGTATACCTCTGACTACAAATATAAAACCAGGTCATGTCACTTGCAAAAATTCTCAGATGACCCTGCCCTAATGGCGTGTATTGATAAAGGGGATGAGATAAAATATAGAAGTCAGGTGGAGAACTTTGTTTCTTGGTTCAAATTGTTTGTATCCTAACATCAGTAAAGCCAAGGAACGGGTTATTGAGTTTTTTCTCTATGTCCATTTCACAGTTCAAGGAGTGGATGTATAGGAGGCCTATTCCTACTCATACAAGAAGTTGGGGGTCCACGTTAATGACAGGTTGGAATGGTCTTGGAACACAGATGAACTATATAAGAAAGGGCAGAGCAGACTCTTTTTCATTAGAAGACTGCATTCCTTTAATGTGGGAATTGATAATCTTCACATCATTCATATCCCTGTGATGGCCAGTGTGATTTTCTACACTTTGGTATGCTGTGCTGGTAGCATCAGTTCAAGAGAGGCCCACTAAATCAACAAACTAATTAAAAGGGCAGACTCAGTTATAGTACACACTCTGGAACCTCTGGTTGTAGTAGCAAAGGAGAGAATTAAAACAAAAGAGAGTGCCATTATGAACAATGCAGCACATCCTCTCTCTGACACACTATCAGTGAGTACTTTCAACCAACGAATTATTCAGCAGAAGTGAGTCAAGAAATGCTACTGGGGCTCCTTTGTACTAAGAGCAAAATGTCTGCATAATGCCTGACTGTGACTGTGACAGCCAAGTCAGAACTTTTCCTTCTTTTTAATTTTCTTGCTTTATATTCATTCCTGTGTTCAGACAAAGTGTGTGTGTGTGTATATTTATTTATTTATCTATCTATCTCTCTGTCTATCTATCTATCTATCTATCTATTTACAATATGTATTTAAACAGCTTCTGTAAAAAGACATATCTCCCCCTGGGGACGAATAAAGTTCTGTCTGTAGGGACTTGGACAGATTTGTGAGAGATGAAATTCAATGTAAGGAAATATAAAGTATTACATATAGGATTTTAAAATATTGGGTTTCAATATGCAATGTAAAGTCTGAACATTGAAAGTACACCTTAGGCAGGAAATAAACCCTGAGCAGGGCACCAACCCACTGCAGGGCACACACACACCCACACACCAAGCACACACTAAGGTCAATTTAGAATCACCAATGCTCCTAACCTGCATGTCTTTGGACTGTGGGAGGAAACCCATGCAGACATGGGGAGAACATGCAAACTCCACACAGTGAGGACCTGGGAAGCAAACCAGGGTCTCCTAACTGTGAGGCAGCAGCACTACCACTGTGCCACCGTGGCGCCTCAATTGGAAACTTGTTAAAGGTAAATTTCACACAAACATTACAAATTGTTTCTTTACACAGAGAACCATAAATACATGGACTAAGCTACTAAGTAGTGTGGTAGACAGTAGGAGTTTAGGCACTTTCAAAACTAGACGTGATGTTATTTTGGAAGAATTAAGTAGATAGGTCTGGTGAGCTTTGTAGGGCTGAATGGCTGAATGGCCTGTTCTCATCTAGTTTGTTATAATGTTTGTGACAGATAGGGGGCGCTGTTGTCCCCTTGAACCCTCAGACCAAACGTCAGACACCAGATAAAAGTCCAATTATCATTTATTTTATAATAATAATGTGCACCAAGCACCCTCCACTCCACAATACTCATAAATATACACAATACAATAATTAATAATCAAATCCTCCTCTCCCAGACGCGTTGCCACCCTTCCTCCCAACTCAGCTCGTCCGTCTGGGATTTCCCAGAGCCCATTATAGTCCTTGACCCGGAAGTGCTTCTGAGTCCTCAGTCCATGTGATTATCCAGCACTTCCAGGTCAGGTAAAAACTAGTCTTCTTCAACCCGGAAGCACGTCATTTCCTCTGTCCATGTGACTGTGACGTACTTCCGAGCTGTATTGAAAATACTTCTTGTTTCTCCCTGCAGCGTCCTCTTGTGGCCTCATGGTATCCAGCAGGGCTGTGGATAAAAACTCCATTGTTCAGGATTCCCTGCTGGCCTTCGGGGCACCTCCATGCTGCAGGGAGAGCTCCATCTGGAAGGCCTGGGGGTATTGACCGGGATGAACGACTGGCCATATGCCACAAGTTATAATTCTTATAAAAAATGATAACCTCAGAACACATCCGTCCTGATGAGTCATTTTCTTCAATTTATTTTTTACAACCGTCATTAAATGGTGCCAATGCCTTTGAGCCCAACACTTCATTCTACTATTCTTAGTTTTATTTTCAGATATACCGTAATTGCAGAATTTAAGCTTCTGTATTAAAATGATGAAATAATAAATAAATTTAAGGCTGAAATGTCTTGACATATATCTTTAAATTATAGCTTAATAAAAAACAGATGAAATATTAAATTTGTATTCACATGAAATTTAATCAGTGTGCGTCTCTTTTTGGCAGTATTTAGAATGACAAGGCAGCTACAGTGTGGCATATTATTATTACCAGATGAACAGACAAGCAGGAAAGAGGCATGTCATGAATGCAAACACCTCTTTATTGTAAATATGGGGTATAACATTTTCTGCCTTCTGAAATTTTATTATGCTGATAAACTGGCATATGATGTTTGTTTGGGGAGGAGTTGATCTGAAAGTAATGTTCATATCTCTATAATATAAGCTGAAAATCAATGCATTATTTTTTTAAATAGCACTATTGATTGATTATTTACAGGCTGTTAAGGCAGTCACCAGCTGTGCAACAGTCAAAATGTGACTGCTCCACAAGAATACAGTGACAAAGAAATGGTACTGAAGCTACGTATGTGTGCAAAATAGGACTTTGGTCTGTTTTTAGAACCACAAGCAATACAGTATTCAAGTAGTTAGAAAGGGGTGTTTTAATTTCAGTTTGTCTGGTACAGCCATCATCTGTGATTTGAAGTAGATGTGTCACATTCATTCATTTTTTTCTGCCAGTATGGAAAACTATGTATTTGCATAGCTCTAACAGTTCAAAGATTTGTCCTGTGACATGAAGATGCCATTAGTCAACAGCACACTCTGGCTTTCCAGGGGAAGATTACAATTATCCGAGCCCATAAACTGTCCCTTATGCAAATGCGTATAACAGACCCACCCCCTCAACCCAGACCCATCAGGTCGGGCGTTCCAAACCATGAGGTCTTGATAGAGCATCAGCATTGGTGTGGAGAGTGCCTCGACTAAATGACTTGGAAAGTAAATGGTTGCAGATCCAGGAACCACTTGGTCATGCAACAAATTGACTCCTTATGAAGTTCCATCCACTGTAGGGGTGAGTGGTCCATCACCAGAGTGAACTCACATCCTAGGAGGTAGTAACACAAGTAGTTAATAGCCCATTTAATTACAAAGGCTTCCCTTTCCACCTCCACATAGCTGGTTTCCCGATCCAGTAGTTTCTGGATCAGGAACATGATGGGTTGTTCAACACTGTAGACTCTGGCTAAGTACGGTACCAAGACCTGTGTCTGAAGCTTTGGTCTGTAAAATTAAAGGAGAAGAAAAGCCAGGAGTAATTAACACCAATACTGATGTTAGGGCCTGTTTAAAATCACGGAATGCAGCCCCAATTTTAGCCATGTTAAGAACATTCTTCTTTGTGAGGTCTGACAAGGGAGCTGCTCTCTCAAAAAACTGGGGGACAAACCAGCGGTAGTAACCTGCTAAATCAAAGAAAGCCTGCACCTGTTTCTTGTCCTTCGTACGGGGTCAATTCAGGATGGCATTTACTTTGTTTCATTGTAGATGCATGCATCCCCTGCCAACCAAGTAGTCCAAACTTTTAGCCTCAGTCAATCCGAAGAAACACTTCTTCAGGTTGATACATAGTCTCTAAGTGTCAGGAGCACAGTGCAAACCTGCCACAAGTGTTCCTCCCATGTGCCGGAATAGATGATAACTTCATCCATGTAGGCAGCACTATAGTTGTTGTTTGGCTGCAATATTTTATCCACCAGATCCTAGGAAGTTGCAGGAGCGCCATGTGACAAAATGGGAGAAAACGATACTGCCAATGGTCACTAGTGGTTTTGAATACAGTCTTTACTTCGGCAGATTCCATTAAGGGAATATGCTAGTACCCTTCTGTCATGTTAAGAGTGGTCAAATACTGAGCCTTACTGTCACTAGAGGAATTTGTCCATTTGCAGAATCAGTTAAGCATCAATTTGGAAGACTTGATTAAGTCGTTCGAACTCATTGTAAAAGCTCCAACTCCTGTCTGGCTTAGGTACTAGAAATATAGGACTGGTCCAGGGAAAAAAAACTTTCCACAATAATATTAAGGCCCAGCATCCTCCTGATTGCAAGTTCCACTTCCGCTCTTTTCGATATAATACTGCCATTCTCTGATGATGGCCCCAGGTTCAATAGATGTCATGTGCAATCAGGGTCGCACATTCACCAGTTCCAGGACAGGCAAGAGGGCTTCTTTGAGTTCTTGACCTTGAGTGATGTCAAATGTCTGATGATGATGTCTGGAGTAGGGATGAGGGGCCCTATCTGTGCCTTAATGGCATTACTAACAAATAAGTTAGTTTTGTGTCCTCTGCAGTGTTAAGAGAGAGGCATTAGTTTGTGGAACAAAAGACAAATAAGTAAAAAGAAACCGAGCTTACCTTTTTTTTTCATTTAGAAAGCGCAGAGGGACGTCTTTTTTGACAATATGAGCGACTTTTGGGGAGCATCGTGTAGGAGTGGAAAGACAGCTGTGCCCTTGTCTGGCCGGGATGGCGTTGTCTGCCCCCCACTCATGTGCGTGCCTCCAGTGACCTCATAGTGCTGGAAGAGTAAGAGAAATTGCAAAGTACTTTAGTATCGGCTTACCACGGCATATTAAGGGATCCCATATTTGCAGTTGTCTGGGCGTTAGCTCGGGTGAGAAAAAAAACAGGCTTACTTTCACTTTAGGGAGAAGTGCAGTACACATCTCAAATGCGAGCATAGCTAAGTGCGTGCGCCGGCCTTTCACATTTTTATAGGAATTTTGCCGGGCAGGAGACACCATTCTTAATAGATGCATTCACATCATCGTGTGCCCATGTAAGATGTAAGGATGATGTACAACAGCATAATTGCTGAATACAATTGCACCTAAGTGCGCCGAATACAAAAAGGAATTTCCGGCCTCTAGAGGGGGTCTTCTGGCTAGACTGTGCTGAGTGAAGTACTTGGTAGAGCGTTCTCGTGAGTTTACCAAGCACTGTGGCTTAAGCCTTGATTGTTGTAAATATTTTTCTTCTTGTATATATTTTGATAGATATCTCTGGATTAGCTTTAGTGGAGGTATTTATTGGGTTGTGGTTAATGATGCACTGTTTATTTTTGTATATACACTTTTTCTTTTTCTGTATTTTGAGTATTTTTTGTTGGTAAACCTTGTATTATACACTGTTTGGAGTTGCCAGTGCTTTTGGACTTGGATTACTGTGGAGAAAGACAGCTTTATTTTTGGTTTTTGTGTAAATATGGGTTCCACTAGTTCGTGTGCATTTTTCTTTTTCTTCGGGACTTTCCGTCAGAACTATAAATACTGTATATAATCATTTTTGGGCTCCATTGTATAACTGTTTTGGGTGCCCTTTGCGGTACTGGACTTTGCATTGACATACCGGTCAAATTCTGTTACAACGAATATCTTTGCAACGAAATTTTCATTACAATGAATTGTTTTTAGGATCCTGACAGCTTCCCCATAAGAGTCTATGAAAATCTCATTACTACGAAATACATTCAGCAGATACTTTCATTACAACAAAGCGCCCAAAAGACCTTGAAATGCCTGAATGAATCATCCACAGAGCAGTCAAGAGAATGAATCATCTACCTATCAGTTATTTCTGTGGTCGTAGCTCGGTTGTGCACAACGATCCCCAAACAGAAACATTATAAATTTTTCTCTTTCTTCAAACTTTCATTGTACTGTTTTTTGTTGTTTTTGTTTTCTGTGATTTTCAGTGATATCTTTTGCTTATTGCTCATCAACATTAAAAAAACTTCCATTGGAGTTTAACTCAATGTCACCCTCCTATAGGAAAGGACAGACACGAAAAATGACAACAGTTCATATTAGAAAAAAAAAATTACATTTTTTGTGGCTCTTGATTCCGGCAAAAAGAAAAAAGATGTTTCCAGTGAATTTGGAACTTCACCATTGTCATTGTCAACTTTCTTGAAAGACCGAGCAAAAATAGAAGAAAAATCTCAGGTTGCAAACCTTGGGCCTCAGCCCCAAATGTATACGAACTGCTGCATTTGAAGATGTCGAAAAGCAGTTATTTCTCTCATCATTGGCAAGTCGACTACTCCTCTGTGTTTTAAGCATGTTAAATTCCTTCCCTGTGAGTATAAAGCAAACCAGCAAGCTTGGATGACTCAAGACATTTTGGGAAACTGGCTGCGACAACTTGACAAGGATATTGTGACATGTGAGTCACTGTCTTGCACCCCAAAACATGAGGCTAAGTCTCAGTACTTTAGCAAAAGCAGCTTTATTCAGCTTGAAACAGGAAAAGCATGGTTATTTATTGTAGCGGGATCTATCAGTCTTCTATTCACAGGCACAGCAGTCAGGCAGGTTAATGGCCAAGTAATAATGTTCCCTGCATTATCATGTTCCTTGCATCACCCATCAACGACAGATGCTTGAATTTGCTTCTCTGACGAAGCACTGCAGCACTGTGACAAGCAATCTTACACAGACACAGCAAGATGTGCCGCGTTGTCTTTGTCGTGGGGGTCCGGTTTGTTTAAGCGTTTGATTGAACTCCACTAAACCATCAGTTTGAGGTTGGTGCACTGAGGTTTTTAGGTGCTTAATGTGAAGTAACTTAGCAGCTTCCCTGAACATTTCCAAGGTGAGGTGTATCCCTTGGTCTGTATATCCCGTGAAATATTTTTGGAATTGGCAAGTCTCAGGGGAATTTCCTAATGGTACCATGTAATGTAGTCTACAATTACAAAAATATATTTTTAACCACATGCAGAGGGCTCTAGTGTTCCTACAGTATCAACTCCTATTTGCTCAAAAGGTATGTCAATGAGCTGGACAGGCATGAGATGAACATGGTCCTTCTTAGGAATCTACCGCAGTTGACATTCCAGACAGGAAACACAAAAGTGATGGACCTCCTCGTTTACATCCGGCCAATAAAATTGAAATTTATTCTTCTCCAGGGTCTTCTTGGTTTCCTGATGAGCACCTAGGAGGTGGGTGAGCTTGTTCACAAACCTGCTGCCAAAAGGCTTGTGGGATTAATAACACCAATCTTACCTTCTGCTACACAATATAATAGATAATTTTTAAGCATAAAGTGGGGCCCTGGTGGCATGGGATAGGACTTGCATTGGCCATCAATCAGGCTGACTGAATTCTTGGCTAACTTAAGAGACACGTCATTCCACCATTCTTTTTTGAATGATGAAGGAATTTGCCTAAATTGAAAATGTAAAATGGCATGTAGATCCGGAGAGACCTCAATAGGCGGAGTGACGTTCCAAGATGCCTCGCCATCAGTCTCTGTAGAGACAATGGTGTGAGACAGCGTTATATCACTCACATCGTATTGAGTCGCTATGTGATTGCATACAATTTCTGGTTGCTGACACAGTGTGGGGACAGTTTGAGACAGTGATTTTCTGTCTATAATTAGACCCAGAACTTTCTTCCATCATGGTATGTACTTGCTCCTATTGCTCCATCTGTCTGCAACATTCGTAGAACAACACTGTAACAAAAGAACACAAAGAAATTAAGGATCTTTGAGGCACCTAGAAGGCTAACTCTGCATATTCAAAGGAAAATAAAGGGAAAGCACTTTAAAAATAAAACAAATGTTTTAGCAACATAAATCTCCAAAGCAGACTAGGTAAGATGGTGTTGTTAGGCAGTAAAAAAGGATCTTGGTAGGAAGAGGTGGGTCCAAAGCCACCTTTGGCTTTCAGGGGGAAGTTGACAATTATCTGAGCCCTTAAACTAACCCTATGTGCACGTGTGTGACACCTAAAACACCATTTTACAGACATAAATCACACTTTCTGAGCATAGCATAACAAATGTTAGGTGTCACATCTAGAATCCGACCCTAAATATATTGAATCCTCTTTAGTAGTCCACACCTTTTGAAAAGTGACGTCAAGCAAGCAGATGCACTGAATATACAACTAATCGAACTAATTCAGATGATTCTCATAAACATTTAATCTTTTATTAAATAATAAAGATCCATGGTCTGATGATTTCCCAGCCAAATTGGGCAACAGCTTGACATATATTATCAACTTTTTTGTTAGAATTACAGTAGATACATAACACCTCAGAAATCCAACCACATATAATCACAGACAATAACCAAATTAGTACACTCAAAGCCTGGCTATGTTACAACCTCATCCAGCAAGCATTGTCCTCTGTCATTTAATATAGTTGTCAAAATTATTATTTAAGTACTAGCCAACAGGCTCAAAATACCAGTTCCAGATATAATTGCCAAGATAATGTAGGACTAAGCAAGGGTACCATATACACTCTCTCATGAAATGTGTGCTGGCTGTTTAATCTAATTAACTTTTCAAAATCTAATAATATGAAAATTATATTTATGTCATTAGATGGAAAACAAAATGATCCAATTGCAATAACCCACTCTTAATAACTATTTCCAACACCTCATAGGGAATTCCCATATGCTTTCAGGACAGCTGATATATATATTACTTCCAGTATGTTTATGGTTTCCCCAGTGTAGAAGATGAATTAAAAATACTATGTTAAGGTCATTCTGAACCAACTCATCAAACTCAAGTTATAATCAGTTGACATCTCTGCACCTCTGTTTACCAATGTAGAACATTCAACCATATATCAAATGATACACAGTGTTCTTCCCAAGTTACTCTGGTAACCAATAAAATCGGAGCATTCTTATGTTCAAACATGGTGCTAAAGGCAAAATTTTCTTTGATTAAAATTAAACTTTTATGAGAATCTTTTATACAGTGTAGATTGTTCTTTGTCTGGGCTGTCCCATTAGATCATTCTGTCGTGTAAAACCCTACCAGGAACACTTATCTTCAGACAGCATAGGTTTAAGGGTCACTGAGCCAATCATTTTCCCCACCTTGCCAAGATCAAGAGAAATTTTCTTAAATTACTGTGTTGCAGCAATTGATTGAGACTTATTTTGAGACACAATGTCACATTAAATAGACACATGAAGGCAATATGTAAACTACACATTAGATCATTTCACATCTGGAAGCAGAACTGATGCATTTTGCAAAAAATGTAACATGCTAAATATAGACTGAATTGGGAGCACTTACTGCAAATGTGCAACAAAATGTGTTTTGCTAAAACATAAAAACAACACATCTACAATTTGATCACATATAAAATAATGTCACATTACAGTAAACTGCCATATCTGCAGCAGTAGCATGGTAAAACTGTTCTGGCTTGTGGTCAGAGAAAATCAAACGGATGGTGTGTACAATGACAGAGCAAACATGCTAACAATCACTGTGTTAGACAGCAAAGGCTCTTTGCAGCTAATCCATTATTATGAACCATTTTACAGAGAAGATACAAGAACTCAAAACTCAGTTAACCAGTTAACCAATTTGCACTCACAACTGATTTTTGGATTTTTCTAACAAATAAGAATTATATCACAATAAAGGGTCATTAACCTGGTGAAGACTGGTAGATGTATCTGGTCAAACAAAAGACACAAAATGCTCCAGCAAGATGTACAACTGACAGTATTGCCAAAAAATCAGGTAAAGGGATTGCATATGTTCTTGATAACATGTGTGGCCCCAAATTCATCCTCTCCTAAGAACTGGGACTTAGCAACATGTTTTGCTTGTAGAGTGCAAGTTTCAGTCAATGTTGAATTTAATATGCATGTTAACCATGGAGACAAGTTACCTGATTATAACAGAGTATCAATGCCATCACAATGAGTGCTCAGCTGCCTGCTTGAGAGTTAAAGGATATGTGCATTTGTATTTTTTAAGTCAAAGCTATTTTTTCAAAATCATGACGTACTCTACATTAATTTGCCATATGAAATTGTTTTGTAAAGTAAATATTTTTTAACAATTTTTGAAAATACAGTGTCTACGTTTACAGTTTATAATGGGACCCAAAGGGCACAAATCCAAACATAAAACAAAAGCCTTAAAATTAACTGAAAGTGTCCAGTTTTCGAGACAAGAACACTGTCAAGAATTGAAGCATGTAAAACAGAATATTCATGTTTTTTTCAGGAAAAAAATAGATTCTGCCATTTTAAAAGAATTTCATATATGTAGAAGCACATACAAATATATCAATAATAATAAATAAGATTCATCTTAATTTTTGATTTTATACAAGGAGAAAAATGTTTCATTACCTGTTGAGATTAACACCAAGAAACATAAAAACATTTCATTTTTCAATAAAATCCCTGCAAACACAAGGATTTTCTACAAAACTGAAATAAAATATTTTTGTGTATTTGTACCCACTCTTCAAAAAGAAAACTTAATGCCTTTATCAATGACATAGTGTGTCTCAAGGATTTCTTCTACTTGATTGGGTAAAAGATGGTAGTAACACAAGGCTAAGTTGAAAGAGTACAATGAGTGTGAAATCCCTTTGAATCCATAGTTTTGCAGAAAAGCCTTTGCAATTCCAGCAGTATAAGGGGAAGCACTGTCAGGAAGCAGAACTGAGATAGTTGATTTCCTTTCTGTTCTTCTCTGATTGATTGCTGTAAGCAGCAAATAGAAACAGTATAATGCTGACTTGTTATGTGTTTTGAGACATTTAGCCAACACTGTTTACACCACTTTAAAATTGTGCACATGAGCGTTCTGGTACTTGCTTGTCCAGTTATTATTATTTTTTATGTTGGAGACCTGCAATTGTGATTGGTCTTGGTGCTGTCCCCATTTTTCATACCCAGCTGTTGAAATGCTTCTTCTTATTCATTCTAGTCTGATACATACTGACTCGGTGAGAATGATTTCCTGAATGATATTGTTCTTTGGTATTAGTAATTCAAAGGTAGTGTGACACTTGACTGTTTTGGTTTGCAGCATCTGTGCTTACCTGGCTCTAAAAAAAGCACACACTACAAACCAGAAATGTTAGAAACTTGAACTCCACATTTTTATGCATACAATATCTAAACTTTGCCTGCTGGCAAAATCATCACCTTTTAAGTTCATGCTCCAAACTTTTTGATCACCCCATGTGTGTAAATATATTTAGTTTAACACAGCAAGCAAGGCATGATTAGGCACTGTGGTGCCTCTTGACCTCTGGATTCCTGCACAGTGGAAGGCAGTTTTGGAGTGTTCTGTTAAGGAGATGGCACATAGTTGAGGAGTGTCTGACTAACATGATCAGGATATGTAAAATGCTCACTTCTTCTGTTGTTGCTCATAATATTCATTTTCAAATTAACTTATTAGCAGGACAAACTAAACTTGTTTACTTCTTAACAATTTTAAAAACTTGCTTCCCAACAGAAAAGGGGCGCTGTCCCAGCGGCAAAGGGTTAGGGGGCAGGTTTAGATTACCGTATATACTCGTGGATAAGTTCTCCCGCGGATAAATTGGGACTTGATTTTACTGTATAATTTCTAGTATTTTATAATGTCAGTCGTATAAGTTGAATGCAGAAAACTCACGCTATTGGTCCAAGAGATTATGATATGCTAATGCCCACCTGAGAGAATAACCACGGTGCACACTGCCATTTTTTCTCTATGTATTGTGCCTACGTGACTACACGGTAATACCCAAATTATTCTGTAGCAACATTTGCACTGATTTGTGTTTTTTGTATCTCACACCCTCATACACCTTTATCGTAAGAGCATCCCTTACCTACGATGGAGCGTTCGACCACAAGAAAATATGAAGTTGGTTTTAAATTAAACGTCATTGAAGTAGTGAAAGAAATTGGTAACTGTGCTGCAGCAACAAAATTCAATTCGTCTGAGAAACTGATGCGAGATTGGAGGAGGTAAGAAGATGCAAAAAAAAAATTTAAGTGTCACATTTTTGAATGGGCATATAAGTCAAAGTCTGATTTTATGATTGATTTTTTGGGTTTCAAGACCCGACTTCTACATAATTATATATGGTAGATTAGGGAAGGGTTAGAGTTACTTTGCTGATGGTCATATTTTAATAGCAGGGAAGTCACGGTCATGTTTATTACAGAGCATAACAGCAATCTGTTAATAGATGTTAGAAGCATATAGATAAGGCAGTCAGAAAAAAAGTTACACTACAACAAAACAAAAAGAAAAAAATGGAATTCAATTATGTTGCTTTGCTTTTTTAAATTTTTTGTTTTATTTTATTTTTTTGGAAGACAGTGTAACAGTAAGCAGCTGATATAGAAAAACTAGGATCTCCAGCAAAGTCATTTAACATTCAATAAGATATAGATTATTTAGGGAGGAAAATACCCATCTTCTGACATCACCTTGGAGAGATAATATTTAAGTATGAAAACTAATATTATTCATTGCATCATTAAAGAGTTCAGCAAAAAATTAATACCAATGTGAATGAAATCGAATGAAACAGGTGGGAAATTGAGCTGAAATTAAATTTGTCATAGTACTAGATTTAGCTATGTTTAGACCTTGGACAAGGTGGTTCAAAACAGAATTAAAAGATGTCTGAAGAAGGGACCTAAGCTGCCTTGAAAGCTTGCATATTGTAATCTGTTCAGTTAGCTGATCATAGGTGTCATTTTGCCTGACTTCTCAAGACTGTGCACAGAAAGCCATGAATTCTAAACTGCTTCTAAAATGTTCCCTGAAGCTACAGAAGGTGTTATTCTGAAGATTTATGAGCACAGATACAAAAAAGAATGTAATATTCTTATTAAAGGTACCATGCTTACTTGGACTTGTTTTAAACTTAGATTAATAATCTTTATTGATGCCTCTACGCCTACTCTTTCCTTTCCTCACATCATTCTCTTACTGTTGTTTCACCTTTATTTCTGTGTGATATTAATGACCCCACTCAGTCTTGACCCATTTCCTACTCTCACATTCATGCACCTCCCATTCTCCCAACCAACAGTGTATTTCAGCTTCCAGCTTCTCAGTCTATATCTTCAGATGTCCCTGTGTTGAAAAGGTCAGTTTTTGACATATTTTGTGTGTTTGAGTCAGGTGTCTTACTTCACCTTGGCACTGAAAGTGCTCTCAGCATTATAAATAACTAGCAAAATACCCGCGCTTCGCAGCGGCGAAGTACTGCCTTAAAATTTTTATTAAGAAGAAAATTAAACCTTTTTAAACTGAGGGAAAATATACCAATAATTATTTGTTAAGGATCTCTTTGTATACCACATTGTCATTTTGGCCCTCCGGTTGTAATATGACCAAGCTGTGCGCTGAGCTTACTCTTGAGCATGCAACGTACAGTTGGCCATGTGAAAAGTAATCTTGTTTCAAATCTCACAGCTTGGATTGCTGCTGTCACAATCGGTTTGAGTTTCATGGTTTGTTTCAATTATGATAGTATTTGCAGGACTTGTGTTGAAGTGACATTCGGCATCTGTCAAGCATTGTAAGCATACAACCGGTTTCATCGATAATTTCACATCCAGCTTTTGAGAGTTTAAACATTCATACACATCAAAGTGTCCATTACTGAAATTGTCACCTGTGAATCTAAGATGTTTAAGAGACATTGGCGGTTGTCGAAAGGTGTAAAATATTTGGCCATTTTGGTACACTTGAAAGCGACAACCGAACAATTCAGCGGCAGCTATCAACTCACATGCAGAACCATAGGTGAAGGGCTTAAACATTTCACTCTTATAGTTCTTGTGTGTATTATAATTATCTCCTGTACCGTCATCAGTCCACACCTTGGACCTGTCCCAGTCATTCAATACATAAGACACAATGTTCCTCCAGATATCAAGAGTGAGCCTGATATGGCCGTGCAATATGTAACAAAGAGAATGGAAAAGGTAGGTGCCATCTCCGGGCATGGAAACCACTCGGTAAGTGACAGTTCTTTGATCGATGGTGATCACCTCGACAGACATGTTAATAGGGGTATGGTTGGAACGATAAAGGAAATGGGTACCTGAGCAATGTAAAGTAAGTCTAAAATACCTACACAATAACTATAATCATAATAAACGAACAATAAAACAGCGGAGAAGCAGTGGATTAAATAAAAAGGCTGTAGTTATCAGCAGGGAGACGTGAATCCCATGGCGAAGCAAGGAAGGGAATGTAGAGACCGGAGCGACAGACGGCCCTATATAGGCAGGCAGCCAACATTGTGGGAGGCGTTGGGATGGGGGACCCAACGCCGCCTCACACGGTGACCGAGCTGCAGGCTATGGACGTATATATGTACGTAAGTAGGATTCAGTTAGCGATGGGAACCGGCGTACCAAATTTCTTGAAGATTGGCCCATAAGTAACAAAAACCATTGGAAAGTTCAATATGGCGGCTGACAGTGGTGTCATACCACCAAAATAAGTACGTACATTGGTTTCGGTTAGTGCAGGGAAGCCACCTACCAAATTTCGTGAAGATGGGGCCATAAATAAGAAAGTTCAACATGGCAGATATTGTCGACCGTTATGACCGTTACGCGTAGAATTTCGAAATGAAACCTGCTTAACTTCTGTAAGTAAGATGTAAGGAATGAGCCTGCCAAATTTCAGCCTTCTACCTACATGGGAAGTTGGAGAATTAGTGACGTTGGAAAGTTCAATATGGCGGCCGACAGTGGCGTCATACCACTGAAATAAGTACGTACATCGGTTTCGGTTAGCGCAGGGAAGCCGCCTACCAAATTTCGTGAAGATGGAGTCAGCCTTCTACCTACACGGGAAGTTGGAGAATTAGTGACGTTGGAAAGTTCAATATGACGGCTGACAGTGGCGTCATACGACCGAAATAAGTACGTACATCGGTTTCGGTTAGCGCAGGGAAGCTGCCTACCATATTTCGTGAAGATGGGGCCATAAATAAGAAAGTTCAACATGGCGGACTTTGTCGACCGTTATGACCGTTACGCGTAGAATTTCGAAATGAAACCTGCTTAACTTTTGTAAGTAAGCTGTAAGGAATGAGCCTGCCAAATTTCAGCCTTCTACCTACACGGGAAGTTGGAGAATTAGTGACATTGGAAAGTTCAATATGGCGGCCGACAGTGGCGTCATACCACCGAAATAAGTACGTACATCGATTTCGGTTAGCGCAGTGAAGCCACCTACCAAATTTCGTGAAGATTGGGTTAGCCTTCTACCTACGCGGGAAGTTGGAGAATTAGCGACGTTGGAAAGTTCAATATGGCGGCTGACAGTGGCATCATACCACCGAAATAAGTATGTACATCGGTTTTGTTTAGCACAGGGAAGCCGCCTACCAAATTTCGTGAAGATGGGGTTATAAATAAGAAAGTTCAAAATGGCAGACGTTGTCGACCGTTATTACCGTTACACGTAGAATTTCGAAACGAAACCTGCTTAACTTTAGTAAGTAAGCTGTAAGGAATGAGCCTGCCAAATTTCAGCCTTCTACCTACACGGGAAGTTGGAGAATTAGTGATGAGTGAGTGAGTGAGTGAGTGAGGGCTTTGCCTTTTATTATTATAGACTAGCAAAATACCCGCGCTTCGCAGCGGAGAAGTAGTGTGTTAAAGAAGCAATGAAAAAGAAAAGGAAACATTTTGAAAATA
>JANRMT010062809.1:15743143-15773974 GCA_026402145.1 Polypterus bichir lapradei
GCCTGTCTATGAACTTAATTTAAAGTGTAGGTTTACACTGTGCTTTGTTTCCGAAGTAGCAGAACTCATGAATATGGTTGTATATATCACTCGCTCGCTTCTTATTGTTTCGCTGCCTTCTCAATTATATAATGCATGTTTTCTTCAGCGCTTTTTGGGGCTCTTCCTGGTTTTCTACGTACTGCGTGATTACGTGGGAGGCGTGATGATGTCAAACTCCGCCCCCACGGCTTTCAAGCTCATCTCCATTACAGTAAATGGAGAAAAACAGCTTCCAGTTATGACCATTACGCGTAGAATTTCGAAATGAAACCTGCCCAACTTTTGTAAGGAAGCTGTAAGGAATAAGCCTGCCAAATTTCAGCCTTCTACCTACACGGGAAGTTGGAGAATTAGTGATGAGTCAGTCAGTCAGTCAGTCAGTCAGTCAGTCAGTCAGTGAGTGAGTGAGTGAGTGAAGGCTTTGCCGTTTATTAGTATAGATTTCAGTTTGCTAACACTTAATCATATATCATAATCATAAGTGACTTCTACATTTCATCTGTCCATCCATTGTCCAAGTCCGTTTATTCCATTATACAGATGTAGGAAAGTTAATACCTTTCTTGTAATTATGTAAGGGGCCACTAGTGCACATGTAACACTGTTAACAACAAAAAATATTTTATTATACAATATGGGTAGAAAAGTGAGAAGGTAGTCTTGGAGATTTTCAGGAAAGAACTGGCTTAACATCATAACAATCTGTTGTATCCACATGATTTCTAAAATGTATTCATAAAAAATGCATTTTTCATAAAGAAATGCTGGGATATGTCCCCAGTGTATGTGTTAAATACACCATCCATATGAATGTGAAAAGGATTTTGTTAAACTGGCAGTTATTTCTAGTTTCTCAACCACATGCATTCAATTCCATTTAAATAATAAAGTAGATGTATCTATACTTCTCGTGAGATGTTCCTCCATTCTCAATCTTTTGCGTATTTCTCTTTATCATTTATTACAATTGCTCCCTATATATCACCCCATCTTTCAGAACAACCTGATATTCTAAAAATAAGTAATGAGGCCCAGCTCTATACAAAGACCAAGCTTGAATGCCCCAGAGCCATGATTAGGATCACTGTCTATCTGTGTATTGTCAATTTCTAGATGTTAGCAAATTCTCCACAACTGAATTTGTAGGAAATCCAAATGCTTCATATGGCATCACAAGCACAGCCGAAGAAACCAGGTATTTTATCCATATCTCCTGTCAGTACTACTTTACATATATTATTCTGTACTTCAGCTGCCACTACCCTGAAATATGTTGCAGTCATTTTCAAATGGGACAACCTGTTTTTTCACCCTGAAGTCAAATTTTATGTTTACAATCATTTTATTAAAATATCACACTTTAGTTTTAACGCTGCTATTTTTAAAATATATTTCTGCAGTTATGATCTGATATGAAGAAGAAAAGGCAAATTGCTTTATTTTCACCAGAAATGTTTTATATGTCTTCCATATAGTGAATGAATGTTTTGCTCATAAACCACTTTAATATTTAAATGAAAGTAAGAAATCAGAGTTATATAGTCTATTTGGGAGAGAGCAATGTTGATACTTCTCATATGAAACCTAATTGAATTGCTGTAAAGCAATCAAATCTCTTATAAATATAATCAGAAAAAAAGTAATTTTTCCTTACTTTCCTTAGAAATAATCATATTTCCTATGTTGCCCACAGACTAAACAAACAGAATCAGCATTCTTTGAGAAATGTATGGAAATATATGCCAAAAGCAATAAAATATCAGGATTTACTTATTGCTAACTAAATATAAACAGAACAATTAAATACATGTACATATCAATGTATATCAATTGCCAAAATAATATTTTTCAACTTTATTAATGGCAAAGATATGAAATCATGAGATGCAATACTTAAGAAAATTGCAACTCCAAAACGGCTGCTCCAACAAATATGGTAAATATTATGAGATGCTAGAGTGCAATGCAGTATTTATAAATTGCTTTTATAAATATGGGATTGATTAGTATTTGTAAAATGAGAATAATATCTTCTTCTATTTTTTTTTTACATTTAACAATATTCAAAAAAGCCCAAAAATAATGAAGCCAATAATTGCAAATAATTCCTGGCCTAATTCTTTACTTTTAAAACGCTCTCAGAACACTGAAATAAAAAAAAAGAAATTTGCCCCAAAAAAAGATTTTAGTTTTATTAACCCTGCTCTTAACCCTTCTTACTGATAACCTTAAACATTAGTTGGAACTGTATGACTATTTCATGGTTACTGAGCTGTCCGGTCAGTAATGGATGTCAGCAGGGAACCAGCCATGGACGGCAAATCAGTTTATCACAGGCAATGCTCATGTACTCCTGACCAACCAAGTATGTCAATAAATGTAACAGTATATGCTTGAAAAGCTGTGGTGGGAAGTAAAGGGCTTATGAGGAAATCCATACTTAAATAGAAAGAACATGCAAAGTGCTGGTGGCCACTGATCGGGGAGCTATGAGTTAATGTTTTCCTTGGATTCCAACAAAATTTGCCCTCAGAAAATGTATTTTTCCAGAAATATTAAAACCGGCTACAATAAATTAAATAAATCTGAAATCCAAAGTTGGAAAGAGTATATATTAAATTCATGGATTATAAACTTTACCTGAAATTACTTGAAATTGTGCCTAATTGCACAACTCTATGCTGCTCTTTATTTAGTAAGCACTATTTTACATTTTCTTCCATTAAGTATATATTTGCAAATTACAGTGCTTGTACCTCAAATCTTGTCACAGTCAAACTAGAAAGAAATAAGTTGCCGTTCTTTTTAAATTATTTTATTTTATTTCCTGCAGGCAAGTCTTACTGTCAGCTGAGTGCAATTCGCTGGCCTTTATTATTAACCAAATAATTCCCCGTGCATACAAAATCTAAGCCATCAATGTCAAACCCCAGCCAAGGAAGAAAGCAAAGACTTGATGTTTTCATTTTAAACAATTCTTACAATTAACCTAATTGATTAAATGGATTGCTCAATGCAAAAGGGCGATGCGTTTATTTCTTCAGCGTGCTTGAAATATGATATAAAAGCTTAATTTGATAAAGGACGAAGTGATGCTTTTTCAAATGAATGAAACAATTATCTTAAGTAATTGTGAGTTTGGATGAGTTTGACAGCGCCCGTTACATAATTCTTCGCATGATTTAAATCCGGAACAGTGTGTGCATTTCAAACACGTTTAAAATAAAACTTCGGTTAGTGTAGCCTTGTTCGGTAAACTCCGGCGTGCTTTAATTATTGTGCAATAATGGTGACAATTCAATTAAAGCGATTATAAATAGATATCTCTTGAAGATACATCTTCTGAAACGGCATTGTGCTCTGAAATGTTCTACTTGCTGCAGTGTTATCAGTCACATCAAGCAAGTCAGATATTGCATTACATTGTCCTTTAAAGTCACAAGTATTACACTAAAAATGTCACGCGTATGCCCAGGCTGCCCTACAGGCAATATTGAAAAAATAATGGTGTGTGTAATTTCCACTAATATCGCCAAAGCACCAGTGCCAAACCGGCCGCCAAGATCATTACTATTAATTTCCGTTTGAGAACCATGCGACTCATGAATATTGTATCAAGCACTTCAGCTGTAAGGAACATCTGGTGACAGACGACTCAGTGATTCCTGGGTCTTCCAAATGAAGAGTGAAACGGCCATCGACCATTTGAAACTATCATGTCTTGGCTTTTTAATTCTGAATGATAAGTCTTCGACTGTGCTTAATCCCGTTATATTTTTCGGCACCTATAACAGCATCCTTTGATCTCCTCGTTTTTAAGCTGTGATGAGTGTACTGCGGATGGAGGAGGGCGCTTTTCGGGAGGAGCTCGACTACGCTTTCCTTGCTCAGACTATTTCTCTCTCTCTCTCTTGGCCCCCACCTCCTTCCCTCCACCCCCTCTTTCTCTCCCCCTCTCTTTTTTCTTATTGGTGATCCATTTCCAGGCAACGTGCTACTGGGTGCTGATGCTGCCGATCGTTGCTGCTCTCTTTGCGCTGCTGTCCTGCATCTCGACTACAAGCTCCTCAACACCATCCTGCTTTAATTCTTCAAGTAGCTGTCTGGTGGCATTTGCTCGATTATATGTACCTTCTCCAACAGTTGTTTTAACGTGTAAAACTGTCGGGATTTTGATTTACAAATCTTTCTCACGTTTAAAGCAAGCCTAAAAGCAAGGCTCTGTCGTTTTTCTACATTTCCGTGAATTTGTGAACAGGGAAGTTTGCTTAATTCTTTTGGAATTTTAGCTCGATTGCGGAGAATGTGTCTATGATACTGCCATTCAATTATACACACTAGAGCTGTGCTCGCTTTTGAAGAATCCGACCAAAGGAAATATCCGACTTTGCAGTGCTTCTGTTCATCTCATCTTCGCCGTGTCTGCCGTGGATTTTCTTTTTAGCGCCCAATATTTGCGGAATATATAAACAAGTTCAACATGTTTTGATTACAGATCGCGGTTGTGAGACGAAAGCCAAGTGGATTCAATACTGCTATTTCTTTATGCCAAAGCGCCAAAAAGTGACGCGATCTCTGCAAAGAAGACAAAACGCCCCTTTTCTGGAGTCTTTATACCTATGCCAGCTATTCACAAGGCAACCAGGAGTTAAAAGTATTTTGTGCGTGCCGTTCCGCCTTCGATTTTAAACGGAAACGGAGATGGAAGTTTTCTCGGTAATGTTGGTTTTGCCCCTATTCTGGACTCTAACCTGGGACTCGGTGGTTTCGGATTCTATTATTCATATCGGTAAGTTTTGCATCACTTTGTAGTGCAGCAAATAGATGCGCTGCGTGGTGCTTTGATTTTCCTTCATGCAGTCAGTCAGCTAGCTGTAAATGATGTCGCCGATTGCCGCCGTCAGTTTCTAGCTCCTTTATCTCCATGCCCGGCGAGCTTGATCTGTGTAACATTTGCTGTTGCTGCTCGTGTTACTGTCTTCTGCAGCTCTGTTCCTGCACTCCTGTGGCAAATGCGTTTAAGTAGTGAGCCTCCTAAATCATTCTCCTTGCTTACATTACGCTGTTGAGGTTTTGGAGCGGAAGAGCGGCCCGGGAAGTGCGCTGCAGGAAAACAGGTGGTTTGAGCGCTCTGTAACCGCTCCCGCTGTTTTTCTTAGATATTAATATTTAGTCTTTGAGGTGGAGGAGGAGGACAAGGAGGACGAGGAGGTGCTCGTGTTGTAGTAGGAATCGAACCCACGGAAAACTGCTCATGCAAAATATATCGTCAAATTGTTACATTTGGACTCATTTTGATCGCCGGTAATCAGAGGCGTAACTTTTATTTATTTGCATGGCCTTTATACGGCAAAACGAGCAGTGAATACAATAAATGCACTCTTAGCCCAAATTACAAGTTACTATATTTCGAGGTACATTTACCTTTTAATGGTACGTTTGTCATAAGTAAGTTTCGGAAAAGATAACCTGAATGTTTTTTTTTAATAACATTGTAGCCGCATCCAGTACGCACTTAAAACGACTTGTAACCAAGAAGAGAAGTGGATCAGTTTCATTTACTGAAAACCCACTGGCATCTAAAGGCTGTGGTCATGCAAATTGTCAGTGATGTGTTACGTAAAGAACCTATTAGAACACATTTCACTAATAGCGCATTACACTAGTCGCTGATGTGCATTTTTAACGTTACATTTTTGGAGGATGCTTTTAACCACAAATACCATTAAGAGCACCCGTCTTGGTCGCATTGGGAGTGCATAGTGTATCCTAATTCTAACATTCTAACACGATGACTCGTAATAATAAATCCCTATTTATTACAACACCCATGAATTAATGGAGGACATCCTGGGCCTGTGACGCGTATCAAAAGCATCATCTGCTTAAAAGTTGACAGGTGTCAGCTTTCTTACAATTTCATTTCAAACCAAACTAACAGCCGTTATCTGTCGAACTTCACACATGTTGCGAAGGAAAAAAACAAACGCACAGATGCCACTGCAGGTAGAAATAGTATTCCCAGGTGACAGCGCAGTAGATTCCTTTAACTTTCCCAGGTGACAACTTAAGAAACAGACTTGCATCTTCCTTTTTATAAACACTGTCATGCTAACAAGCCACGGCTATGCGCCACTTGTGTCTGTTGAAGCATTCGTTGGAAATCTAAGGTTTTTTTCGTCGTGTAAATGTGGCCATCGGCATTTTGTTTATGTTCTATCGGTGTTTTCTTTCTGGTGAGTGTCCGAGTAATGTTATTGTATACAATCATACAAGAAAGAAGGCACAATCGAGAACGCAATATAAAAATACCAGTTATTGGACGTGCCAAAGTGAGTTCGCTAGCGGGGAATCTATTGCCTTCTGTTGCTTGTTCATCTTGTCTGCCAAAGCTCAGAGCAAGCCTGATCTCCGACAAGTAGTAGACAAGCCGAATTTATTGTCCAAAGGAGGAGCCATTAGCCCGCTGATCACAGAGCTGCTGGATTGCGTGGCAGGTGCAGCAAGAGATTCGTGGCGGCACTTGCCTAAGAAACTACAATCCCGAAAGATGCGTTATCCGACAAACGCAAGGATATTTCATCAAAGGAAAGCGGGCACTCGATTAAGTAGTAGAACATCATAGCGATTATGCACTTCGAGCGCGTCAATGGCTACACGCTGCAGACTGTATGTGTGAGAAACAGATGAGCAACACGAACACTAACATTTCATAAATCGCCACACGCTAGCACCATTCATCTGTACTGACAATGCCAGCTGTGTTGATCCTAGAGGTCAAGCAAACTAAAATATGTGGCAGTTGTGAAATCTCCTTTACCCCATACACAGTATTTGCTGATAATCGTACTGCGATCTAAACCCTACTGTTCTCACAAAAGTAATGTGTAGAAGATTTTCACAGCAAGCATGACTAAGGCAATCGACACTGGTGGCATGACAAGCTTTCTACTTCTTAGTGGGATTTCGTTATATGGCAGTTTAACTGCGTTGGTTGTTTAAAAATGACAAGTTTGCTGTGGGCTGGCTTTAATTTAACACTCTTGTGCTCCGTTATGTTTATTAATGTTACAGCAAACGGTACTTGCAAGCATCAGTTTGGGTTTTTATAATTTAGTGTTTAATTATATCTAAATGAAAGTCTTGTCTTGTTAATATCTCCAGTTAAACGCTGAAAATATATTTTAAAATATAATAAAGTGTTACTAATTGTACATATCATTGGGGAAGCCACATTCTTCCCATTTATACATAGAAATATGCATATAAGCATCGGTATTGTATTTGCACTTCCACGTTTATATTATACTAAAATTTATTAAGATTTCAAAAACGTTGATCTCACAAAACTGCATTAACAATACCAGTTGTCCAATACATTTTTTCCCTGGATGATGTGTTGCACTGGTGGTGGAACAGATTATTTTGGAAGAAAACTAAACCATGTTAAATTTCAAACATAAATAGATTGCCCAATTGTAATCTTTTGAACCCCCAAAATTAAAAATAGGTTATGTGACATATCAGGATGTGTACAATCCTTCATAATGCTTTTCCCCAGAGCATGAGAATTGATTGAGTAATTTCATCAGACTCACATTACTTGATTGCTTAGAAGTTTCCTAATGATCTGTATGCTAAAGGGAGAGCCCTTACACTGTGAGCGGAATGCCAATGACAGTGTTTTATGAGGCTATTCAAAAAGTCACTCTGATTTATGTAGCTGGAAAGCTCTAAAGTCTTCAGGATTAGCCACGCTGCCTGCTATTTTCTTCATATATCAATTCCTCCCACACCATTTGCTCTACATAAGAGATCAGAAATTAAAAAAAATGTTATGCATGTTATGGCAACTAAATACCAACAAAAATACACTAAATGGTAAGTAATTTGAATCTAGGCTGTAAAAGATTGAGATGTGATCATGCAATTGTTTTGTCAGATATTTTCAGAATTGCTATTTTTCTTTTTCATTCTCGTGTATGAAAATTGATTAAAGGAACATCTAAGCAAAGAAGTGAACATTAAAACACAGTATAAAGAGAGCAACAGTGTGCAGTACTTCATAATCCACATTCAGTATAGCTTTACATGTACTTTTATAGTAATTAGAACAATTTGGATTTTTTTTTATAATTGTAATAGTTAAGAGGAATACCTAACAGTACACAGTTACGGTTTAATTTGATAAAGTTCAAGAAATAGCTGTCATCCTATTGCTAGCTTATAAAATCATATTTAGCTTCACTTCATCTTTTACAGTTAGATCACACAATAAAGAAAATACAAAATAGATGATCAGTGAGAATGAGTTTTCGTGATCAATATCAACATTTTCTACTACATCACCAGTGTTTCTAAGACATTAGATTGTTACAGAAAACAACCTAAAAAAGGAATGAAGAAATTGCAGGAAAACAAGTGGGTGCCTCTAAAGACAGCAAGAAGAGTGCCATCTGTACATTGGACTCTCTCCACTTACAGATAGAGAGAGAAGGTGTGGGGGATGGAGGATGTTGTCATGGAAGAGTACTAGTAACTGTGCCTGTCTGTCTCAAGGTCTGTGTCAGATAAAATAAATCACAGGGATCTCAATTGTGAATTAAAGAACTAAATGACAGATGAAAACTTGATGTATTTTTTTATCTTCTTTAATTGGAAGAAGCAACATTTGTTAATTTCTGTAAAATAGTCTTATATATTATTTTTTCGTAAGTGCAAAGCTAATATTAACACGTTATTTTGTTGATAATTTTTTATCTTAAGTAAATGAAGATGGCTTTTATTGATTAAATCAGCAAAGACTATGGTGGAAAAACACAGCATCTTATGTAGATTGGTTTGGAACTTTAAAGCAGATTATTAAATGGAGTAGTGCAGATACATTAATCATAATTTGCGTAATCATTCTGCCATAATTCAGAAGTCAAAACCTTTTCTGAGATCAAACCACTCAAATTTGAACATGACCCAGATTCAAAAGATTTAGACTAGTGCTGATTCAAAACATTCAGTTAATGAAGCAGAACGGCACCTCAGTTCTTTATTTTTGAGCAGTTTGTTGTTTGGTAAAGCTGCAGTTTTGATGTATCTACAGGAAAGCACTTGTTTTATGTAACTTCTGGTAACAAATACATGTTCTTCTTCCACTTCTATGTAGAATTGATATTTCATAGGTTTTGGCATAAATACATATAAAGCTATAAAACAAAACCTTTTACAAAATATTTTGTTGGTACTATAATTTCACAAACATGTCTAATTTGCTAATGTTAATTTATTTCATGCAATTTCCAATTATGAAGACACTATGCAGAGTAATGGAGCAGGTAATTGTAAACACAGCACAAATGACAGACACTTTGCAACGTAGTGTGGACATGTTTTCACAGGTACCATATTAGGCTACAGGGCTAGCTTGACTTCTCTCTCTCTCACTCTGTCTCTCTCTCTGTCACTTGTGATTCTTCTCAACCCCCAAGTCTTTTACTATTGCCTTCTTCACCTTAAATTTCTTCCTCTCTTCCAGAATGTCATTACCCATCCTGACACCAAGCCTGATTAATTTTGGTAAGGGTAACAATGTAGCTCTCCCAGGGATTCTACATACAAATCCCCTATACAGTATGTCACTTCTAGGGTCAGGGCCATCCTTTTGTATAACTAACACCATCAGCCTACAGAGAGATCCAAGGTTGTCCCAACTGTTCAAGTTCAAGTTTATTTTTATATACGCATAGTACAATGAATTCTTACTTACATACTGTATATCCTCAGATTAGTTATAGAGAAGCAATACTAACAAATATGCACACACTCACATACATATGCACATGTTCAGTATACCGCAACACATACAATATTTGTTGTTCAGTAACCTTATATGGAAGAACAGGCAGTTAGGAATATTCCGTGTAATATGTCCCTGTTTAATATGTTTCTCAAAGCACTTCATCATATATTGAGTGAGTGCCATGGTCTGTAGTCATTTAGACGGTCTATTTTTTATTTAGACAGTAATAATTGTTGTTTTGTTGAATCATGTGGAAACTACAGAGTATTTCAGCAAAATGTTTGAGATATAACTGAGGACATCAGCAAATAAACTGGATTTTAAAATGCTATCTGAAATTCCTTCTGGGACAAATGACTTGTGAACGTTAACTCATTTAAAACTCCTGTTTTCATCATGCACATAAAAAAAATAATGAATTATGCTCATTGTTCAATAATGTTGGACTCCAGCTGTAGAACGTCCATGTTGACCTTGCCATCAACTAGACTAACATTAGAATGCTGCGCTGTGCGCGTTTAAGCTACCTATAACCCATCATGAATGTTTTGTACTGTGTTAACTTCTGTCTGTTACAGTTACCACATAATTTTCAGATTATCTTTACTTTATGATTTACCCTTTTACTAAATCTTCCATGTTTCTCTCACAGGATCATTGTTATGACATAATGACTTGAGATGTAGTCTGGTCTCTAGTTTGCCGCACAATAACTAGCATATCATACATTTTCAAGTGCATGATGCAGACTGTAAAAGCTGTTTAATTCATCTCAGATGCTACAATGCTTCTTTTTGCAGTGTGGATGTGTCAGTACTAAATGTGGCTCCATTTAACCAATTTCTTTAATCTTATTTCTGATTCAGCTTGTAAATTTTCTTTGTCTCCTAATGAGAACAGCATCCATTGGACTCTGGTCCCACTTATTCAGATTCATTCATCTTAAAATGAAAAGATATCAGAAAATGTGAACAAAAACTCAATTCAATGTCAGATCTTAGGAGGGATAAGCAATCATCTACATGTTTACAAGCATTAGAATAACCAGATATGCAGTTTTTAGGGAGGACTGATTCAGACTGCGAAACATACCTATTGTGTGGCTTCAAGGGAGAGATAATTACAGTGGTATGGGTATTTTTGTGTGAGTTTGCAGTTTTCATAAGTGTTAAAGCATTTAACAAACATAACTACAAATTCAATCAGTACTACACCAGCAGTAAAAATACAAGGTTAAAAAGATTAACGTATTTTAGTATTGGAAATTTATCATATTTCAGATTTACATCTATTACATTTCAACAAAGTGACAGCTTTACTGATACACTACTTCATCAAACAAGTAATCTCCAAGAAAAATGACAGAAATAAATGTTCAAAATAATAATAAATTAGCAAGTTTTTTAGCACTTAAAAATGAAAAAATCAAGAGGAGAATGACAGACAAATTCCAAAACCCTCCCAATATATACACAGCATTATTTTGTTGTTCTAGAATTAAGTCTATTAAAATGTAGTTTTTATTGATTCTACTGGAAATTTGAAAGAAGTTTTGAATGGATGCCATGCTACTCAATAATGTTGCTTTCTGCAAATTTACCTTTTCTTTATAATAAATAATTATGTACTACCACAAAAGCTTTAAAATTCTTTAAGCCTAATAAGCAATGTAAAGCAAGCATGTTAAATGTACATATATAATGATTCTTTTAGGTGAAAACAACTGATATTGCTCCAAATGACAGATCTACAAATGTACCAGTAAATCAGATGCAAGCATTTTATTCTCAAGAGCTACTTTATCCTTTTGGAGTCTAATGAGATTAGGTTCACAGTTTAAATGGGCCATATGCATTTTTCACCTGCTATAGTAAATTACCTTCGTTTTTCATGCAAACCACACAATTTAGAAAGTATTGTTTTTTTGTTTTTGCAAATGATATCCTTAACTGAAAAACTTCTATATTTCTTTAATTTAAGATCGGTACATTTTGTTTATTACTAGGTGAAGTTTTAACATTGGGTAATAAGATCTAAAAATGAATTTAAAATATTAATGAAATACCAATTAACCATTAACGAAAGTAACATATGTCTAAGGCCCACTCTCGGATAGGACAAGTAGGTAATGAACTTAATAGCACACCTTTGATCTGCAGGATGAAATTCACTTGTTAATAGACAGAACATGGAACGTACAAAAAGAAAACACAATAGTTTGAACAAGATTAATTGTGTAAGAGGTATACCACAACTTAACAACTTGTTTCTACCCTGGTCTGAAAGATAACCAGTTATGCTTAGCTTGCTTTTTGTTACTAGTGACAGACTTGGCAGCATTTTCATTTAAATAAGTCTAAAAAGTAATCAGCATGTTTATTCTTCTTTAGTGGTTACTTTGTTATGGGCTTTTCTTTACCATTTTTCTGTTTCCATCAAAGTTCAAGCATGAAACCTATTATAAAATACAAGTCTCTCTCTCTCTGTCTTTCACTCCATCTAAGCTCTCTTATTAAAAGAACTGTCACGCTTAGTCTTACTGTATATGTAATTTGCATTTGCGCACACATTTAGATATATAACATTATACTGTACTAACCTTTTATGTGTTCAGTACACAGGCACACCACTTTAATTGCTATTTTGGTTATTGTTATAGAACAGCATGCAACTCCACTAAAATCTATCCTTCATAACTGAAGGAAGCTTAGGTTATTTAACTTTATTATGTAGGTTAGAACATGTCTTCTCTTCAAGGAAATTTGATCAATATCGATTGTAGCAGCAGGGGGGCTGTACTGGTCTTGGCAATATTTATTTTTATAAATGCTTCTTACAGAAAACTAGCACTTTTTTTAAACCTTCGTCAGTTTTTAGTTTAGTTTAATTTTAGTTTAGATTTTAAGAATCGTATATTTGTATAATTTGCTTTCTTGCTTTAATTTATCACTGTTTCCAGTTTTATTGTTTTACAATTCTGCTATAACATAAAATGCTACTGTGTTTTTGTGTCCAGTCCCTCTGAGCAATCTGATTAGTCAATTTAGCTTTTGTCTGATTCGTTAGTTTAGCTTTGGTTGGTTCGTGGTAGAGATAATGACAGAATATGCTAGGAGAGTGAAGTTCAGTTCCTGATTGTGACAATTTTCTTTTTTTTTTTTTACAAAAAAGGACTTAAAAATTAAGCATTTCAACATCAACAAACTGAATAACGTACTTAGTGATTTTGATTCACTAAATGCTAATTAGGCGCAACCCAACGCCTAACCCAACCCAACGCATGCAGGTGACGGGTGTAACAGAACAAGATGCAGAGGACAGAAAGATATGGAAGAAGATGATCCGCTGTGGCAACCCCTAACAGGAGCAGCCGGAAGGAGAAGAAGAAGATAGCCTTAAGTTTAATTAAATTGATTGAATAACAATAAAAAAACAGTTTTAGACTCCGAAATTACTCCTATTACAGAAATTATGCCATTTATTGCAGAGCATTTCTTTGCAGATGTAATCATCTTATTTACTGTCTTACGAGTACATATGCAATAGTAAGAAAGGATAGTGGGGAAAAGGAACAAATTGTTTTAGTAGAATGTGCAAGGCAAGAGTCAGTTTAGGATGTGAATGTATAACTTCTGACTAGCCAAACAGCTGGGCACCTTTTATGTTATGGCATAAAGGGAGGAAGTCAGATGGACAAAGACTGAATTTTGGAACAAAGAATGAATCTCAATGTGAAACTGAGTTTGACTAGTGCAGTATAGTAATGTCACTACCCATAACACGAGATTTTCCATGAACCAATATAGGACACTGCAGGTTAGTGCCACTTAGCAGGGGATTGTTGCTAGTATGGTTTTCAGATGAAGGATTACAACATCAGTGGTTGGTATATACTGTAATAATTCACCTCACATGGGGCAGCATGGTGGCATAGTGCTGCCACATAATAAATGTTTGTATCCAGGGTGTCTCCTGTGTGGAGTTTCCTCGTTCCCTCCATGTCCATGTGGGTTTCCTCCAGGAGCTCTGGTTTTGCTCCCACAGTCCAAACACATATAGGTTACATGAATGGTCTTTTCCACATTGGCCCTAGAAAGTGTGTGTGTGCTCAGCCTGTGGTGAACTAGTGCCCTGTCCAGGTGGTGTTACTGCCCTATGATTACTATGATAGGCTCCAACTGCCCTGCAACCATTTCCTATCCTTTAAGTGGGTTATTAAGATGGATGTATTAATTTGTCTAATTGCAATTTTTAAATATATTTTATAATTCTGTCCCAAAATGCTGGTATTAAAACACAGATAAAACTGCCTGCACATAAGCCAGCAGTACAGGATGAGATCAGGGTGTATATTTTATGCCATCAGAAAACTGCAGACAACATGTTACATGTGCAACCATCTTGTCATAAAATTGAAATTAAAATCAATCACAAATGTTATTGAAAGAAGCACTATACAGGTGCCGGTCATAAAATTAGAATATCATGACAAAGTTGATTTATTTCAGTAATTCCATTCAAAAAGTAAAACTTGTATATTAGATTCATTCATTACGCACAGACTGATGTATTTCAAATGTTTATTTCTTTTAATTTTGATGATAATAACTGACAACTAATGAAAGTCCCAAATTCAGTATCTCAGAAAATCAGAATATCAATTAAGACCAATGCAAAAAAAGGATTTTTTAAATTGTTGGCCAACTGAAAGGTATGAACATGAAAAGTATGAGCATGTACAGCACTAAATATTTAGTTGGGGCTCCTTTGGCCTGGATTACTGCAGCAATGCGGCATGGAGTCGATCAGTCTGTGGCACTGCTCAGGTGTAATGAGAGCCCATGTTGCTCTGATAGTGGCCTTCAGCTCTTCTAAATTGTTGGGTCTGGTGTATTGCATCTTCCTGTTCACAATACCCCATAGATTTTCTATGGGGTTAAGGTCAGGCGAGTTTGCTGGCCAATCAAGAACAGGGATACCATGGTCCTTAAACCAGGTACTGGTAGTTTTGGCACTGTGTGCAGGTGCCAGGTCCTGTTAGAAAATGAAATCTGCATCTCCAAAAAGTTCGTCAGCAGCAGGAAGCATGAAGTGCTCTAAAACTTCCTGGTAGACGGCTGCATTGACCCTGGACCTCAGAAAACACAATGGACCAACACCAGCAGATGATATGGCACCCCAAACCATCACTGACTGTGGAAACTTTACACTGGACCTCAAGCAACGTGGATTCTGTGCCTCTCCTCTCTTCCTCCAGACTCTGGGACCTTGATTTCCAAAGGAAATGCAAAATTTACTTTCATCAGAGAACATAACTTTGGACCACTCAGCAGCAGTTTTGTGTTTAGCCCAGGCGAGACGCTTCTGACGCTGTCTCTTGTTCAAGAGTGGCTTGACACAAGGAATGTGACAGCTGAAACCCATGTTTTGCATACGTCTGTGCGTGGTAGTTCTTGAAGCACTGACTCCAGCTGCAGTCCACTCTTTGTGAATCTCCCCCACAGCTTTGAATGGGTTTTGTTTCACAATCCTCTCCAGGGTGCGGTTATCCCTATTGCTTGTACACTTTTTTCTACCACATCTTGTCCTTCCCTTCGCCTCTCTATTAATGTGCTTGGACACAGAGCTCTGTGAACAGCCAGCCTCTTTAGCAATGACCTTTTGTGTCTTGCCCTCCTTGTGCAAGATGTCAATGGTCGTCTTTTGGACAACTGTCAAGTCAGCAGTCTTCCCCATGATTGTGTAGCCCACAGAACTAGACTGAGATACCATTTAAAGGCTTTTGCAGGTGTTTTGAGTTAATTAGCTGATTAGAGTGTGGCACCAGGTGTCTTCAATATTGAACCTTTTCACAATATTCTAATTTTCCGAGATAATGAATTTGGGAATTTCATTAGTTGTCAGTTATAATCATCAAAATTAAAAGAAATAAACATTTGAAATACATCAGTCTGTGTGTAATGAATGAATCTAATATACAAGTTTCAGTTTTTGAATGGAATTACTGAAATAAATCAAGTTTGTCATGATATTCTAATTTTATGACTGGCACCTATAATTTACAAAATCAAAATCTAAAACATATTTATTAGATGGAGATATCTGGCTAGTTGTGCTTTTACAGGACTGAATTTCACATTTCTGGGCAGGGTGCCTACACCTAGCTAGCATAACTTTTGATTAGTATTGAGGTTTACAGGACATCAGAATTTTTAGATCATGTGGCTGTTTTGAATGGAAACAATGATCACCTCTCAAATGTCTATCTAGAACTGTGTGCTCAGTATAATTCTTGCGTAAGTTACTTGAATGGTGTGTGCAGTGAATTCAAAAAGTTTTCAGACTCCTTCACTTTCTGCACATTTTATGAGATAGTATATTTAATTTTAAATGGATAAATTTGCCATTTCTGTCAATCAATCTACACTATGATAAAGAGAAAATATGTCTTCAGAAAGATCTAAAAATGTTTTTTTTTTTTACAAAAAAACAACTTAAATCTCTCATTTACAATAGTAGCTAGACCTTTTTTTGTGGCACTCCAAAATTAGGCCAGGTGCACCCTATTTACTCTGATTATTCTTGAGATATGTCTAGAACTTGATTTGAGTATACATGTGGCAAGATTGAACATTCTTTAAAAAGACACACCTATGTATATAAGGTCCCACAATTCACGGTGCATATCATATCCGTGAAGTGCAAGGAACAGTCTGTAGACCTTTGAAATACAATTGTAATGAGGCTTAGATCAAAACAAGAGTATAAGACCATTTTTAAAGCTTTGAGTGTCCCCAGGAGCACAATGGTCTCAATAAAATGTAAGAGATTTGCAACCACCGGGACTTTTATTAGTGTTGTTCGTTCAGCCAAACGGAGTAACTGGAGAAGAAGGGCCTTGGTCAAGGAGGTAATAAAGAACTCTATGGTCATTATAACAGAGCTTTAGAAGTCCTCTGCTGAGATAGGAGAACCATTCAGAAGGATAACTGTCTCAGCAGCACTTCATCAATCAGACATTTATGGTGGAATTGTTAGATGAGAGCTACTCTTTAGTAAAAGGCATATAATAGTCTGCTTGAAGGTGCCAAATTGAATTTAAAGAACTCTGAGGGCATTACAAAAAATTCTCTGGTCTGATGAGACAAAAATTGATCTCTTTGTGCAGAACACCAAAAACTATGTGTGGGTCACGCTACGGGGATGCTTCACAGTGGTAGTGACAGTGAGACAGAACAGTATTGAAGGAAGGGGTGAATGCAACCAAAATATAGAAGTCTTTGAAGAAAACCAGTGCCAGAGTGCACATGAAATTCGAATAGGAGTTAATTTTTCATCCTGACAGTGACCTAAAGCATAAAGTTCACAAAGCATACAGCCAGCCATACAGCTGAGGTAGCTTCAGGACAAGTCTATGATTGTCCTTGAGCGGCCTAGCCAAAGCACAGACTTATTAAACTCTACAGAACATCTGTGAAGGGACCTGAAAGACATCAGTTCACAGATGTTTCCCATCCAATCTAACATAGCTTGAGAGTATCTACCAGGATCCAGACCAAATTTTTCCTGGTCTAAAATAGCTAGTTTCTCTTACTTTTGACCACCTAAACATAAATATGACCATGAAATTTGATTTTTAGTTTTTGAGATATAAAGAATATAATCTGAGAGGAAAATGTTGGTGATATGAAGGATATGAAAATGAAAATGCCATGCACACATACATACTATACATTTTCTATATATTTTATGTAAATCAATTTCCTGAATTGTTATGCTGAGTTGTACCTAAAAAATAGCAGTTTGTTTTTACTTTATGTAAATTAAACCACTAATATCCTTCTTGAATATGAATAATGATTTTTTAACAAGGGCTAAGGCTGACTACATGTGATATAATGTGAAAAAAGTAATATTTAAAAAAGAAACAACATTTTGAAAATGTATTGACCTATGTATTTTTAGTTGGTTTTAAAGCTATGTACTGCACTGTAGATTTATTGAAAGGCAGATTCTATTCACCATCTTCAGATAAAAATAAAAAATAAACCCATTTGTCCAAGATAGGTTTGTCTTCTACTGTATATACTATATTTCATACAACAAAAATATCCATAATAAATTAGCAAAAAGTTTCAGACTTTCTGTTTCTGACTTAATTCATTCAGATTGCTTCCCTCACAGCAGACTAGCACAGGGCACTTTGCAGATTGTTAAAAGAAGAGCAGCACAGAGGAATCCAATGGCAGAGAAACAGGAAAAAACAGATTGACACTCCTATTAAATTATTTAGAACTTCAGTAGGAGCTACTCTCTGTCCCAGAATTTCTGAGCACAAGAGAGGAAACAACACTTTATACACACACACACAAACACACACACACGCTTGGCACTCTCACTCAAAAGAGGCCTTTTACAAATAAATCTAATAATCTGTAATTTGGTGTATGGGAGGAAAACCCAAAGTAAAAATGTCAGGTCAACATGGGGAGAATATTGCTACACAAGCACTGGCCATGTCAAGGATTGAACACCAGACTTTGGGGTTAAAAGGCAGCAGCACAAACCACATAATTCATTAAGTACAAAGTTATACCACAATAAACACATTTATTTAAGAGCTTCACCAAAATCTAGTTAAGTTTACAGTAACTTCTATAAGCAGAAAAAGATAAAAATAGTTGCATTGAAAAAGCATTTATGTCTAAAGGCTTATCTTCTGCCGGGTTTCTTGTTAGAATGTCCATCTGAGGGCATCAAGGACCCGAGGAAGATCTTATCTAGCATAATGTTCTGAAATCACTGCCTCACTAATTAATTTGTGGTTTTATTGACCCTCTAGAGATACAGGAAATGGACAATATGTATAGCCAAACATAAAAGCCAATTCCAATTTATTTGAAGCAAAACAATGGCAGTTATTAGTTAGAAGAGATATTAGTTAGAATCACAGCAGCAGAGAAAGCTGTGAGGGCAATGAATGACAAAGGAACAGGCAGTTTTATTTAAAAATCCTTGAGTCCCTCATTTAAGAAACCTTGGTGCCTCCACAGGTCAGATGAAGGATAGCTCAAACAGTGTTTGAAAAGTTTTGAAGCAACTTGATATTTAGAACTAGTTGAAAATAAAATGTATCACTTTATTTTCTAAAAAAAAAAGCACATGTAGTAAATGTCTACTTGAAGCAGCATTTTCATCTAGCGCATCGGTGACCAAACCTGGACTAGGAAAGCCACAATAATTGCAGACTTTTGTTCCATTTCCTTTTATATTAATGGTCAGTTGTCATGGTGTATGGAACATGTCCTTTGGATATTATGCAGCTTGTACCTGTTTCATTATTCTGAGTCAGAAATTTTGCCCAACTTATATTTCAGTTCCTAAGAACGTCAATAAAAAGAAGTGAAAGGATCAGAATCCTTTAATCCCAAACTTTGTAAAAATACATTTTGCTTAAATAAATATATAGTCAAAAGAAGCTATTAATAATATATATATTATATATAAAATATGTAATAAGTAGAAAATCACACCATTTTAGCTGATACGTTATAGTACTTTTTATTTGAGACTTCTGGTTAAAAGCCTTCTCATTAATAAAAAGAAACAATAAAGTAATAAAAGTTCTTGTCAAGCTTGTTAATGAAAATAAAGCAGAAATCTCAAAATATGAAAGAAATACAATGTCTGCACTAAAAGTTACAGTAGCAGTACTAGTCTTTTTGAATTTCAAACAAAACTAGAACCCTACATTATTTTAAATTTCTAAGACATCAGACAGAAAGCAAGAGAATTTTGCCAGATATAACAATGAGTTCAGGTTCTAACAAGACTGCTTTCAATTTCAAATAAAACTAGAACCCTACATTATTTTAAATTTCTAAGACAGTAGATAGAAAGAAAGAGAATTTTGCCAGATAAAACAATGAATTCAGGTACCAACAAGACTGATATTATATTAAGAAACTGGTTGAAGCAAAAGCCTGGAGTCACTGAAGCTTTCCAGGACAAGGATTGCCTATTCCCATTTTAACATGCACATTCAGCAGTTAAGCTTTTCCATAGCTCTTGCATATACTCACATCTTCTGTACTGTGTGGTAAAGAGCACAGGTGAGATTAAATTAATCGTTAAGTAACCCGTATCTTAAGTTTCTTAAAAGAACATAAATTTTTACCAGTGCTGGGTTCTGATTTCCTTATCTGAGTCAGTCACCTTGGAGAATGAATTAGAGCCAGCAACTGTTGTTAGAAGTTTAAATAAAGTTTTATTGCTTTGTTAGAAACTGGTGACAGCAGAGCAGGCAAACACCACAGATGAAGCTTAAAATAAACAAAAGCATAAAAAAGTCCTTTTCTTGGCAATGGAGATTTTTCCACATAGCTGCATGGCCTTTCTCATGAAGACAAAAAGACAAAGGAACTGATTATTTATACAGTAATTTTTAGGCAGCAAGAGCTAATTATTATCAGCAGAGGGTACTAGCTTTTATTAACTACTGAGTCAATAGGAGTAAAATGCCACATCATGCATCAACCTCTTTTTTGTAAACCATGTTAGCATTTACTATAAATAGTTAATGCTTAAAATTTAATGTATTTTTAAAGTAAAAATTTAAAGTAAAATTGCTAAATGAAGATTCAGACAAAAATAGCACATCTGAATTTCATAGTATCTATATCGCATGAGTCAGCAGGAATTAGGTTTCATCCAACTGGTTAATGTTTTCCATTCCTCACATCAACCTCACATTTATTTTTGTTAGAAGGAGTGGAACTTCTTCACTTTGGTGGCTGTGATGCAAGGTAGGAAGATGTATGTCTTTTTCAACACCACTGTTGTATTCATCTGTTGGCTGATTGAAATAGTCCAAATTTTACTCTGCCTAAGTTACTTCTACCTTTGCACATCACTTCCCACATCGATACACCCACTACATTCAGCATCTACTACATTGTTATCATCAAAGCCACTTACTCTTGCCACTCCTTCCTCTTAGTTGTATACACATAGTCAGTAGATTCCTCTCTATCCTCTTTAAGCAGCATTCTCTGCAGATATAGTGCTGTGATTGACTGAGCAGTCAGTTACATGAGAACAGCTGGTGTACTTAATAAAGTGTGGTTCTCAGTCTCTGTGGAGCTTTGATCTCTAGTGGGTGAATATGGTATAACCCAAAATCAAGCGCATTAATTATTCATTAATCTCACCTAGATTAAATTATGTTCCTCTCAAATTCCCAAAAGGAACCATTTTGCTTCAAGTTCTAGAGAAGCATAAAACCACAATTTTATCTAACATCCCAAAAGACACAGGAAACAAAACTTAATAATTTGTAAACTAGGTTAAAATGGTTTCACAGGGATTTTTGATTTTATGAAGGCGTAGAACAGATATCTTCCTCATCAATCTGCCATGTTTTAAATATGAGTTAGTCTTACATAATCTAGAAGACATTTTAAATGACAACAAAATGTTTTGAAATGAATGCCTCAGCAAAATTGTCTTCAATGTTAATGATTATAATATTCAAATACATCCTTTGCTTAAAATGATTGTTACCTGAAGGCAGGTGACTACAAATAGTATCGCCTGGGTTTTGTTCTAAGTTGAAATTTATGGCCATAACAAACAATGGTTACAAGTACTTTCTTTTGTATCATTTCCCTATTCCTGTTATTTTTGCTTTACTACTTAGTCATTTTCAGTTTTTCAAATTGCATGCATATGGTTGAAGGTTGCTAAAAGTATTTTATGTCCATAAGTGCACTGATTTAAATATTAGAAAGTCCAATAAATTTAGTACTGGGTATTTTATGTCTTCTTAGGTTACAGAAAACTAGGCTGTGCAAATTAAATTGTACAACATTTACAGATTTAGTACATGTGTTAATCTACAAGCCTTCAGTATGTGAAAGCACGAAGAAGTAAACCATGATGTTCTTTTGAGTGCTGTTTTAAATGAGACTAATTATGTGACATCATGCTGATAATTACAAAACAGCAAAAATGTATTAGGCACAAAAGGGATCTAATATTTTTAATAACAACTTTTGTATTGGGGGAGCAGTTTTGTTTTGAAAACTAGACAAATTGGGGCCATGCATGAGAAGTAATAAGCAGGAGACAGACCGCCTAGTCAGAAAATGGAAAAATGATAACTGACAGGCACATAGGACTTTATAGTACCATAATTCAAAACGACTGTGCTACATTGTTAATAGTTTAAAGGAGTATAATGAAAAAAATTAAACAGTTCTGCCAGGATGGAGTCTCAGCAGACCCACTGAGAAATAACCAATACTTAGATTAGAAGCTATGTTAAGTGTATGGCCAGGTACAGATTCTCTGGATGTTACAGCAGAAAAACCAGTCCATTGGATCCTCAAAATGATGATAGTACCCAGATTCTTCAGCTGTTTCAGTTTTCCAGAAAGTAGCTTTTTGGTAAGAATCACATTAGTAATTATTTGGCCATCTCTACAAAGATGTTTGAATGGCATGTCAGAATTTGATAGAAGACATTTGTCTCAGGAACAGGAAAAGAGAAATAAAACACCCATCTAGTGGTGAACCCATGGACATTAGTTAATAAAGTAAACAAAACAGAAACCAACACACTATCCTGGGCAACTTCTGTTGAAATGTTTGTGTAAAGTAAACACTTTATCAGAAAATTTGGAGTACTAAAAGTATAAAGAGGCCAAGAAGTATGAAAAAGGAGAACAGTGAAGCTGTTTGTGTGATTTGAAGGAATTGGTGGAATGGCTAGTTTTGAAGGTAAAAATTGCAATTCAGCATTGTTAAAGGTAATGGTAGAAAAGAGCGAGCCCTTTGCTGTAGGCATATGGAAAGGTATTTTCTTTACTATTGTCCACAAAAGGCCTGCAATTGTTTTATATTTGAAGTCATACTTTTTACATGTAGTTCCATGAATACCATTAAATAGTGTGATATAATATGAAAAATAGAAATTGACAGAAAAGTACTAATAAAATACAATTAAATAAAACTATAAAATATGAATACACAAAAAGTGTACTGTAAGTGCAGTATCTGCACAATGACAATTGATAGTCTGCATTTGAAAATCAGAGTAAATCAACAGCTAACCAACCATTAAGTAAATGTGCAATTACATAATGAAGAAGCCTAAGTCAGGGCAGAACTGTGATTTCAGATCTATATTTAATAGTGATTAAACTCTCTTATTCCTTAAATGTAATTGCTACACCTTGTTTTTTGTGATAGCTTTGCAAGTTTGCTTTAGATTGTCTCAATCACTTTTTATTTTATTTTATTTTATTACTTAAAATTGAAGTGGTATTTTACTATTATTTTTTCTATAATTTACTTTCCCTGTGACCCTGTAGTTAGGATATAGCGGGTTGGATAATGGATAGATGGATAATTTACTTTTAAATTATCATGCAGTTAAAATATCTTAATTATTCCCATAAATTTCATATGTTAATGTAATGTAAAGGACACTAAGTTTTATAAATTACTATATTTAACTGCTTTAATATTATCAGCATTTTAAATGTTTTTCAGAATTGCATTGATTTACAAAACTGGAATGTTATTTACAAAATTTATAAACATCTATATATACTCAGCAAAAAAAGAAACGTCCTCTGACTTTCAACTGTTTTTACTTTCAGTAGACTTAATGTGAAAATATTTGTATGAACACTAAAAGAGTCAACACCATAAAACATAAACTAAAAATGTTTCACAATGTGTCCCTGAATGAAGGGAGGCTCAAAATCAAAAGTACCAGTCAGTATCTGGTGTGGCCACCAGCTGCTTGAAGTACTGCAGTGCATCTCCTCCTCATGGACTGGACTAGATTTGTCAGTTCTTGCTGTGAGATGTTACCCCACTCTTCCACCAAGGCACCTGCAAGTTCCTGGACATTTCTGGGGGGAATGGCCTTAGCCCTCACCCTGCGATCCAACAGGTCCCAGACGTGCTCAATGGGATTGAGATCTGGGCTCTTCGCTGGCCAGGGCAGAACACTGACATTGCTGTCATGCAGAAACTCACGCACTTTTTGCCACTCCTGTCTGGTCCAGCGAAGGTGGGTTTGTGCCCATAGGCGGCGTTGTTGCTGGTGATGTCTGGTAAGGACCTGCCTTACAACAGGCCTGCAAGCCCTCAGTCCAGCCTCTCTCAGCCTATTGCGGACAGTCTGAGCACTGATGGAGGGATTGTGTGTTCCTGGTGTGACTCGGGCAGTTGTTGTGGCCATCCTGTACCTGTCACGCAGGTGTGATATTCGGATGTACCGATCCTGTGCAGGTGTTGTTACACGTGGTCTTCCACTGCGAGGATGATCAGCTGTCCTTCCTGTCTCCCTGTAGCGCTGTCTTAGGCGTCTCACAGTGTGGACATGGCAATTTATTGCCCTAGCCACATCAGCAGTCCTCATGCCTCCCTGCAGCATGCCTAATGCACGTTCACGCAGATGAGCAGGGACCCTGGGCATCTTTCTTTGGGTGTTTTTCACAGTCGGTAGAAAAGTCTCTTTAGTGTCCTGCGTTTTTAGAACTGTGACCTTAAATGCCTGCTTTCTGTAAGCTGTTAAGGTCTTAACGACCATTCCACAGGTGCATGTTAATTAATTGATTATGGTTAATTGAACATGCATGGAAAACATTGTTTAAACAATTTACAATGAAGATCTGTAAAGTTATTTGGATTTTTAAAACATTATTGTTGAAATACACAGTCCTGAAAAAGGGACGTTTCTTTTTTTGCTGAGTATATATTGAATTTAATTTTATACTACTCTATGTGACATTGTGCAAAAATAATTTTTCCACTGAAATAATTTGTTTTTTCAAAATTTAACAAAATTAACATTTAAGTGACCTAATATTGAAACATGAAAGCTTGCAAAATGACCATAACCAGGTGGGTAAGTGCTGTGACATTAGTATTTGTTTTCCATGTAGTGACAGGTGCTTATTAGAATTGACATAATCAAATCAATAAAGCAAAGAGCTACCACCTGAAATGTCTTAAAAATATTAAGAATGCTGTGTTAATCATAAATTGCAAAGTAAGTAAAGCAATGTTCTTATTAAGCCATCTAAAAATTAATTTGGTTTTATATAGCTAGTTTATATTCTGTACAATTTCTACCTACACTAATAATTATTCAAACTATTAAAGGGTAATACCATTTGTTTGTGGAAAAATCATCTTGGCAAGAAAGAAACCAAAGAAAGAAGAGCAGGGTCAAGCAGCAGCTGAGTCTATGTAGTAGAATCAGTACATTCTGTATACAGGGTGGTCACAGTGATCTGCAGACACTGGACATGATCTCCAGGGAGCACAGTAAGCTAGCAGTCTTGAATACTATGAATCATGTAGTTCACAAATAGTAACCAGTAGTGATGCAGTCAGGAGAAAATTAAGTGGAACAATCATTATGCTATCTTCAACCGTATTATAAAATATACTGTATCATTTTAAATCTTTTTATCGAAGAATTAAACATAGCAACAAAATGCAACCCAATTAAGTGTAAATAACATAGCAACTACACATATTCCAAAGGCACTCCATGAAAATTAGCATTCAACATGTACAGTAATAATTAACAAAGACCAATTGTCTCATGGGCTTGGGAACACACTTCTATAGTATGAAACAAAAACTGTCTTAAAATAAAATATGAAGTATAATTTCATTAAAGCTATCTAATAAAGTTAAAAGACGTTTCCCCCTGCTTATTTATTTAGTGATAAATACACAGAGAAGTGTAAAAGCTATCCTCCATAGTCCTCCTTAATTATGTACATCATGCAGTAAAGGCAACAGAGTGAGAGTTTGCCTGCCAATGTGAATTTTTAACAATATCTTGTACTGTATGTAAATATACTATGAAGAGCTAAAATTGGTCCATTTGTATGAATGTAAAGTTTTTTTGTGTCTAGTATTTTTAACTATTTGCTTTTTGTAGTGTACTTTTACCACTTTGAAATTAACAAGGTGTTCAGAAAAATAATTTCTTTTTTGTGGCTTAAATTAATGAAATATAATAAATAAGGCATGCATATTTCTATTACCACTGCCATTAAAATAATGATTTTATATAGTTACTTAAATTTAATTACTTCTGAATTTGTATTAAATTCTATTCTTGACAATTTAATGTTTCTTAAGCTTTCCAAGATGGAACCCTTAGGATTTTAATTTTGAAAATTACTTTGATCATTATAAATCCTTACATTTGAAAAAAAATTGCATACAGTCTAATATGCAACAAAGACTTACTTTGTTACTTTCCATGTTGTGACAGGCGTACACTGAAACTAGTATGTTGTCATTTTTCTTTGTGCTTTACAATAACACTTTGCTGTGGAAAGTCCATTTATTACTTATGACAATTCAGACAAAATGTCTGAAGGCTATGGTCATTTATGACAAACAATATATATATATATAGTGTTTTCTAGATGGAGAAACTTTTGAAGCTATGTTCCAGATATCAAGTTCATTTTAACGCTTTTAAAGTCAGATTTCTTATCCATTATGTCAGAAAGTACATTTCTCTTGGTTGTGACAGTTGCTTCACAGACCATGTTGGAAGCTCAAGCATGAAACCTTATAAGACAAGAATGATGATAGCTAAGGAGCATACTGTATATATAGTATTTTATGGGGAAGGTTTAGGAAAGACTGTATTAGAAAATTAAATGGTGCAAGTTAAGGAAAGATTAATATGGGCTAAAATATGCCAGAAGACCAAGAGAAATACATTAATGATTGAAGATACTTTTATTGAAAGTTATTTTTATGTCATGTTTTCTGCTTTTTCTAAAAATAAATCTTCAGTAAAGACATTTTAATGGCTTATTTTAACATGACCGAAGCAGATAATATTTGTATCAGCAGAGCGAACGTGGCTGGCAGGTTAATCACATTTTTGGATAAGTTCAGAAGTGTACCTTAACTTAATTATTCAATCAATCAAACTTCACTTTATATAGGATTATTAAGATGTGGTATAATAATAAGCTGTTGTGACGGACAGCCGGGTCCCATGCCCGGCCGGGACGCCTCTGCTACATACGTCCCGGGGAAGCCATCATGGACATTGCAGTACCTTCCCCGGGGCGCTTGGGGGCAGCCTCCCTGGCCGTGGATCCCTCCTCAATCTCCCCCGTGGCTCCATGGGACATGGAGTCCACCACAGCAGCCCGGTTGGGAGATGGGGTGGCCGCTAGGGGGTGCTGCGGACGACCAGCCACCACGCTGGATGGTTTATCAGCCCCACCCGGAGGTGCAATTAAGACCAGCTGGTCAGGCACCTGGAACACCTCCGGGTGGGGTATAAAAGGGCGTGCCTCCCAGCAATCTGGGCCAGAATCGGGAGGAAGAGGACGAGGTTGCCTGGGAGGAGTGGTGGTGCCAGGAAGCGTTTGGTTTGTGTATTTTGTGCTTTGGACTGTGTTGGGCTTGTGGGACACGGGGAAGGCGTGTGCCCAGGGCTGAAGAAAAAAATAAAAGCCTGTGAGTGTGAACACGTGCCTCTGCGTAGTCTGTGCCGGGTCGGGCGCTATATAGCGCCTTTATCACACTGTTTAGCGCAAACCAGATAACAATAACAAAATGAAATCCATCCATCCATTCATTATCCAACCCGCTTTATCCTAACTACAGGGTCCTCGGGGGGGGTCTGCTGGAGTCAATCCCAGCCAACACAGGGTGCAAGGCAGGATACAAACCCTGGGCAGGGCGCCGCAGATAATGTAATACATGAAGTAAATATAAAGTGTAAAGTAACATTTACCAAATCATACATTTTCTTTTTATTGTGGTTTAAGCATATTTACAATATTTAATATAAGCATTTAAGCATATTGTGATAATACCAAAAAAAATTAATACTTTAAATTACTTTTCAAAAATGCTATATTATACATATTTAAAAAGGAATTTAATTTGTACTCTCTTTTTTCATAGCACTGCGATCAACTACACTTAGCCAGAATGTTTCAATGTCAAGTCTCCTGAAAGAGCAGATTTTACAAGAACAACCATAGATTAATAGCAAACGTAGTGATTTTTTTTTTTAATAAAAACAGGTTTATACTATTGACAAACGCACACTCTGGTGAAGATTGTCATGGGTGCTTTATCAGTTAATTGACAGGGAAAAATATGCCCTCTTTCTTAATAAGATATTCCAATCTTTCCTTGTGTTTTGTATTTAAGTCAGTGTAATAAATAATATAATTCCATGAATTGCGCTACTTTGAATGTGGCATATAAAGGATACAGACATGCTTACTTTTTTTTAATATTATATCTGAGAACCTAAGCAAACAGATTGATTATACTTATGCCGAATCAGTCAGAAACTGTGCACTCAAAAACCAATGGCAATCCAAGTTGCACAATTATAAAAGGATCTTTGTTGGGAGTATTTTTTAAACGTAAGATAGAAAGTCTTGCTTAATACATCAAAAGACAGGAAAGCCAACAATACAGCTATTTGGGATGAATGACCTAACTTTTACTAGGATGTCTATTATGTGAATCCAGTACAGTAATAGGTCCTGCTTTGAAGAATACATGAATGGAATCTCAAGGGGGTGACTTCCAAAGGTTTCAGTTACAAAAAGGGATGCACTGAAACTGTATATACAGTATGTCCATGTTAGAAGGAAGGTATCCAATAAAAGGAATAGTTTTGTAGTGAACAACTGAAAAATAGTATATGCTGAAAGAAACTTTTTTTTTTTTACTATTTAGTAACACGGTCTTTCTCTCAGCAATATACACATTCTCCAAAGGAAGAAATAAAACAGGAGACAAAAGAACAAGACAACAGAAGGGTCCACAATCTTCACCCCTCATACAATAATTTTTTCTTGTTCACAGTGTTTCTGGTATGATTCACAGCAACTCTGTACTAGAAGAGCTGATTCAGAAAGTGAGTGTAGACATTTGTGAATGTCTTGCAATAGATTGGCATCTGAGCCATGATTAATTTTTGCATTATGCACAATGGTCACAATGCTGCAGGATTTATTTTATGTTCCTGTGATCTTCAACAACAAAAAAAGCTTTTTGAAAATGGATCAACAGATGGTTATATACATTTGGAATATACCATTTTTAACAGGAAATTCATAGAATGCTACTTGACCCAAAACATTCAAGCCTTCTTCTCCAGATTGTTCATCATCACTGTTAGCTTACATATAATGTAGTCCACCCAAGGGGTATGTAATGTATTTTATAAAGTTCCCTTTCACAAGCAATGAGCTAGGAAGACAGAGTGAAGAGCACATTCAAAAGAAAATGCCCTTCATTTAAATAAATGTGCCCTAGGAAGAAGCAGCCATACCAAACAGTGCATTGTAGGGAAAAATTACATCAGGTAAAGGAAATTAGGTAAAAATTGCAAGCGAGAATTTCACAGTACTCTGTACACTTAATAATAAAACTGCTGCTACTATTGCTACTACTAATAATGATACTATTCTATATCTGTTTTCATCCTGCAGAAAAGCACCAGTATTTTAAAGTGATATAGTATGTCTACTGTTCCTTGAGTGAGTGGAACCTTCTATATTTCTTTTTTATGTAGCCACTACATTCTTGCATTACACCATTTCTTACTAGAGTAAGTGCTGGTAAAAACCAATGTGGGGTGAGAAGACAAAAGTGCAATGGGCCATGGCACACAGACAACATTGTGGGATGACAAATGCAGGCAGCTAGTATCTTTACACCCCAGTTCACTTTAAATACTGGAAAGATATTGTTTAAAATAAAATATGTAAAATATTTAGTATAACAAAATATATAATGTGAGGAGAAACACTGTGCACATTAAACAAATGGAAGTTTAAGTAAATAAAGTGGTACCTGTACTGTGTAATATTTCACAATAAGTGTAAAAGCAGCACTCATTGATATGTCTGTATTAATTGTTGCTATTTATGGAACAATATTTCAGACAAAATTAAATAATTAAACATGGAAATTAATAAATGTATTGTGAAATGTGACAAAAAAATTAAAATCATGAGCCTAAATAATTAAACATGTCACGAAATATATTTATATTGATGCTAATATCTTTAAGCATTTATTTTTTCTTTATTTATTAATTTCAGTGATACTGTAAACAACATAAAATACACCTTGAAATGAAAACTGATTTTCACCCTTCAAAGTTGAGATGGTAGGCTCTAGCAAGTACTGTTTTTGATTGGTGAATTGTCAGTAGAGTGTATGTTCATCTTAAGCTATGAAGTGCTACATTTACAACTGACAATTCAGACTCCTGAGTAGACTGACAGAGTCACAAGTTTTAACATGTGCTTTGCTTGCCTTGGGAATCAAATAGCTCATAAGTGTTCACAGAGCTTAAACTGTGTGCATCTGTGACAGATACTAGTGCAAGAAAAAGCTGGCCAAAACTAATGAGCAAAGTGGCTACTTTAAGTTCTGACATAACAACTGTGAGGGTTCTGTGAAACTATGTTATTATATATTTATTTATTTTTCTTATTACAACATAAAGTGCTACTGTCATAGCCGTTGTCTCAACAACACTTTCAAGAGACTTGCCAGCTCACCTCAGAAGTAGATCAGCATTGTATAAGTTCATTTAGTATGCATTGTATTGCTGCGTATTCAATAAGCTTTGCACTCATATTACCTACTTTCAAAATATTATTCTTTCATATACTTTATTTCACTTCTGCTTATTATTGTAACATTTGTTTCTTTTCATTTTTATTATACATTCTTGATTTTGTTTTCATTGTAACAAAGAACTTCACCCCCAATTATAGATCAGCACTGAGCCTGATCTGTCAATGTTGGCGCTAACACAACCCTGCTGTACACAGACATACTGTCAAAAAAAGTTCTACCTGAAAATCTATACTAATAAAAGGCAAAGCCCTCACTCACTCACTCACTCACTCACTCACTCACTCACTCACTCACTCACTCACTCA
>JANRMT010062809.1:15788974-15823228 GCA_026402145.1 Polypterus bichir lapradei
GCTTCTTAATGTTTCGCTGCCTTCTCAATTATATAATGCATGTTTTGTTCAGCGTATTTTGGAGCTCTTCCTGGTTTTCTACATAGTGCGTTGACAGTCAGTTCACGTGATTACGTGGGCAGCGTAATGATGTCACACGAAACTCCGCCCCCACGGCGGTCAAGCTCAACTCCATTACAGTAAATGGAGAAAAATACCTTCCAGTTATGACCATTACGCGTAGAATTTCGAAATGAAACCTGCCCAACTTTTGTAAGGAAGCTGTAAGGAATAAGCCTGCCAAATTTCAGCCTTCTACCTACACGGGAAGTTGGAGAATTAGTGATGAGTCAGTCAGTCAGTCAGTCAGTCAGTCAGTCAATCAGTCAGTCAGTCAGTCAGTCAGTCAGTCAGTGAGTGAGTGAGGGCTTTGCCTTTTATTAGTATAGATGATTCTAATGATATTATAAGGATATAAAATACAAGTCTATTGCTTTTATGGTGAAGATATCATGTTCCTCTTGTATTTTTTCTATTTAAATGCGTAATATAATTTCAATAATACTGTACATAAGTCTAAGCATGCTGTCTGTTGTGTCATCATGCTCACAAGTTATGAGTTAGCATGTGCATGTGTTAGTTCTGTACCTGATACGCAGAAACACTCTACTTCCAGCGTTTGTCACATTTGTTTGATTGTTTGTTGACTTTGTGTGTGTCTGTTTGCTATGTTATATGCTTTGTTGTTAATTTTATTGCAAACTAGGGTGCTTTGCCCCCTGCTTACTTCGCTCACCAACCCCTTCCCCCCTGCCAGCACTACGCACCTTTGTGAAGAGGGGGGCTGAAGACACCCCAAGGTGATGCGGCCGCTCCTCCGAAACCCCTCTTAAACAGTTAGGAAACTAACAACAGTTGTTTTTTTTACCTCCTCTTTACTCGATCAGCCACTGGCTTGTTGCTGCTGCCGTGCCAAGTGATCTGCATTTTGTGCGGCACTTTGAACATTTAAAAGCCTATACAGCAGCTATCCTTTTGTCTCAATGCCTTGTCTCTTTCCTCCCCCAGATCTTTAAACACTATTCGATCTCTTTTCGCTGTTCCGTTATTTCACCGAGTAATATTTTCTGTTTGTTTGAGGTAATGCAATGTTTACTCTCATTTTTTTGAGACTTTCAAATTTTCCTACTTCCATTATCTCTAACCTGCTCTGCATGTGTATCACAGGACTTGCTTCGAAAGTATGACATGACTTGACCATCTCGTGGGATGTGTCTCTCTTCAGAAGATCTCTCTTCAAAAGAGATATAAAATATAACAATTTTTCTACAAGTAATGATAAAGCGCTTAACGATGTTTTTCTGACGTGTTCAGGCAACCATTTATGTGAAAGTATGTTCAGTTTAACATTTAAAACTGTATAAAGTACTTTTGAAAAGTTGTTTTTTTATTAATATATGAGAGCTTCTAGAAAACAGACTTGGTAATGGCTGTTTAAGAAGTGAGTTGTTCATGTCTGTACAGTGCTAACGCATTTGGTAACTTCTATTTAGTTTTGCCAAGGACAGGACGTCATAGCACTCTGTTAATGTCTGCCACCATCTACTGACCTTTTTGGGTATTACTTGTTTTTAGCATTCTGTGGGTTTTTATTTTTGTGGCAGTTATTTAATGTTATTGTATTTTTTCTGTTTCAGAAACCACACACACATTTATCTTGCAAATAAATATTTAGCTTTGTAAAGCCTTTGCAACAAATCCTACCTTTGCAACGTTCAGCAGTTAATTGAGTCATTCTACATTATTTCTGGTCTGCTTCATCCTTCTTATCGGGGATTAGGATTTGGTGCCACATACACACCAGTTTGATGCACGCATTGTTTAAAAAAATACACAATCATAAACATCATTATTTTACTCAGCAAAATGTCTTTAAGCATTCTGAGGAGCATACTTTTGAAGTACAGCTAAAAAATAAACTTATGTTGATTACAAACATTGGTATTCTACTTTTAAGGCACATTGAGCTTCAAAGAGCAAAGAAGCAAGTACATGGGATGTGACCTATAGGTATTCATATACTGTATTTTGGTGTCATTTCAGACAATTTTCTCTTTTTCTGATTTGCACACATTCAGATCTGTGCTGAGTTGCACAGAGACCAAGCAGTATAGTAAGCAATAAAGTGTTTCTTCATATAGCTAAAAGTACATAATTAATAAAATGTAAACAGAACTCTTTTTTTTCAAGCCTGAAGAAGGGGCCTGAGTTGCCTTGAAAGCTTGCATATTGTAATGTTCTTAGTTAGCCAATAAAACGTGTCATTTTGCTTGAAATTCTTAGGAAAGTAAAATGTGCTGTTTTGGTTTTATGCATCTAAAAATTACAACAGGATACCAGCCAGTGGTATTTCTGGCAGAGGAGAATTCTGTAAGATTTTGTTATCTTTTGTTCTCTGCAATGGGCTTCCGGGTGCTCATGCGGCACTTCTGCCACACCAGGAAATGCCACAGGACGTCAATCAGGGAGCACCTGGAGCACGTCCGGATGAGAATAAAAGGGGCCGCCTCCCTCTAGTCTACAGCTGGAGTTGGACGGAAGAGGACAGAGCTTGGTGGAGCGGAGTGGAGGCAGTGCAGGACCGTTGGAGGGCCCTTGAAGAGGGTGTGTGGTACAGGGGCACCGTGTGCTGTGTGGACATTCTGTAAATAAAACGTGTGCTTTTTGGACATTCAGGTGTCTGACTGTCTGTGTCCGGGGCTGAGCTTCCACACCATTTATAGCCTGTTTATTTAGTAACCAGTGAAGCACTCAAGAATTTAAGGCCACACTCATAGTAATGAAGGAGGATATAACAAGCAAAATCCAGGGGCAGGTGGATATATTTCATTTCTAAATTATTCTTTTCTTAATATATTTACTTGTTAAATGTATTTAAATTTGAATTAATGATAAATATTAATATATAAATAGAATTCAGACATATGGTTTAGATGGTTTCTCATCATCTAAATTAGTTGTACAAGTTAAAGTGAATTCTTCAAATATTTTATCATTTTATATTGTATTGTATTTATTTTGTTTGTAATATTGTAATGAGTTTTTTTTTCTTATATGGTTACATAATACATAGGCATGTAGTCTTTTCCTATAGTCTTGTAATTTATCTTTGTATGTTGAAGCAGTTTTAAATGGCTTTTTATCAATTGCATGAAGCGATGTACACTGAACTTAATTAACTGTGTAAATTTGATAGGAGGTGCTGCCAAAAGTGGTAAAATCTATCAGATGTTGGTGTCATAGAAGAAGGACAGACACCTTGACCAGGATGGATGATGATTTCTTGCCTGCCAGGATACCATAATGGATTATGGTACAGACTGGTGAGCCTGGAGCAGTTCATTCCCCCACATGACAGGTGTCAGTGTTCCTCAGGGCTGAACCCAATCATGAAAATTGGGTTCAGTCTGGGTGGCATTGGAATTAGTGGCCAAAAATACAACCCTTTTGGGGTCTTTGGGTGCCACCAAAGTATGCTGCTGGAGGAGGACTGTCCTGGTTTCCACATGACTTGGAAGTGCTCTGGACAACCTGAGCATGACACAGGAAGCAGTTCTTGGGTCCAGTTCAAAAGAAGCCTGCAGTTTACCTTTACCAAGGATGTTACCACAAGAGCCAACCAAAAGCCCTGGATGACAAGAGAAGTGCACAAGCTGTTCAAGATCAGAAATGCAGCCTTCAGGTCTGGAGACAAGGCCGCCATCAGGGTGACCAGAGCCAACCTGTCTCGCACTATAAGGAGAGCTAAGTGGGCATACTCGCAGAAGATAAACAAACAATTCAGCAGCACCAGAGACACACGTATGTGGCAGGGCATTCAGACAATTACAAACTACAAGCCCAATCCACACAGCAGCAATGGTGATGCCTCCCTTCCGGATGAGCTGAACAACTTCTTTGCATGGTTTGAGGCGCAGAACAAAGAACCTGTGAGAAAAGCAACACCTCCCTCCACTGACCAAGCACTCTGTCTCTCCATAACAGATGTGAGGAGGACTCTATACAGAGTCAATCCACGCAAGGCTGCAGGTCCTGACAACATACCTGGTCGTGTGCTCAAAGAATGTGCCGGTCAACTGGCTGGTGTCCTCACAGACATCTTCAACACATCTCTGAGCCAATCATCAGTCCCAGCATGCTTCAAGTCGACCACCATCATACCAGTGCTGAAGAAGTCATCAGTGACATGCCTGAATGACTACCGACCAGTTGCACTCACGCCAATCATAATGAAGTTCTTCGAAAGGTTAGTCATGTCACACATAAAGACTAATCTCCCTGCCTCCCTTGACCCTCTTCAGTTTGCATACCACTCAAACAGGTCAACTGAGGATGCCATATGCTCTGCTCTTCACCTCTCCCTGACACATCTGGTTAAAAAAGACACATATGTCAGGATGCTATTCATAGACTTTAACTCTGCCTTCAACACAATCATCCCTCAAAAGCTGGTAGTAAAACTGAACAGGTTGGGCCTGAACACCACCCTCTGCAATTGAATCCTGGACTTCTTGACAGAGAGGCCCCAGTCAGTTCGGATGGGCTACAACACTTCCAGCAACATCACACTGAGCACTGGAGCACCGCAGGGCTGTGTGCTTAGTCCACTGCTCTTCACCCTGCTGACTCAAGTTTGCGGATTATACGTCGGTGCTGGAACTGATAAGCAGGGATGATGAAAGAGCATACAGAGATGAGGTGCAACGGCTGGTTGCATGGTGTGAAGACAACAATCTATCTCTCAATGTTGACAAGACAAAAGAGATAATTGTGGACTTCAGAAAATCACGTCCTGCCCACATCCCAGTCAGCATCAACGGTTTAGATGTGGAGATTTTTAGGAGTACCAAGTTCCTCGGTGTGCACATAACTGTGGAACTTACGTGGACACATAACACCTCATCACTAATCAAGAAAGCCCAGCAGAGACTACATTTCCTGAGGCAGCTTAAACGAGCACGTCTTCCCCCTTCCATCCTCGCCATGTTCTACAGAGGCACCATTGAGAGTGTTCTGACAAGCTGCATCACTGTCTGGTATGGCAACTGCAACATATCCGACCGCAAGCGCCTGCAAAGGATAGTGAAGACAGCAGAGAATATTATTGGGGTGTCTCTCCCTTCACTACAGGACATATTTTACAAATGCAGTGTCCGCAAGGCCTGCAGCATTGTGCAGGACCCCTTACACCCCTCACATGGACTTTTCACACTTCTGCCATCCAAGAGAAGATATTGCAGCATCAAAGCCAAATCTGCCAGGCTGCAGGAGAGTTTTTACCCCCAAGCTGTTAGACTCCTTAACACCAGGCTGCCCCCGGGACCTTCCACACAGCCTCAACCACTTCTAAAAAAACAGAACTTTTAAACATGAAAACCACTGTCCTGCAAAGATGAGTGTGCATGTAGAAAAGAACTGAAAATCTCATACTGACCTTTAAGTATTTTGTCACTCTTTATCCTTCTGCTGTGAAACATTCTGACCTGTCATTGTTTACACACGTATTAAACAACTATTATCATACACTGATAATTCCTGTATTATCTATATACAACAACAACAACATTTGTTTATGTAGCACGTTTTCATACAAAAAAATGTAGCTCAAAGTGCTTTACAAAATGAAGAATAGAAAAATAGAAGACACAATAAAAAATAAACATAAGTCAACATTAATTAACATAGAATAAGTAAGGTCCGATGGCCAGGGTGGACAGAACAATAATATCTATTATTTATTATTTATTTATTATATTACATATCTTACACATCAATATTGCTGCTACTTCTTTGTCCTATCTTTGCACAATGTCTTGTCTTGTTTGTGTTTTAATCTTTAATCTTTAATTTTTAAATTCATCCATCCATCCATCCATCCTCTTCCACTTATCCGGGATCGGGTCGCGGGGGCAGCAGCTTAAGCAGAGAGGCCCAGACTTCCCTCTCCCCGGTCACAGCTCCTCCGGGAGAATCCCAAGGCGTTCCCAGGCCAGCCGGGAGACATAGTCCCTCCAGCGTTTCCTGGGTCTTCCCCGGGGCCTCCTCCCGGTTGGACGTGCCCGGAACACCTCACCAGGGAGGCGTCCAGGAGGCATCCTGATCAGATGCCCGAGCCACCTCATCTGACTCCTCTCGATGCGGAGGAGCAGCGGCTGTACTCTGAGCCCCTCCCGGATGACTGAGCTTCTCACCCTATCTTTAAGGGAAAGCCCAGACACCCTGCGGAGGAAACTAATTTCAGCCGCTTGTATTCACGATCTCGTTCTTTCGGTCACTACCCATAGCTCATGACCATAGGTGAGGGTAGGAACGTAGATCGACTGGTAAATTGAGAGATTTGCCTTACGGCTCAGCTTTTTTCACCACGACAGACCGATGCAGAGCCCGCATCACTGCGGATGCCGCACCGATCCGCCTGTCAATATCACGGTCCATTCTTCCCTCACTCGTGAACAAGACCCCGAGATACTTGAACTCCTCCACTTGGGGCAGGATCTCACCCCCAACCCTGAGAGGGCACTCCACCCTTTTCTGGCTGAGGACCATGGTCTCGGATTTGGAGGTTTAATTTAATTTTTAAATTTTTAAATTTTAATTCTATTTTTAATTTATTATTTGCACGTCATGTTGTTACACTGTGGACCCTGAGCTTCGCAATTTCGTCTATCTGTATACTTGTATATGGTTGAGATGACAATAAAGTTTACTTTGACTTTGACTTTGAGAGTCAGAGTTGGAAGGCAGCAGAAGATACTCTGCTGAAGCATGAAGGAATATATTTTATAATTGTGTATTGTGGTGGTGCTTGTATTTTATTTGAAAGTAGAATTATGTTGGGTGATATTGTGTTTGTGGTTTGGGGCTCAGTGATTCACCCTTGTGGTTACACAGAGCAAGTATAAAAGATGATTCAAAAGTTTCACTGAGAAGCAGTCTTGTGCTTAGACAGGCATTCAGGCATGAAAGAATTAAGCATATTATTATTATTAGATGGAGATAAAATTCAAAAGTACATTTCATAGATTTAAAGAAGGGGTGCCCAACTCTAGTCCTGGTGGGCCGCAGTGGCTGCAGGTTTTCATTCCAATCATCTTTATTAGTGAGCCGTTTTTAGTTTTAATTGACTTGACTCAGACCCCTTAGTTGTTTCTTTTTCCTTAATGAGCAGCCAAACAATAATGAGACACAAAACAAGCTGCCACATGACCAGCTTACCTGAAAATAAAGAAAGGTGAAGATCTCAGTCATGTTGGTCTGCTCAGGCCACCAAAACTTCTTGATGGTGATCTTGGAAAAACTAGAAAAACAACAGTCTGCTGTGGCAGAATGAGAGCAGCATCAAGTCTTAATATTCAATAACAGCCTTAATTAACAGCAATAATTGGCTTCTCATTAAGAAACTGGTTGGAGTGAAATTGGCTGGAGTTTGACGTTGCAATTTAGCTGCTTGCTGATTAGGAATGAAAACCTGCAGCCACTTAGGCCCACCAGGACCGGAGTTAGACAACCCTGATTTAAAGAATAAGGTAAATATAAAAGTATTTCATTTTTCAGTCAGTTTGCTTTAAATTGCAACAACAGAAAATCAGCTTTCATCACTGAGATAATACAGAATAATCTAGCGCCAAGCACCTGAAGCTTCTCTGTATGTTCTTTACTTCCATCTACTGACGTCCATTAACTATCTTTGATTTAGAAATCAGAGACAGCTTCTTTAAAATGGATTATTAAAAGTTTAGTTCCCAAATATGTGGTTAAAGCATATACAATGCTGTCTTTTATTGAGAAAAATTGGTTGCTAGCTAGCCAGATGAGCTAGATGTTTCCTCTCATTTGCACCTTTATTTTGATGCTCAAATGAGGAGAAAGAAGAACCTGGAACAGGCTTTGTAATACGTCAGAAATGGTTTCTCAGATATTTGTCTTCTTTTCATTATAGTTTTCTTTTCACTGTTCAAAGCCTTTTGAATAAAAATATAATAAAGAAGTGCCCAAAGAGCAGTGGGCTCACAACATCAAAGTAATTATTTTTGTTTGTGTCCCCTTGAGGCCTTCAAAGACACAAGTAACTATAAAGGAAATCTAGAAGATAATGAAAACCAGGAAAATTTACAAATCATCTCCTCATTTGTAATGTATTAGTAAATACTGAACTGTTCTTTCAAATCGTAATAATCATCTAATTTTACTATTTCTTAATGGTTTTTCTTTTTTTATTCAAAACAGTTTAGATTTATTTCAGTTCCAATGTATTCTCTTGTGCAGTAAAGTTCGGTTTAATCTAAACTTCAAAAGTCAGATGCAGTTCGGGTTTTCTTGCTTGCTATGTATTCCCTCTTTTGGGAAAGCCTGACTCAGATTTTCAGTTTACCAGCATATGCAGTAGCTAATTTCATTTGTTATACCCACAGGGCTCTGTTACATACTGTGCATTTCATAGAGATTGTCACGATTTAAAATATAAGGATTCTGTGCGGTGGACAAGTGAATACATATATTACTGTTAAGAAGACAGTTAGAATCTAGGCAGAAATACAAACTAACAATTTCTAAGAACAGAATAGAATTTAGATCCTGTTCTGCATTACTTCCATGGGTTAATAAAATGAAACAGCATGCCCAAGATCAGAAAAATACATGTAAATGCACACATGGCAACAGCTAATGGAGTGGGGAGGGGGGTACAAAGGAGAATGTTTTGCTGGGTTTAGCAATTAGTGAGACCTATTTTGAGAGTGCTATACTGATCAAATTATATTGCAACACAGTGGAGACTACTGAATATTTAATCAGTATGCTTAAATTATATAGTATTAAGTGATCCTCAATGGGATTTAATCTACCCATTAAATAGTACTTGCTAAATCACATGGAAAATGATAATTCTGTGGCTTTTGGAAGAAAAAAAAATCATAATTTACTACATATTTTGTGCTTAAATTGTACAAGTACAAAAAAGACTTAATTTATTGAAAGCAGTGCATATATGTGCTGTAGCCTCCCACAGTGAAGTGAATTAACTGTGAAAAGTAGAAGTGCTTAAGGAAATTTCTTTGTGAAAGTCCATGTTGCATGCATTAATTTCAAGAGAGATATTTTTTAAACATAAAAGGACCAGGCAAGACTGTGGTCATTGCACATTTGTACATGAAGTGTATTGTGTAGTTTCAATTCAGTCTCTATTGTTAAATGATCATCTCCCTCAATCAGATCATGTCAATTTTGTGTGAAATGTCATAATTATAATAATGTTAGGTTTATTTCTCCACAAAACAGAGATTTATATGATTTTTTATATTTTTTAGTGCACACAAAATATATCATTCTCCACATTTTTGATTTATTTGAGCTCTTTTGCTAAGATTCTGAGTTTTTCACTGCTTCTTATTTAGCAAAAAGCCAAATACAATATTGAAAATAAAAAGTTAACAGTATCTAAAGAGCTGGCACCTGTTGTTACAACAATGATTTTTTAATTTAGAATCTCCTGTGATATACAGAATATGGTTGACTTTTCTTTGGAAAGAGAAATATGCCCAAGAAAACAGCATTTTGCCTTTTAATTAAATGTTATGTTCCATTAACAGTGAGACTGAACTAATGATTATGAAACTAACTGGAATGAAAGTGTGCCACTACAACTGTGCTCTAAGTGTAATGTTTGCCTAATGTAAATTTAAGTTATTTAGGACTTACCGTATTTAAGTTTACTATTAACTTTTACTGTTTGTTTAACACAGGTAGCACTACCTTAAATTAATACAATATATATACTGTAATAGTGTGAAAGTGTGTCTATAGAACAGTTAGATGTGATGTGCATAAACATTACAGAATTACCTTGTTTGGCATCTTTAACCAAACTTCATCAATGGTGAGGTTAATGATAAACAAAGAGTATATTTAAAGATAAATAAAGGGTGTGTATCAACTGATCAAACGGTTGATTTTATTAATTACTTAAAAATGACACCATAAAAGTTGGTGTGGAGTATTCCCTATGATACACTTAGTATGTCAGAGAGAAGATGCACAGTATTGTTCATCATGGCATTCAGTTTTGTTTTAGTTTTCTCCTTTGCTACCAACTCCAGGAGGCCTTTTTTAAAGTGAAGAATGAAAAGTATGAATTGCTAATTAAGGATGCTGTCAACAGTGATGCTACAGTTTTCCCAAAACCAACTGGATTGAATTACATTCGGTTTAATCGATTACTACTATAGAATCTTAGCTTTTTCTTCTTCTTTTCAAATTATGTTCACTTATTGTTTGTATTAGTCTGTTGGGCTGTTTACATCACAGTGTAAGAGCAAATCGGAGACACTACACATCGAAGTATACCTTTAAACCACACTGCTCAGCGTCAGAAACAAGTTTATGAAGCAGAAGAGATCTAAAGTGTGCATGTGTTTTAATAAAAAATGCTGAAGAACATGTGAAATGCACAATATCTCAAGTCCCAATTAACATATAAAGGTAGCAAGGCTGTGTAATAGTGTCTAATAAATGTATAATATTATATATTTACCTAAATTTGTTTTGAACACTGAAATCTTCTGATGCACTCTACACCCCATTATCTGTAGCAACAACTGAATTCAATGGACTTAGGAGGTTTTACTATCATCAGACCTACTAAAAAGAGTTATGATGACAAAAATGATAAACTAGAAGAACTGGAGGAAAAAAATCCCTCCTAACAAAAATCATAGTAGAACTGGGAAGGGTACAAAAGCTCAATATGAACAAAGGAGCTTCCAGGGCCTGTTAGGCCAGGGTTATACTTCACGCGACGCATGCTGCAGTGGACGCATGCAAGCGTTGTACCGTTTATACTTGCACGCATACTTTACGTAAATCTGGAGGAATCCAGCCAGAGGCAGTGCGAGATATTATCACGGTGAGAACAGGTTCGGCTTCGCTGTGTTGTTAATTGCCTGGAACAACGATTAAATTACAATGACACCTTACCGCAATATCTCTGAAAAGGATGTTTAATGATTAAATCCATCAGTCCAGGGATTTGTCCATTTCAGCTAGCATGGGGCACGAGGCAGAAATAATCCCTGGACAAGGCATCAGCTCATCGCAAGGTGAATACAAGTACTCACATACACTAGCGGCATTTTAATGTAACCAAATCTGCATATCTTTGGAAGAAAACCGGAGCACACTGAGGAAACCCAGCAGGAAAACATGTAAACTCCAGGCAGGGAATATCAGCGACGTGAACTCACTGCAAGACAGCAGCGTGAAACGCTCCGCCACCGTGTCACCCCCATGTGTGTAATTATTAACAGTATTCATTATTTAAACAAAATTACAGATTTATCTGTAACATGTAACATAATACTTTAATGCATTTCATCATGAAAGTGATATCAAGTATAAATCTAAGGATTCTAAATTTGCAGAGAGTTGGAATATCATACATTTAATGTGCTTGATGTGGCGATCTATAGCTGGTGATCCGCTGCTGTCAGGACTGGATGGAAGCCCTAGAGAAAAAGACGGCACAGAAGATGGTATGTGAGACTTTTAAAACATATCATGTCATTATGATCGGGAATATGCGACGCTTGAATATAAAAGCACCACGAATACATCTGTATGTCGGCATTTTGCTTCACCACATCGAGCCATTCATCAAACATCGAAGCGCGCACACCGATCTCGTAGGGTCTGCAAAGCTTTCTGTCACATGTAGATAGTAAACAGAGACTCTGACATCACATTCCAAGTTTTAGCACACTGCGCCCCCCGACTTTTTGCTGGTACTGCAACTCGCGCACCCGTCGCATTAATTTCTGAGGACCTGCTCAGAGGACGCATCAAATAAATGCTGAGAATGCGTGGCAGCCATGATGTGGGCGCATACGTGTTCTGAGCGTGAAGTATAAACGAGCCCTTATTCCTAAGCATAAGCTTCTGTCACCCCTAACACTGCAAAGGAAGATGATTTATTAATCCTTAACATGACTGTTTGAGTCAATAGTGTACTGTGGGCACAATGTATGCACAGAGGTTTGAAAGTGTCATTTTCATACTGTGGGGCTTTGTCAAATACCACTACATTTAGGCTTCAAAAAACATACAAAGGAGGCTTTCAACATCCTGCTACTTCCTTTGTGGTTGTCGTAGGTTATTTCAAATTTCTTGATAACTTTTCCCATCATTGGACAGGGTAATGTTTTTCTTTGTAATCCCTGTTGCCACAAGAGATGTAATGAACTTCAATTTTCTGGTTCAGATATGCTCACACTGGCACCCACAAGTTTTCTTGTGCTCTTTCTTTGCATTTAGAAAGTCCTTGAATACCTTTGTGTAATACTGTATGTCTTCTCTTAACAGTTCTGGTTTGACAATCCACTTTAATGATGTGACAAGACCCTCATTCTGTGACAGTGTGTATCTGAACTGGTAATAGTTCACATGTTCAGAATATTAATTCCTTTACTGTCTGCAATAATGCATCAGTTTGGGTCATGGCTCCAATGTTGCAGAGTTTGTATTGGGAGGTTTGAAGCAATTCACAATTTTTTGCTGTTTTCTCTGATGTTCTTGGGGCTTCTTGACAAAGCCTCTGCTACTGTCAAGTTTGTCTCAGGGCATATTCTAATGTGACACTAATTCTCTTTAATCCCTCTAATATATTCCAAAACGTTTCTATGTCCACACTCCAGTAAGGCATTCCTTCTTCATCTGAGCATAATGTGACTCAGTGTTAGTTTGGCTTCTTGAACAGTATGCTGTGGACTTCTATGAATCACCATGATACTGAAGAAGAATCCTTCAGAGTATCTACTAGCATCTGTAAATAAAGCTGTAAAACTGCCTGTCTCATAATGCATGAGTACTGCTGTCTTTGTCAATATCACTTTGAGGCTTTGAAATAATTTCTTGAGGTTAATCCTTATTCCATACTATGCAGGTTTTAGGGAGATCTTTCAGTTAGTCCCCAGTGGTCACCAGGTTAGAAATGCATTTCCCTTTTAATTGATCATACCCAGGACCTGTTTCAGTTTTTGGAAATTTGTTGGCACAGAGAGCTCTGTGACAGCTTTGACCTTTTTGAGTGATGTCTAACTACATACTTTTCCACTATATAGCCTAGGAAATGTAGTTGTCTCTGTCTGAAAACATATTTGACATGATTTAGCTTTAACTCGGCTTTCTTAATAATTGCAAGATATGTTTCATCCATACATCATGTTCTTTCATATTTAATAACAAGGAAACCTTTGACAATAGCATCATGAAAAGGGGATAATAAATGTTATTAGCAGGCTGTTTTCACTGTGCAGAAGAATCTGACTAAACCCATTTTCTGCATCTAAAGAAGTAAATACTTTGGCTCCTGTCAGTCTTGCAATTTCCTCAGTAGTTAGCAAAATAAATCTTTATCTTTTCTAACTGTTGATGAGTTTCACATATATGGGTTTTTTGCTACTGGATCCACTAGATAGACAGACAGATAGATACTTTATTAATCTCAAGGGAAAATTCATATAATCCAGCAGCAGTATACTGATACAAAAAAAAAATTAAATCAAAGAGTAATAAAAATGCATGTAAAAACAGACAATAACTTTGAATAATGTTAGCGTTTACCCCCCCCCCCCGGGTGGAATTAAAGAGTTGCATAGTGTGGGGGAGGAACAATCTCCTCAGTCTGTCAGTGGAGCAAGACAGTGACAGCAGTCTGTCACTAAAGCTACTCCTCTGCCTGGAGATGACACTGTTCAGTGGATGCAGTGGATTCTCCATGATTGACAAGAGCTTCCTTAGTGCCCGTCGCTCTGCCACAGATGTTAAACTGTCCAGCTTTATTTCTACAATAGAGCCTGCCTTCCTAACAAGTTTGTCCAGGTGTGAGGCATCCTTCATCTTTATGCTTCCTCCCCAGCACACCACCGCGTAGAAAAGGGCACTCGCCACAACCGTCTGGTAGAACATCTGCAGCAACTTATTGCAGATGTCGAAGGACGCTAACCTTCTAAGGAAGTATAGTCAGCTCTGACCTTTCTTACACAGAGCATCAGTATTGGCAGTCCAGTCCAATTTATCATCCAGCTGCACTTCCAAGTATTTATAGGTTTGCACCCTCTGCACACAGTCTCCTCTGATGATCATGGGGTCCATGAGGGGCCTGGGCCTCCAAAATCCACTACCAGTTCCTTGGTCTTGCTGGTGTTCAGGTGTAAGTGGTTTGAGTCACACCATTTAACAAAGTCTTTGATTAGCTTCCTATACTCCTCCTCCTGCCCACTCCTAATGTAGCTCACAATAGCAGTGTCATCAGCGAACTTTTGCACGTGGCAGGACTCCGAGTCGTATTGGAAGTCTGATGTATATAAGCTGAACAGGACCGGATAAAGTACAGTCCCTTGCGGTGCTCCTGTGTTGCTGACCACAATGTCAGACCTGCAGTTCCCGAGACGCACATACTGAGGTCTGTCTGTAAGATAGTCCACGATCCATGCCACCAGGTATGAATCTACTCCCATCTCTGTCAGCTTGTCCGTAAGGAGCAGAGGTTGGATGGTGTTGAAGGTGCAAGAGAAGTCCAAAAACATAATTCTTACATTACCATTGCTTCTGTCCAAGTGGGAGAAGGATTGGTGTAGCATATAGATGATGGCATCCTCCACTCCCACCTTCTCCTGGGTATGCGAACTGCAGAGGATTCGAGGGCATGGCGGACCTGTGGCCTCAGGTGGTGAAGCAGCAGCCGCTCCATGGTCTTCATCACATGTGAAGTCAGAGCAAGAGGCCGGAAGTCGTTCAGCTCACTAGGACGTGGTACCTTTCGGACTGGGGTGATACAAGATGTTTTCCAAAGCCTCTGGACTCTCCCAGGTTCCTGGCTCAGGTTGAAGATGCATGGATTTTGGTCTCGTCCGATGCGAGAGATGGACGTCTGAAGTGGAGCTCCGCTAGCAGCGGTGTTATTTTTCATATTATTTGCTTATTATCCTGAGATATCCTGTATCTATTCAACCAAAGGAGACTGCTACAGTATATATATAAGCATATATAAACATGGCCAGCAAGAAAGGGGGTCCGAAAGAAAAGAAAACTAAAGCTGCACCCAAGCCAAGATCAGCAAGCCCTAGCTCAAGATACGGCCTTTCAGAGAGAGACCTGGATCAGCTGGGCGAAAGTACAGACTCTTCAGGACCAAGGTCCGCTACATCGTCGCCGGCTGAGAGTGAAAAGGGGAACGAATGTTCGATCGGGAGTGCAGATCTCGATAGCTCGCTGATCAGAGAAGAACACCTAAAACTGGAAAGGGCCTTACAGTCCGCGATCTCAATTACTCCACGCGAGCCGGGAATAGCGGGAGCACCGGCTACAGTAGAGCCTGACGCTAAACCTACGGTACAAGAAAGCACAATTGAAATGTCTAAACTGGAGGTGATGCTCGCTGAGGTCATACAAGATATAAAGAAAACCGAGAAGGCAAATGAGAAAGCAAGGGCAAAGGCACATGAGAGGCTGAAACAAGAGTTGCTGGAATTGAAACAGGAATGGCAGCAAGCAAACGAAAAGCAACGGCTGATGCTGCAACAGGCAAATGAAAGGCTGCGACAAGAAATGCAAGTGGAAATGCGACAGGTGCTGGGTAAAATTGAAACGCTTACTGATCAATTGGAGGATCTCAAGGAGACATTTACGACTAGGATTGAATTAGCCGAAAATTTAGCTACCAGTGCTGAAGAAAAAGCAGAAAATGTCAGCTCCGAATGCAAAAAACTCGGAGACAGACTGGCTGCTTTGGAAGATGGTAATAGAAGGTATAATGTCAGAATTGAAGGTCTGCCTGAGAATCGAGAAAGTTCAAACCCGGTGAAATTCGCCACTGAACTTTTTTCTAAAATAATCGGGGACGACTTTAAAGCAGAATCTGAGATAGCAGCAGCTTACCGCGTACGCGGATCAAACACCGTTAGACCCAGACCAAGGTCTTTTATAGTTCGTTTTGAACGATTATCATTTAAGCTAGAGGTGATGGCACTCCTCAGAAACAAGGAAGATATTATATTTGAAAATAACCACATTCGTATCTTTCCTGACTTCTCTCCAGCAACAGCAAACGCGCAGCCTTCTACAACATCAAACAGCGGTTACGGCAAGCCAGCGTCAAATACAGCCTCTTGTATCCGGCAAAACTTAAAGTGGAATGGCAAGGTCATTTCTATGTCTTCGCTAGCAAGGAAGAAGCAGAAAAGGGATTAAGAAAGCTGATCCCGGGACTATTCTGATACATAATAGTGAGTCATGGCGGTTAATGATAAAGCAAGGATTAATAATCTACTGTCTGATCTATTCGTTTTAAAATACGGGTTTTTATCAGCATATATTCTCATATATTCTCATTATTACTTAGTATTACTAGGGCACTATCTGTTTATGTTTTATTGTGCTTAATTACTTTTTCTTTCTTTTTTTTTTTTCTTTCTAATTACTTCATCTCTACCCTAAACGAGACTGTTCAATATCATACCCTTGGTTTATTGTTATTGCTATTACTGCATTAAGACTTGTTATGCTTATTTTGGACACATCTTTAACACCATCACCCGGGTTTATTATCTGGGTGCATCATCTTAATGCACTAAAATTGCTGAAGACTATATATATATATATTTTAAGTGCCAAATTCTTTTTTTTTCTTTTTTAAAGACTATATTGGTAATAGATATCTCTATCTTTTAACCCTAAAACGCCGCTGCATTGGGGCTTGTTTTGCTTTGGACGTGCTCTGTCTCTGGGTATGTTAGAGGACTGAGACTGTGTGAAGTGGGTTTTAGCCTCACTTGGGGAGGCAAAAAGGGAGGGTGGGGGGTTAAGGGGGGGGGGGAGATCGAGAGCAGGCTTGATCTATACCTAATCTATCTTAATAATCATAATAATTATAACTATCAACGTAATAATAAGCTGCAAGGCAACAACTCTAGGGGAAATAGGAAATTAAGACCGAAGCTGTCTCACTTCCAGTTAAGACTATAAAATTACTTTAAAAACTCAGAATCAGTGTCTCCATGATGGGACAGTTAACTTCGTAAGCTGGAATGTTAAAGGCCTGAATAACGAATTAAAGAGAAAGAAAGTACTCTCTCACCTAACAGGTCTAAATGCTACAATAGTATTTTTACAGGAGACCCACTTACTAAGCAAGGATCAGTTCCGGCTGCAAAAAGACTGGACTGGCCAAATGTTCCATTCTAGTTTTACAAAGAAAACTAGAGGTGTGGGAATTCTCATACATAGAACAGTACCATTTGTAGCATCAAATGTAGTATTGCATCCTGAAGGGAGATATGTAATAGTCATGGGAGACTTATCTAACTGTAAAATGTTTTTGATAAATGTTTATGTACCTAATGTTGATGATAAGGAATTTATACAAAATTTATTTGCATCCATTCCCAATCTGAACACTCATAATGTTATAATGGCGGGGGACTTCAATTGTGTTCTAAATCCACTTTTAGATAGGACTTCCTCCACAGGGGGAATGGCATCTAATACCGCAAAGTTAATTACAAAGTTTATAACTGATCACAACTTATCAGACCCCTGGAGGTTTTTAAACCCAAATTCAAGAACATATTCTTTTTACTCACCAGTACATCATTGTTACTCAAGGATTGATTACTTCTTTATAGATAATATCTTCTTGCCTATGATTAAATCTTGCGAATATGATGCTATTGTTATTTCTGACCATGCACCTATGATCTTGGAGCTAAAATTACTAAGCCCCATACACTCACCCCGCAGATGGCGCCTCAACCCGCTTCTATTAGCTGACGAGAATTGTACGGAATTTATATCCAAACAAATCAAATTCTTTCTAGAGACAAATACATCACCCGAGATCTCTGCAGGAATATTCTGGGAAACTCTTAAGGCCTTCTTAAGAGGTCAGATTATCTCATATCTTTCCCACAGAAATAAATCCGAGGCCAAGAAAGTAGCAGAGATAAAAAGCGAAATTACTAAAATAGATGAAGAACACGCCAGACTACCAAGCGAGACTCTACATAGGAGGAGGCAGGCTCTACATTCGGAATTAAACCTCTTGACAACTAAAGAAACTGAACAACTAATCTACAAATCCAGACATCATTATTATGAACATGGAGAGAAAGCTAATAAGCTTTTAGCTCAACAAATTCACAAGCAAAAAGTGCACAACGCAATCTCGGTAATCACCAACACAAACGGAGATAAAATCGTCGAACACAAAAATATAATGCACACTTTCAGAGACTACTATAAATCCCTATATACTACTGAGTTTAAAGAAGATAATACACAATCTAATACATTTCTAGATACATTACAGATACCACAAATAGACGCTTTTAGTGCGGAGGAACTTGATAAACCTCTGGCGTTATCAGAATTACTAGATACTATAAAGTCACTCCAAGGCGGGAAAGCAGCAGGCCCTGATGGCTACCCTGCAGAATTTTACAAGAAATTCTCCGCTCAGCTAGCTCCCCTCCTATTAGCAACATTTACAGAAGCCAGAGATAACCAATCTCTTCCTCAAACCTTTCGCCAAGCACTAGTCACTGTTTTTCCAAAACAAAATAAGGACCAATTTCACTTCTGAATAACGACGTTAAAATACTCTCTAAAATCATAGCTAGAAGGATGGAGAAAGTGCTCCCCTCGGTAATATCACAAGACCAAACTGGATTTATTAGGGGCCGACACTTATCTTCAAATCTTCGACGCTTGTTTAATGTAATATACTCACCAACTAAATCACACATCCCAGAAATATTATTATCATTGGATGCAGAAAAAGCATTTGACATGATTGAATGGAAATACCTTTTTACTACATTGGAGAAGTTTGGGTTTGGCCCGAACATTTGTGCATGGATTAAATTACTGTATACTAACCCAGAAGCTTCAGTTTGCATCAACAACATTTGCTCAGACTACTTTAAACTAGAACGTGGCACTAGACAAGGATGCCCCTTGTCACCACTGCTGTTTGCGAACCACTGGCAATACATTGTTGAAATACTGATCAGATAAAGGGGATTAGCAGAGAAGGACTGGAACAGAAAATCTCATTATATGCAGATGATATGGTATTGTATATATCGGACCCAGAAAATTCTGTGCCTGCAGTCTTAACAGCACTCACGGAATTTCAAAAGATCTCTGGTCTCAGAATTAATCTGAATAAAAGTGTACTCTTTCCAGTGAATTCTCAAGCATATAATATTAGATTAGATACCCTACCTTTTATCATTGCAGAACAGTTTAAATACCTAGGGATAAATATCACAAGTAAACATAAAGCTCTATATCAACAAAACTTTGCCGTTTGCATGGAAAAAATTAAACAAGACTTGCATAGATGGTCAACCCTTCATCTCACTCTGGCTGGAAAAATTAACGCTGTTAAGATGAATATTCTTCCTAAGCTCCTTTTTTTATTTCAAAACATTCTAATATACATTAATAAATCATTCTTTAGGCAATTAGATTCAACAATAACCTCATTTATTTGGAATTCAAAACATCCACGCATCAAAAGAGCGACCCTACAAAGACAAAAGGCAGAAGGCGGCATGGCTCTACCTAACTTCCAGTTTTATTACTGGGCAGCAAATATACAGGCGATAAGAACCTGGACACAAATAGAAGAACATACACAGGCATGGACCGCAATAGAAGTAAAATCCTGCAGTACTTCTTTGTATTCCTTGCTCTGTGCTCCAATAAATACACGTTATCGGCAATATACAAATAACCCAATTGTGCTCCACTCATTTAGAATCTGGAACCAATGTAGAAAGCATTTTAAGACGGAGAAGCTTCTATCTGTGGCACCTCTGCAAGAGAACCACCTCTTTCAACCTTCACAAACATATGCAGTTTTTAATATCTGGAACAAATTTGGAATTAACTTGCTTAGAGATCTTTATATAGACAACGTCTTTGCTTCGTATGAACAATTACATTCCAAATTTAACATTCCAGCTACACATTTCTTTCACTATCTTCAAATCAGGAACTTTGTTAAACAGAACCTTCCAGATTTTCCTCATCTTGCACCCTCATCCATGCTGGAAAAAATACTGCTCAATCTCAAGGACTTAGACTCCATCTCTACACTATATAAAATCATTTTACAATCCCTGCCTTTTAAAGACCCAAGAGGACACTGGGAAAAAGACCTCTCAATTAATATATCAGAAAAGGAGTGGAAAGTAGCAATGCAGAGAATTCACTTGAGCTCCATATGTGCAAAGCATACAATTATACAACTTAAAATTATTTATCGAGCACATCTGTCTCGACTAAAACTCTCCAAAATGTTTCCAGGGCATGATCCAACCTGTGAACGTTGCAACCAAGTCCCAGCCTCGCTGGGTCACATGTTCTGGGCCTGCACCAAATTAACATTATTCTGGACAAAAATTTTTAATTACCTCTCAGACAGCCTTGGACTCACATTCCCTCCTAACCCATTAACAGCTGTGTTTGGGGTTCTTCCAGAGGGGCTTAAAGTGGAGAAAGACAAACAAATTATGATTGCATTCACTACACTTTTGGCACGCAGACTTATTCTGATAAACTGGAAGAACCCAAACTCTCCTCTTTTAAGTCAGTGGGAAACCGATGTGTTATATTATTTGAAATTGGAAAAAATCAAATTCTCAGTTAGAGGATCCGTACAGACTTTTTTCAAAACATGGCAGGATCTAATCAGTAACATTTTAAAATAAGTTCATGAAGCACAGAGAATTTATTAATTTAGGTATGTTTAAAAGCCGTAAAATTTTTACGCCGTTTGGCTTGCTCTCTCTCTCAAAGGTGGGGATCGATCTGTTCTTAACTCAATTTTTCTTTTTGTAAAAACTTGATTGCTTTGTATGGATTGCAATAAAATTAATAATAAAAAAAAAAAGAAGATGCACTGTAGAGGACCCCCCAGCTCCAGAGCACAGGCCTTCAGCAGCCATGGCGATACTCCATCTGGACCCGCTGCTTTGCTGGCACGAAGTCTCCTCAGCTTTATGCTCACCTGCGCTGCTTTAATTGTGGGTGGGGATGTCTCTACTATGCTGGTGTATACCAATAATTCCATTTTCTTCATTCTCAACAGTTCTTCTAACCATTTCACAGAATGATTAATGGCATTCTGTGGGTCATTTGAAAAAGCAGGATGGGCTCTCTCGTTTAAATGGATTTTGACTGGCTTAGTCTTTAATGTGCCATGCTTCCCAAAATGCTACAAGGATTTAATCTGTTCTTTTTACCAAGGCTGTTTTTGTTGCTGCTGTTCTACTTAGGAGATTATTCGCCTTGTGATCTTATTTCCATGTTCTAGAGTAACCACATTCTCTTCTTTACACTCTTTATTGTCTAGACCTTAACAAAATATGATGCTCAAAAACATTAAAGGAACACATTTTAATCAGAGTATAGTCAGTGAAACCTCTGGGTTATTGATCTGGTCAGTTAAGTAGCAGTGTTAATGAAATTAACAACAAGTGCACTATAGGGCAAACAATGAGATGACCCCCAAAATAGGATTGGTTTAACAGGTGGAGGCCACGGACATTTTTCCCTCCTCATCTTTTCTGACTGTTTTTCACTAGTTTTGCATTTGGCTACGGTCAGTGTCAATACTAGTAGCATGAGGCAATACTTAGACCCTACAGAGGTTGCACTGGTAGTCCATCTTCTCCAGGATGGCACATCAACACATGCCATTGCCAAAAAGGATTGCTGCGTCTCCCAACACAGTCTCAAGGGCACGGAAGAGATTCCAGAAGATAGGCAATTACTCTAGGAGAGCTGGACAGGGCCATCAGCAGGACTGGTATTTGCTCCTTTGGGCAAGGAGAAACAGGATGAGCACAACCAGAGCCCTACAAAATGATCACCAGCAGGTTACTGGTGTGAATGTCTCTGACCAAACAATCAGAAACAGACTTCATGAGGGTGGCCTGAGGGCCCAACGTCATCTAGTGGGCCCTGTGCTCACTGCCCGGCACCATGGAGCTCGATTGGCATTTGACTTAGAACACCAGAATTGGCAGGTCCACCACTGGTGCCCTGTGCTTTTCACAGATGAGAGCAGGTTCACCTGAGCACATTTGAAAGACGTGAAAGGGTCTGGAGAAGCCTTGGAGAACATTATGCTGCCTGTAACATCATTCAGCATGACCGGTTTGGTGGTGGGTCAGTGATAGTCTGGGGGAGGAATATTCATGGAGGGACGCACAGACCTCTACAGGCTAGACTACAGCACCTTGATTGCCGTTAGGTATCAGGATGAAATCCTTGGACCCATTGTCAGATCCTATGCTGGTGCAGTGTGTCCTGGGTTTCTCCTGGTACACAACAATACCCGGCCTCATGTGGCAACAGTATGCAGGCAGTTCCTACAAGATGAAGGAATTGGTACCATTGACTAGCCCCCACGCTCGCCTGACCTAAATCCAATAGAACACCTCTGGAACATTATGTTTCGGTCCATCCGACGCCACCAGGTTGCATCTCAGACTGTCCAGAAGCTCAGTGATGTCCTGGTACAGATCTGGGAGGAGATCCCCCAGGACAACATCTGTCGTCTCATTAGCAGCATGCCCCGACGTTGTCAAGCATGCATACAAGCATGTGGGGGCCATACAAACTACTGAGTACAGCCTGCCACATCATTTTTTCACTTTGATTTTCGGGGTGTCTTTGAATTCAGCCCTCTGTAGTTTGATAATTTTCATTTCCATCAAACGATGTGACATCCTTTTGTTCCTAACACATTACCCAGTCTATATCAGTATAGATATCCAGCATGATTTTTTTTCCCATTGAGATGTGTTGTGTTTTCAAAGTGTTCCTTTAATTTTTTTGAGCAGTTTATATCAAATTCAATACTCTTTCTACAGAGTCTGGTACTGTAGTTCAGCAAATCTCCCTTTCCTTTTACGTTCTACAATGCCAGGCAACTAGAAAGAAATAAAAAACAGGCAGGAGAAAGAGTTACACATTATTTTTTTTATTATAATGTGTCTAAAGTAATAGACAAAGTAGAAATCTGAGTGCTGGCAAAAAATGCAACCTTATAGTGCGAGATGTACAGTATAATTTCAGGCAGCAAATAGACTTACAGTTACATTTAATTCTTTATGATTAGCTAATTTCCAAATAGGGCTGAGAATACTGCATGTCTTAATACTGCTGCTGAGATAGAGCTGGTCTTCCCAAGGCAGGGAAATGGCAAGAGAGAGGGATTTCTTTGTTACAGCTGTCTTTATCTTCTTCAATTTACTTCCTGGACCACTCCCTACTTCAGTGAAATCCTATTCAGCCACAACTCAATTCCAATGACCAATAAAATATTGTAAGTGTACTTGTTTCTTCCTGGAGACATGGCTCATAACATATTCTGCACCCTTGTAAAACCAGAAACAAGTAGATTTATGAAAAGCCTTCTACCCCTTTCCAGTCCATTTGCTTTACTCAGTTGTCCCCTGTTCATGTCCTAGTCACCTTTATTTCCAAAAGTTAACTAGCCAGTTTCAAAGATTAAGTTTACTTGTCTCCTGAATGCCTCTAACCCCCACAAATTACAGTCATCAAAATGGCATTTAACATGGAAGTAATCAGTGACAGTATTCCTAAAACTTTGGGGAGTTCACAATCACTTGCTTAAAAAAAGCTGTTTCTTTCTTTAAATCACAAATTAATTCTTAAAAGACAATTTGCAAACATTTATGAAAATATTAAATATCTATCTACATCACAGGTCTTTCATAACATACAGGATAAAGTATGTCCATGCAGTTTTCCTTCGCATTTTCCTATTGTGCTAAACTGTTCAGTACATTATGTTGTTTAAGTTTCCAGCAGATCTCTGTAAATTCTGTTTGGGCTCTAACTGATAAGCCTAATCTACAGTGTACAGTAACAGACCAACAGTTACCAAGCAGAAGTAGTAGTAGCAGAATTAATTAGACTTCCTGTAAAATTTTAGCCTATTTATCCAAGTCCAGTGCCCCTTTAGCTGCATATCGATGCAAAAAGTAGTGATGTAAAAGCTAATTCTTCCTGTTAGCTGACTTGGTTTGCAACCTCTTCTCATTATCGTACCATCTGTTGTGACCAGTAGGGAGGATTGTGGTACCCCAAAACCCAAACAGAGCCACAACCACACAAGTTAGGTTCAAACAAATGACATATTATGCACAAATACCTCTCACAGGCTCCTTTAAAGCCCAAGTACAATTGCAAGCAAATGTCTTCTTCTCTGTCTCTTCCCTCTCCTCCACTCCTCCTCAGCTTCGTCCTCATCTACCCGACTCTGACTCTCCAAGTGAGGAGGAGTGGCTTCCTTTATACCGATACAGGATCACTTCAGGTGCCACCACCTTACATCCTGGAATAACTTCTGGGTAGGGTGGAACCTCCCTTAAAGGAGAAAACCTCCTCCCCACAGCTCCCTCTGGTGGCTCCCATGAGACCCAGCAGAAGCCTTTTGGGTGTGTCATGTCACTGTTACCATGTTGGCCATCTACACGGGTGTTTAAACATGAAATTTTTAGGTAGCTTGAAGTTTGGCATTTTTGAGGGTATATTATGGCAAAATCTAATTCATTCATTGTCATTTGGGCTTTTTGATAAAGAATTCAACATTCAACAGGGTTCTCTCAGAAATAGCTCTCTCTCGCTCTCTTTCTCTCTGTATATGTATATTTAATTTGTTTATAATGGAGTGCTGTGGTTTAAGAGGATCAGTACTGGGGAGATGTACTATATTATTTCTAATGTCATTATTTTTTTTGATTAAAAAATACAGCAAAAGCCTCACAAGTTTCATTGGAAGTATCTTGGAGGCATTCCATTGAGTGACCTGGGTTTAGCAGATGATCAATTGTAGAGAATAAGACTCTGGGATTACTAGCATTGTTATTTATAATTCTAGAGAAATAACACCACCTTTCAAGACAGACTATGTTATTGTATTCTTTTATGTTAACCTTCAATATCTCATAGTGGATAATCAGTTTAGTTTTTCTCCATTTACGCTTGAATAATTTATATATTTGTCAAACTCTCTTCCTGTTACTCGCACCACATGCACATTCACACACACTGATGTAAATACAACATAAGTGGTTTGTTCCTAGACACAAAGCATGACGTAACTGAATCCTATTGCTGGATGGGAATCTTGCTTTTAAGCATCACATAAAAATTACAACAGTTAAACCATAACTTTTTTTATCAATTGTGTATGGTCCCTTGAGATCATTAATAGTAGGTTTGAGATGTTATGTTCTACATTTAAAAGAATATGCTTGAAAAGTCATAACTGCTGTGTAGATAGCTTCATTTTTAAGCTGCATTTTAAAAGAAGATATTCAAAATTAAAAGTGCTTCATTGTAAATTTGAATAAGTATCCAAGTAAGCACCAGTCAGGGAGTGAAGTTAATATTCAAGACAATTTAACTGATTTTACAGTAGCAGCAGACTACTGCAAAGGGGTACAAAGATAAAGCTACAAACAGTAATTAATAAAAAAAAAAATATAAGGCTCGAAAATGTAGTACTCTTAAAATATTTATTGTTTCTTAACATTTGTTTAAATTTAACATTTTGACAGAATCCAGCCAGCACATCTTGTGCAGGCCTTCAATAAATTAAGAAAATGGTTGCTTGAAGGCTATTTTTCCAAGTGGATGGAGAAATCAGCTGTAAAGCGCAAGGTCACAGGTTCAGTTCCCACTACTGACTCACTGTGAGATGCCAAGCAAGTCACTTAACCTGCCTGTGCTTCCAGTTGTATACAGATGTAATCATTTGTACTAATATGTAAAGTGCTATGGAATGGAATTCACTGTGAACTATGCAGAGAATATGAATCAAGTGTTATTTTCTTTGGACTAATTTTATTTCTGGATAATTAATAAATTCAGATTATTTTTCATGTGAAAACTACTACAATATATGAATTATTGTGTATTTTTGTCTTGCTTTAAAGTTTTTTTACAACACTGCAAATCTCTTTAAACAAACATAGAAAAGATGCTGAAAGTAAAACACATCACACAAAAATGACAATTTTGAAAGAACATATCTATACGTCATCGGGAACAAAAGTTAGTTCTTTGGTGTTAAAAACAAACAAAACATTATTGGGAGCTGATGATTCTGGCATTGTTACCATATTGTGCATTGAGAAAAAAATAAATACTTAGATAAAAATAATTTGATTTAAAGCTGTTATGAAGCATATTAGACAAGATGCATTTAGGGTTATTTTTCACAGCATTTTAACAAAATTAAGCATTCAACATTTTTCAATTGAATAATCAGGCTGATATGTACATTCAGAACAACCATTTTACAGTTGTTAGACAATAGACACATTCTTTATGTTGTTGTTATGTTTAGTTTATTTTCATGCTCATGGAACTTCATCATAATGTGAATAATACCACATTCTGGTGATTTACATGTAGAAACCTATGGAGTTGGGAGGGGAGCAGTGGCCTACTGTAAACATATTACATTGGAAAAAATAATTATTCTGAGACTTCAACTCAGCTTAATTAGAACTATGGCTTTTTAATGTCATCATTTAGTCCCATGCTAATGTCCACACACATCAGCCCATATACAACAGTACTCCAATTATAATTTAATATAATTTTGCATCCAATTACAGTATAATAATGACTTTCCTGAAAGCAGATAATGGCATTGCAGTGTTTTCATAAAAAATAAATAAATAAATAAAATGTCACTGTTGACTTCATTCTCCTTTTGTTGCTTATAATAATGACTTTCCCATTTTAATAATTTTAAGTTGAAAGCAGTTAAAATGTATATAAACAATGGTCTCAAACCACAAAACAATGTTTCCTAACTACAGTGAAAAAGCAATAATTAAATGTGCTGTGTGACCATACATAGTTAAAAAATCAATATGTAAAATATTTAAAAGTATTACTGGAAGTGCACACTCTTTTAATAATTGTAATAATTATTAGAATGCTATTTACAAGTTATGCATCCCATTTCTGTTTTATTGAAATTATTACTTGAATAGTGCATGTAGTGTTTGTTAAAATGTTCATTGCTAATTTGCACACACATATATTTAGAATTTGTCTATCAATAAGGTGGTGTGCAACGGTTTACCTGTTTTATAGCTTATCAAATTTATAGTTGAGGCATTGCTGGAAAGCTTTGTCTTTACTTATAAATCACTTATTTTAAGTATAAGAAGACAAAGTAACAGTGATTTTTTAATAATCTTCAAATGCTTCCCAAAAACTGGATTACAACCTTTGAGATTCTAATATTATATCATTTAAACCAAATTGGATAAAATTACAGTATAATAGTTTACAGAAAAAGAATCAATGCTGCGCTTGTAGCAACAAGCAGCAGAATTGTGTCGCTCTGTGTTTTGTTAAATTTTCTTTCTTTTTTTATTGTCTGTCTTTTCCTGATCTTTGCTGAGGGTTACTTCTGATTCAAAAGGTGTTGGGAGTACCTGTTTTTGTGAATCTTTGCACTATTTTTTCTACAATAACTTATGTTATAATTTTCTTTATCCAGAATTGAACAAAAAATGGGAAAAGAGGATTATTTGAGAAAGACTGAAAAAACTATGAGGAGTTCAACCTCCCTTACTAACTCTCATAATGGTAAATGTTTAGTCTTCTTCAAAATCAAGTGGATGAGCTTGAACTAAAAGTATATATACCCTTTCAATCCAATTGCGTAGATGTGTGCATTATGGCATTTACAGAAACCTGGCTGAATGAAAACGCTTTACATTACCACTTGACAAAACGATGGATTTAGTGAAGAAATTTATTTGGGTAGAAACTCTAAAATTACTGGCAAGTCACGCAGCAGTGGTGGTTTTTTTATATAAATAAACAAGGGATTAAATCAGAGATGGTTAAAGAAAAAGTGTACACAAAGAATATGGAACTTCTTTCTGTCTTGCTGTGTCCCATTTATTTGGTGACAGAGTTATTACAAATTTTCATTACGAATGTCTATATTTACCCAAAGGCAGTAGTGAGCCAAGCCACTAACACCATTTCCAGAGTGATACTGAGGCTTGAAATCGCTGTCTCTCAACTCACCAAAACTCTGCATAATTTTTACCAGTATGTCACTGTTGTGGTGTGACATTTGGCATATAAGCTGATGAGTATTTTGTATGTCTTTATCAGAGGTGGGTAGAATAGCCAAAAAATGTACTCAAGTAAGAGTAGCATTACTTCAAAATAATATTACTAAAGTAGAAGTAAAAAGTAGTCATCCAAAAAATTACTCAAGAGTAAAAAAGTATTTAGTGAAAAGACTACTCAAGTGCTGAGTAACTGTTTGAACATCCATCCATTATCCAACCCGCTATATCCTAACTACAGGGTCATGGGGGTTTGCTGGAGCCAATCCCAGCCAACACAAGGCACAAGGCAGGAAACAAACCCTGGGCAGGGTGCCAGCCCACCGCAGTTGAACATAATAAATAATTGATTTTTTAGAAATGTTGTAATAAGACAGACAAAAATATAAAATAATGTGCAAATTCTGCTATTCTGCTATTAAAATAAATAACATCTTTACAAAATAAAGATGCACAAATAACACAAAGTTCCAAATCTCAGTTTTTCACAACAAAGCTTTTGAAGCCCATGTATGTTTGAATAGTGCAAGCCGCTTACAGTGACAAGATATACTGTATATTTACTTTGTGGTGTAGCGGGTCCGCAGCTTCAAAAAAAAAAAAGAAAAAATAAAAGGCCAGTTTCAAATCAATAAAGCCGTGTCACTCTCCGTGGGCGCAATTGCATGACCGCGGGGAGTTAATGAGGTAGTTGGCATGAGTTGCACCTGCATGTGCGGATGCGATCGTTCTTAATTGCTTCATTGGGTTCCTGCGGCGTGGGATTAACGCCCACGGAAACGGGAGTGTATATATATGGGCAGCACAAAAAAAGAAGGGGGAATCAAAGAAAAAGAGAAAAGAAAAGAGGTTAAAAGACATGAAAGGCAGGCTTGGGAATGACGATCTGGCCACCCGGAGGGAGGAAACAGTGCGAGCTAGGGCCCCATGAAAAAGTGTTAGCTGTGGTGCTCTAGGGGCTAGTTCACCCCACTGAACATTCGGGTGGAGTGTGGCGAGCAAGGCAGGTGCCCTCCCTAGGCTTTTGAGGTGCGACAATGGAGCGCGAAGGAAGAAGGGAGGAGAGCCGACCTCGGATGGTCTGGCTGTAATGCCTGGAGGCAGCCAAGATGGAGGTCGACTGAAAGGAGCTCGTGGCTGCTGAGTCTCCGCTGGCTACACGAGCAATGGGTGAGCCAGGAGAATGAGAAGGATGTGGGCTGAGATCAGGAGAAGTTAGTCTACATTTTTACCTCGGATTTTTAACGGATTTATGTATTGATTTTTTTATCCTTTTCACAATGATTTTTATGGATTTATATATGCACTGTTTTTTAGAACACTGCACCATTGACACTTTTGTTGATTTTACTTTTGCTTTGACTGGTTTGTAATAAAAGCACTTGAGCACTTTTTCCACCATCCTCTGGCCTCATCAGTGAATTATCCTCATATGTCAGCTCATCTTGGTCATATCTGTCGATGGTGTGGGTTCAGCAGACTCCTATGTGGGAAGAGGGAGTCTGTAGGGGACCGGCATCATCACACACTTGCCCTACAAATAGCACAGCTGATAGAAAATAACATTAGAACAAGGCATCTTGTGCACATGCAAGTCTCACTTTACCATGACTGTCTGTGCATGTTTGGTTAAAACATGCTTGTTCTTCACTCAGTGAAGTAATGGTTAAGCTTCAGCAGGAGTTGGCTCTCAAGGTTCTTTAGCAGTGAACAGGAGCCCCGCATGACTAAAAAGCCTCTCACAGGCTGCAGACGGAGGAAGTTTGTGTGTGGTCATGTGACTGCATGGCTACGTCTTATTGGTGAAACGGAGTCGTGATTATTGTTGCAAAGTCTGATTGATGAAACGTAGTCATGTGATAATTGTTGCTACGTCTGAATGGTGAAACAGTTATGCAGTAGATCCACTGGCGACTTCTCTCTGGCAAAATTATAGTGTAATGTGTAAATGGAAAAAGTAACGAGTCGAGTGTTGCCCAATATAGCAGAGTAAGAGTAGTGTTTCTTCTTCACAAATGTACTCAAGTAAAGGTAAAATGTATGGTCCAGTAAAACTACTCTTTGAAGAACAATTTTTTTAAAAAGTTACTCAAGTAAATGTAACGGAGTAAATGTAACTCGTTACTACCCACCTCTGGTCTTTATTTGTAACTTATAACACTAATGTCTATCATTGATAAGAACAGTAATGGTTTGATAGTTAAGAGCCCCCACCCCCTCCCTCCATTTAGGACTGAGTCTCTTTGTAATTTTATGACAGGGTTGCGGGAAGTGCCTCAGACCAGTTTGGCAAGTGATTATCTGCAGGACTCTCTCAATCAACCCCCAAAGGAAAGCCAATCTACCGAGCTGGCAAGCATCAGCTGAACAATTGGCAGGTGTGAAAGGTATTGTGTACCCCATTGTTCTGAAGTTACCTGAAGCCATTAAGTACCATAACGCACTACTGGCCGTAGGGGTTGGACAGAGAGTCTATAAATTTGCTTGCTTTACCCCTCCCTCTCTTTTACCAACTGATGAAGAAGCATCATGGACTGAAAAAGACAACACTGCACAACTCAGCAGCCATATTGAGACATGCATGCTGTCTGTTCTGAAGAAAGCTGACCAAAAATGATGCCTTAACTAGAAACATTTTAAATAACAAACAAGTCTGTGTGCCACCTGAAACTACACATCAGCAATTATCAGGTTGTATGGTTGCCTGTGTTTACCTGTACTTTGCTTATTGTTATTATTTATGAATATTATCAATAATATATTATTTAAAGTGTAACTTAACTCCTGCTTCTCATTTCTTCTTCTTCTTCTTCTGGTTGCTCTTCTTCCATATCTTTCTGTCCTCTGCATCTTGTTCTGTTATATCCATCACCTGCATGTTCTCTCTCACCACATCTATAAACCTTCTCTTAGGCCTTCCTCGTTTTCTCTTGGCTGGCAGCTCTAACCTTAACATCCTTCTCTTAATATATTCAGCATCTCTCCTCTGCACATGTCCAAACCAACGCAATCTCGCCTCTCTGACTTTGTCTCCCAACCCGTCTAACCTGAGCTGACCCTCTAATGTACTCATTTCTAATCCTGTTCATCCTCGTCACACCCAATGCAAACCTTAGCATCTTTAACTCTGCCAGCCTCAGCTCTGTCTCCTGCTTTCTGGTTAGTGCCACCGTCTCCAACCCATATAACATAGCTGGTCTCACTACCGTCCTGTACACCTTCCCTTTCACTCTTGCTGATATCCATCTGTCACAAATCACTCCTGACACTTCTCCACCCATTCCATCCTGTCTGCGCTCTCTTTTTCACCTCTATTCCACAATCCCCATTACTCTGTACTGTTGATCCCAAGTATTTAAACTCATCCACCTTCGCCAACTCTACTCCTTGCATCCTCACCATTCCACTGACCTCCCTCTCATTTACACGCATGTATTCTGTCTTGTACCTACTGACATTCATTCCTGTCCTCTCTAGGGCATATCTCCACCTCTCCAGGGTCTCCTCAATCTGCTCCCTACTATTGCTACAGATCACAATGTCATCAGCAAACATCATAGTCCACAGGGACTCCTGTCTAATGTCGTCTCTCAACCTGTCCATCACCATTGCAAATAAGAAAGGGCTCAGAGCTGAACCCTGATGTAATCCCACCTCCACGTTGAATGCATCCGTCGCTCCTACTGCAGACCTCACCACTGTCACACTTCCCTCGTACATATCCTGTACAACTCTTACATACTTCTCTGCCACAACTCCTCTCGAGGCACCCTGTCATATGTTTTCTCCAGGTCCACAAAGACGCAATGCAGCTCCTTTTGGCCTTCTCTATACTTCTCCATCAACACCCTCAGAGCAAACATTGCATCTGTGGTGCTCTTTCTTGGCATGAAGCCATACTGCTGCTCACTAATCATCACCTCACTTCTTAACTTAGCTTCCACTACTCTTTCCCATAACTTCATGCTGTGACTCATCAATTTTATCCCCCTGTAGTTAGTACAGTCCTGCACATCCCCCTTATTCTTAAATATCAGCACCAGTACACTTCTTCTTCACTCCTCAGGCATCCTCTCACTTTCCAAGATTCCATTAAACTATCTGGTTAAAAACTCCACTGCCATCTCTCCTAAACACCTCCATGCTTCCACAGGTATGTCATCTGGACCAGCGGCTTTTCCATTCTTCATCCTCTTTATAGCTGTCCTTACTTCCTCCTTGCTAATCTGTTGCACTACCTGATTCACTATCTCCACATCATCCAGCCTCTTCTCTCTCTCATTCTCCTCATTCATAAGCCTCCCAAAGTACTCTTTCTATCTGCTTAACACATTCTCCTTGCTTGTGAGTACGTTTCAATCTTTATCCTTTATTACCCTAACCTGCTGCACATCTTTCCTAGCTCTGTCCCTCTGTCTAGCCAATCAGTACAGGTCCTTTTCTCCCTCCTTAGTGTCCAACCTCTGATACAACTTATCATGCGCTTTTTCTTTAGCCTTCGCCACCTCTCTCTTCACCTTGCGCCTTATCTCCTTGTACTCTTGTCTACTTTCTGCATCTCTCTGACTATCCCACTTCTTTGCCATCTTCTTCCTCTGTATACTCTCCTGTACTTCCCTATTCCACCATCAGGTTTCCTTTTCCTCCTTCCTCTGTCCAGATGTCATGCCAAGCACCTTTCTTGTTGTCACCCTTACTACATCTGCTGTAGTTTCCTAACTCTCTGGTAACTCTTCACTACCACCCAGTGCCTTCTCACCTTCTAAACTCAACCTTGCAGTCTTCCTTTTTCAACTTCCACCATTTGATCCTTGGCTCTGCTCTCACTTTGTTCCTCTTCTTGATCTCCAACGTCATCCTACAGACCAACACCCTATGCTTCTTAACTACACTTTCCCCTGCCACTACTTTGCAGTTTTCAGTCTCCTTCAGATTGACTCTTCTGCATAGGATATCTTTGTGTGCATCTTCCTCCACTCTTGTATGTCACCCTATGTTCCTCCCTTATCTTAAAATATGTATTCACCACAGCCATGTTTCATCCTTTTGGCAAAATCCACTATCCTCTGACCTTCTTCATTCCTCTCCTTGACACCATACCTACCTACCACCTCCTCATCTCCTCTGTTCCCTTCACCAATATGTCCATTGAAATCTGCTCCAATCACCACTTTCTGTCCCTTGGGTACACTGTTCATCACTTCATCCAACTCACTCCAAAATTCTTCTTTCTCATCCATCGCACACCCAGCTTGCGGGGCATATGCACTAACAACATTCATCATCACACCTCCAATTTCCAGCTTCATAATCGTTACTCTGTCTGACACTCTTTTCACCTCCTGGACACTCTTGACATACTGTTCCTTCAGAATAACCCCTACTTCATTTCTCCTCCTATCCACACCTGGCCTTACACCCCTTCCATTTAGTCTCTTGCATGCACAATATATCAATCTTCCTTCTCTCCATCATATCGGCTAACTCTCTCCCCTTACCAGTCATACTGCCAACATTCAAAGTTCCTACCCTCAGTTCCACTCTCTTTACCTTCCTCCTCTCCTCCTGCCTCCGGACACGTCTCCCCCCTCTTTTTCTCCTTTTTCATCTTCTTGTGCCAACAGTAGCCCAATTTCCGCCAGCACCCAGTTGACTACCAGTACTGGTGGCAGTCGTTATTAACCCGGGGCTCAACCAATCCGGTATGGAAATTTGTATTGTTGTCCGCATATCGATTTGGCAAAATTTTACATCTTATGCCCTTCCTGACGTAACCCTCCCCATTTATCTGGGCTTGGGACCGGCACTAAGAAACACACTGGTTTGTGCATCCCCTGTGGCTGGGTTAACTTCTGCTTCTCTTTTACTATTCCTTTGAGTAATTGATTATATACAATTTTGTGAATTTCCCCTTGGGATTAATAAAGTATCTATCTATCTATCTATCTATCTATCTATCTATCTATCTATCTATCTATCTATCTATCTATCTATCTATCTATCTATCTATCTA
>JANRMT010062809.1:15823238-15893933 GCA_026402145.1 Polypterus bichir lapradei
CTATCTATCTATCTATCTATCTATCTATCTATCTATCTATCTATCTACTACACCTAATTGCCCGAGGTTATACTGTAGATGTAGAAGGGAAGGTGAGGAGAAGTTATAAAGTATAATACTTTATAAACAGTGGTAAGTCTGTGAATTTGTGGCATTCTGACAAAGGCTACACATTAATAATACAAAAGGTGAAAGACAAAATAGTCACTGGCCCAACTCATTAAAACTAAATTCTTGTTTAGTGCTATGGGAACATTAAAGGAATTTAAAAATCGAGAGCCAAACCCCTGCTGGGTTTATCTGATCATAACCATGTTCACCTTATTTCTGTATTTTAAACCAGTCTTAAAAAGAGAAGAGCCAGAAATGAAACACATAAAAGCATGAGGTGAGGAGTCTGTTAAATACCCGCGTGGCTGTTTTGAATGCACTGACTGGAACATGCTCAAAGAATCCTGTAATGAGATTGCTGAAATGACAGACACTGTAAGCAGTTATATAAAATTCTGTGAGGACAACATAATCCTTGTCAAATCATTCAAAATATATCATAAAACAAGCCATGGATTACCAGAGATTTTAAAAGAACTGATAACCTGAGAAAATAGCCAATGACATGGAACATTAACTGAACAGAAACAAAAAACTACATAAAGAGGTGCAACATGAAATAAAGCTGGGAAAGTTTAACTATAAGGACAGAACTGAGAATGAACTGCAAATTGACCACAGGGGGTTAATTTTGGAATGGCATGAAAATGGTGTCTGACATCCACACTAAATACAATAATCATGTTTAATTGGCAGAAGTTAAATTTGAATATCAGTCGTAACATAAATACAATTAATTCTATTTAAGGTTTTGCTTCAGAAATTATTTAGCAAAAGAACAGAGTTAGGACTGGAGCCAGGAGTCAGCCCTTCTTTATCCAGAATGATGTCAAAAAATCCTTTAACAAACTACAATCATAAATGCTTGGCTCAAGACAGAATTAGTGAGTGTTTGCTTAAGTTTTGTACAGAGCAACTCTCTGCATTCCATAAGTAGATAGATAGATAGATACTTTATTAATTCCAAGGGGAAATTCACATAATCCAGCAGCAGTATACTGATACAAAGAAACAATATTAAATTAAATAGTAATAAAAATGAAAAAAATGAAAAAAAAAAAAAAAAATGTTAGCATTTACTCCCCCGGGTGGAATTGAAGAGTCGCATAGTGTGGGGGAGGAACGATCTCCTCAGTCTGTCAGTGGAGCAGGACAGTGACAAAAGTCTGTCACTGAAGCTACTCCTCTGCCTGGAGATGACACTGTTCAGTGGATGCAGTGGATTCTTCATGATTGACAGGAGTTTGCTTAATGCCCGTCGCTCTGCCACAGATGTTAAACTGTCCAACTTTACTCCTACAATAGAGCCTGCCTTCTTAACAAGTTTGTCCAGGCGTGAGGCGTCTTTCATCTTTATGCTGCCTCCCCAGCACACCACCGCGTAGAAGAGGGCACTCGCCACAACCGTCTGGTAGAACATCTGCAGCATCTTACTGCAGATGTTGAAGGATGCCAGCCTTCTCAGAAAGTATAGTCTGCTCTGACCTTTCTTACATAGAGCATCAGTATTGGCAGTCCAGTCCAATTTATCATCCAGCTGCACTCCCAGATATTTATAGGTCTGCACCCTCTGCACACAGTCACCTCTGATGATCACAGGGTCCATGAGGGGCCTGGGCCTCCTAAAATCCACCACCAGCTCCTTGGTTTTGCTGGTGTTAAGATGTAAGTGGTTTGAGTCGCACCATTTAACAAAGTCTTTGATTAGCTTCCTGTACTCCTCCTCCTGCCCACTCCTGATGCAGCCCACAATAGCAGTGTCATCAGCGAACTTTTGCACGTGACAGGACTCTGAGTCATATTGGAAGTCTGATGTATATAGATTGAAATGTATCTGGATTTACAGCAGATGCCCAGACTATGGAAATAGGCAAATGTTATTTCATTAGCAAAAAATACACAACCAAAAGCATTATGTGACTTCAGAACAGTGACCTTAACTTCCTATATCATGGAATCTGTTCAGAAGTAATTTAATAGACAATTACTAAACAAAGACAAGGCCTATCTGAACCCTAGTGAGTTTGCATACAGGGCAAAGGGAGGGTAGAGGTGGAGGATGCCACAATGAAACTTAGAATTTACTGTATGAGCACCAGGAAAGACCAAAAAAGATCAAGATTGCAGCTATGATTTCTCATTACCTTTTAATACAATCCAGCTCTACTTTTTACTTGACAAATTGACTGATTAATTCTGTTTGGAGCCTAACTTGGTAGGGTGGATTCTAGACTTCTTAACTAACCAAACACAAATATTGAGTATTTGTGACTGCTTTTCTGGCAGCTTTAACACATCGATGGGGCCACCACAAGGCTGCTATCTATCTCCTTTTTAGTTTGTCTTATATACAAATGACTGCAGAAGTTCACATAAGGACAGATATATCCTAAAACATAGTGATGACTCTGTCATTGTAAGTCTTCTACAAGATAAGGAGGACAGTCATTGACCTGTTGTTGATCAGCTTGTTTAGTGGTGTGATCTTTCCTTTTTACAGCTAAATATCTCTAAAATGAAGAATTTGGTTGTAGATATTAGTTGCTTCTTTCCTCCCATTATCTCAAAATTAATTAGAGGGGAGGCAGTGGACATGGTAGAGCACTATGAATATCAACTAACAATTATTGCTAATAGGCCAAACTTTGATCTAAACACATAACACATTTGTAAGAAGGGGAAGACATGGCTATTCTTACTTACAAAACTCAATTGTTTTAAAGTGGATCAAAACCACAATGGCGCTTATAGAATTTGTGTTTCATTTGCTGTTATTTATTGGTTTAGCAACCTCAGCATTAAGAATATAAACTATCCTAACAACATTGTAAATATTAGCAGTAAACGTATTGGTTTACAGCAGACCTCTTTCACTGAGCTGAATTACAAACAGGTTAAAAAGAAGGCCAACTCAATTCTGTCAGACAATAGACATCCTGTTTTTTCCTAAATCTTGGCTGTTGCCATAAAGGTTGCAGATTTTGGTTCCCAACGGTATGGAGCAACACATTTAAGACCTCTTTTATTGATAGAGCTAGAAGCATTTTTGATCCTGTTACTTGTAGGTGTGCTGCTGAATTAAGGTATTATTGTATGTACTGTTAAAGGCAATTATTCTTCTTTGTACTAATCTTGAGTATGTGTACCTATGATAGCACTAGATATCAGTAATTGTGTCTTGCATTTCTGTAGCAATGTCTTATGTTTTGTACTTTCCTGCTGCAAACAAATTTTCCCTGGGATAATAAAAGTCTGCCTAATCTAGTTTATCTAACCTAGAAATTATACTGAACTAAATTAATTTTAATATCTATGATTTAAGGTTCCCATAATAAAGTTTACAGTAATTTTATTATATAGGTGCCATCTTGTTTAATCTCTTAACTTGTGCATTTACTGGCAAGGGGAGTAACACATAAAAGCTAATTAAATAATGATATGAAATGGCTTAATTATGAGAGAAAAATTATATTGTTAGTCTGAACACCACAAGTACTAATTAGATCTAACATGTTATGTATATTAGATTATTCACAATTTAGAAAAATCCTACAGAGTCAAGTAGGAAAAGAATATTTTTTGCTGTGGGTGCCTATTCCCATGTCTGTGTAAAAATTAAAGTCACCCATCAAGGACACTTTAACATAATTTAACTACATTAGACAGACGGTTTCAAAATTCAGCCAAAAATAATTAATATAGTCTTGAGCTAAGAAAGCAAATATTATGGTAGCTAATATACTGCTTCCAAATGAGTTCTTCAATGAGGAGGCAGAGGTACATTATAGGCGCTTTTCCACTGCATAGTACGGCACGACACGGTTCAGTTCAGCTCACTTTTGGGGGGTTTTCCACTAGGAACAGTACCTGGTACCTGGTCCTTTTTTTAGTACCACCCCAGCCGAGGTTCCAAGCGCGCCGAACCGTTACCAAAACGTGACGTGTAAACTCTGCTGGTCACTGATTGGCCGGAGAAAATCGTCATTACTGCGTCACTGAACTTGCGACACGAGACACAGCAGACCCGCTAGATTTTTAGCACAGCCAGCGAAGGTTCGGACACACCATTTTTGTTTTAACCAAAAATGGCTGTTTCGTGGTCTATTGAGGAAGTACAGACGTTCCTCTCGTTGGTAGCCGAGGAGCGGATCCAGCGAGAGCTGGATGGGGCGACGCGGAATGAAAAAGTTTTTCAGGAGGTCTCTAAGCTCTTGGGCGCACACGGCTACCATCGGACTTACAAACAGTGTAGGGACAAGTTAAAAAAAATTACATGGCAGTAGAGGCGGCGCAACTATAACGACACGTGAATAATCCCGCCCACTCTAAAGCGGTACTAAACTGCTGTCGAAACGCAAACCGAGCCGAACTGAGCCGAACCAAGGTGAGCTGTACTGAACCGTGCTGTGCCGTACTATGCAGTGGAAAAGCGCCATTAAATACTGATTAATTATAATAAGAAGTAACACTTCCACAAAACTGTAAACAAATTGAACCTGCTTCCTAGTTATGTAGTTCTGAATACTACAATGTGGATGTTTAAAATTAATAATAAATAAAAAAACTGAATAATTTAGGAAATTTTCTATGCTGCAGTTTAAGTCCTGGATTATATTGCCTATCCAAACGCAGGTTTACCTATTTCTTATATTAGGGCTAATATAATTACTGCTTGTAAAATGTCAGGGAAGTTGTTGGTTGGTTGGGATCATGTGTACCAAGATTATGTAATCTAACACAGTTTACTTTTTTCTTTTAGATCTATTATTGTCGTTGCAGGAGTATTGTTTATGGCTTATTTTACCTAATCAGATCATATTGTATTTGAAAGTGAAAAATGATAAGTTCCTATACAGAAATCTTAAAATAAGATACCTGAGATCAAACTATAAGAAATAGAAATTCAGGGCAAACTCTGTTATGTAGATTGATTGACTTAAATATAATAAGCAAAGGGTTATGGTGAGGGGGAAATACAATATGCAAAATACATCATACAGATATTAAGTGTTATGTTTGAGCACAAGATGAAAGGTTTGAAGCCTGAAAGTACACCTTATGAGAGTTAGTTAGTGGTTATAGTAGACTTGTCACCATCTACATCCAAATAGTGTACAGATGAAATTAAGGATTTTAGGTTACATAGCCCAAAGTGTGGAGTACAAATCAAGGGAGTATATACGTGAGGCCTCATCTGGTGTACTGTCAGCAGTTTTGGTCTATATATTTAAAAAAACATGACATAGTTGTGCTAGAGAAAGTACAGAGAAGAGCAGCTGTGCTAATTCCATGACTGTGAGATATAAGTTATGAGGAAAGATTGAAGGAGTTTAACCTTTTCAGTTTAAGAAAAACAGAAATTAATTGGTGACATTATTGAAGATTATGAAGTGAATTAGTACAGTCAATCCTAGCCATTACTTTAAAATAAATTCTTTTTCTTTTTTTCTTTTAATTTTATTGATTTTATTGTAATCATTCCATACAGATAGATCAATTTTTACAAAAAATAGGATTGAAAACAAATCAACCCAACCCCCACCCCTGAGAAAGAGAGCATGGCCAACGGAATAAAACTTAAAGCTGATGAAAATACATAAATTGATGAGTTTAATAGGCGGATAAAAAAAAAAAGAAATGCGAAGAGATTCTCTAACTGAGAATTTGATTTTTTCCAATTTCAAATAGTATAAAACATCAGTTACCCACTGACTTAAAAGAGGAGAGTTAGGATTCTTCCAGTTTAGCAAAATAAGTCTGTGTGCCAGTGTAGTAAAGGCAATCACAGTTTGTTTGTCCTTCTCCACTTTAAACCCATCTGGAGGAACCCCAAACACAGCTGTTAATGGGTTAGGAGGGATTGTGACACCAAGGCTGTCTGAAAGGCACTTAAAAATTTTTGTCTAGAATGATGTTAATTTGGTGCAGGCCCAAAACATGAGACCCAGTGAGGCTGGGACTTGATAGCAGCATTCTCAGGTTATTTCTTGCCCTGGAAACATTTTGGAAAGTTTTAAGCGAGACAGATGTGCTTGATATATAATTTTAAGTTGAATAATTATATGCTTTGCACATATGGAGCTTGAGTGAATTCTCTGCATTGCTACCTTACACTCCTTTTCTGATATGTGGAGTGATACATCTTTTTCCCATTGTCCTCTTGGATCTTTGAAAGGGAGGGACTGTAAAATAATTTTATATATTGCAGAAATGCTGTGTGAGTCCTCCAAACTGAGCAATATTTTTTCCAGCATAGAGGAAAGTGCAAGATGAGGGAAATCGGGCAGGTTCAGTTTGACAAAGTTTGTAATTTGAAGATAGTGAAAGAAATGTGTTGCTGGAAAATTAAATTTGGAATGTAATTGTTCATAGGATGCAAAGATGTTGTCTATATAAAGATCTCTAAGCAATTTAATCCCAAATGTTTTCCACATATTAAAAACTGCATATGTTTGCGAGGTTTGAAAAAGGTGGTTCTCATGCAGAGGTGCCACAGATAAAAGATTCTCCATCTTAAAATTCTTTCTACATTGTTTCGATATTCTGAGTGAGTGAAGCACAACTGGGTTATTAGTATATTTGTGATAACTTGCATTTATTGGGGCACAAAGCAGGGAATATAAAGAAGTACTGCAGGATTTTATTTCTATTGCTGACCAAGCCTGTGCATGTTCATCCATTTGTGTCCAGGTTTTTAAAGCTTGTATGTTTGCTGCCCAGTAATAAAACTGAAAGTTGGGTAGAGCCATGCCACCTTCTGCCTTAGGTCTTTGTAGGGTCGCTCTTTGGATACGTGGATGTTTTGAGTTCCAAATAAATGAGGTTATGGTTGAATGTAATTGCTTAAAAAATTATTTATTGATGTATATTGGAATGTTTTGAAATACATACATATTCAGACCAGAGAGAAACAAAGGGACATCTCAGCCAAGTGGGAGAATGCTGACACACAGATGTACCATCCAGCAAGTAATGTCGGTGAGATAGTGAGACACTTCTGACATCATGCTGGATCTTCGTCATTATAAACACACATAAATACATATTCATATAATTCATGTTAAATATAGTCAACTACCAGTAGGGTTGTGCCAAAATAACATTTCCACCAGTTCTTATCAGTTATGACTTCTGCAAACTTTGGCTCTGTTTTGGTTTATCAGCACTATTTAAAATATTTTGCCTATTTTACAAAAACTGGAAAATAAAATGTTTGGATTCTTTCGTGTTTCTGCTTTCAGTGTTAAGTATTAGATACATGTTTAAATATATTTTAATACTGTACTTTGGTGGTTGTACTATATGACAGAATGATATGACCATATATCTTAATTTGTGATTTTTATGGTGTTTGCCACCTGACATTTTATCATTGTTTCTGGTGGTATTTACTTTGATCTTCAACAGATCCTTCCATGTGGCTCAAATTATATTTTCCTTAACTTGTACATTACTAGCATATTCATGCAGACAGCTTCAACTCACACTGCAACATGGGTATCAAGTAGACCTTCCATTCCATCCTGTCTTTAAATCGGTTCAAGGAAAATCATGTCACCTTAATTAAATGCTAAGATATTAAACTCCCCTACTTTCTAAAGGTATCATCTGGCTTATGCAAACTTAGCTAACTAACTTAGCTGACTCTACTAGCATCCACTTTAACACTATTCTGGAAAAAGCATGACCTGCCACAGCAAGACACAGAAAAAAGAGTGAGCCTCAAATGAAACAAGAATTAAACTTCAACAAGGGCAGCAACTCTAGCTTAAACATAGCAAATGTAAGTTTATATGTCTTCTTGTGCTTTCCATGACTCAAGTGGATTTACATCACTGTCCACCTCAGGTATCATCAAGTAGGTTTTGATCACTTTTTCAGTGCCAGTGTTCAGAGACTTGTCTTCTCTGAATTCCTGTGTTTTTTTAAATAGCTGCCAAAAGACTTTTTTTTTCCTTTTTTGCTCCCTACCTTGTGTCATCACTTGCTCCAACTTGTGTAGCCCTAGGGGCAGGATGGAGCAGGGCAAGGAGGTGCATTCCAATCTGGACCCCAACCAAGACAGCTTATGAAATAGGCATATACTTAATATGTAAATAAAAATAAACTGTTCGAGTGAATTATGTAATTTGTTTGAACAAATTAATAATTCATCTGAATGAATTAATAGGTCCACCATCCAGATTTTTTTTTGTTTTTGCCTGAAACCTGTGGGGCTCCCTACTAGATCGATTTCAATTAAATTGCATTTGATAGACAATATGACAATATGAAGCCTATGTCCAAAACAAGGAAGCCTCTTCCAGTTGTTATCTACTGCCTGCTAACTTTTAAATGGCTTCCTATATTAGTGGCACAGATCTTATGTTATTATTTTTTATGATAAACTACAGAGCATGAAATGATGAATAAAAAATAGCTCCATAATTTGGCATTATTGGGTAAAACTATCATTCTTTATCTATAAATTATTAACATAATAATTAAACAATACTTTTGATTTCCAAATTGAAATCAACCACCTATCCCTTAGACCCAGTTCCAAAAAGGTAGAAACTAACAGTTACTGCACATGTATGTCCAATTCGTAATATTATTAACATATTTGTAAAGAAACATTTGTGAACTTTGTGAAAATTGTGAATGCTTTTGTCAATGAGTATGAATGATTTTTTATCCAAGTCACAACAGTACATAGATGAAAGCTGTTTAACAAAGAGCTTACAAAAAACTGTACATTGTGTCATAAAAACGAGTCCAAGACATTATAAAGGTTTGGGGCAGCCACCCGTATATTGTTCTTCCCAGTTGCAAAAGGGTTTTCTTTATCAAACAAACGATGTGCATATCACAGAGTCCAAAACAGAACTGGCTATAGTAGCCTAAGATGGAGACTTTAAAGGTCTTGAGAGGAACTGATGTCATCAAAGGGGCCGGAACCAGAAGTGACGTCATCAAAGGGGCCGGCTTCGGAAGTGACATCATCAAAGGGGCCGGAACCAGAAGTGACGTCATCAAAGGGGCCGGCTTCGGAAGTGACGTCTTCAAAGGCACCGGAAACTTGCAGGATTTCCCAGGAAAGGTCTGTAGGGAACTGAGAAAGACAGTCAACGCACTCCGCCGCCACCTGGTCGGATGTTTTATTACAATTACTTGAGCCCTTTAGTTGCCTCCTACTCGCACGTGTGTGACAATTGTTATAGGTATATGTTAAAATTCCCAATATTACAGTGGAATCATCAACTATTTTTTGCTTCTGTACATCTTTATTGAAATGCACAGTTCTTGCTTTAAATGTCGATATAGACAGATATTTATAGACTATGATTTAGCCAAAAATCCCTAGGCCCAATTTCTTTATATAGTAAAAATAGCTTCACAACATCACCCTCACCATAATTGTTACAACCTGTTTGAAAAGTTTCATTCTGCGTTTTACAGTGGTCCATAGCAGAGAAAAACCTTAACTTGTATTTTAAATTACATTTTAATACCTTGCTATGAAGGGGATATTACAGTTGTTATGTTGTTGGATTTTATTACAACTTTTGGTAATATTGAGTACACTATTTTATTATCAAGTCTTGGAAACTAAAGTAGTTGTCGTCAGGCATTATTCTTACATGAGAAAAAAATAAAGGTTATGCCCATACTGAACAGAAAAAAGGTGAAGGTGAAAAGAAGATGAAGCCTTCATCAGATGTGTCGCTCTTGCATGGTTTACTAGATACTGTATTTGAACAGAAATGTGACAAATGTACTCCTTCAACTAATATTCACTCTTGGATGTATGACAGCTATGTTTAGTCATATGATGCTTCTCTTTAACTGTTTAAATAAGTAAAATAAAACTAAATAGACTATAACTATCATTAAATACAGTAAATAAATTAATAAATAGAAATGTCACACATACTTATATAATGAAAATAACTTAATTTGGAGTGTCAAACTATTGCTGAATTAGTAATTACAGATTCTTCCTTAGTGTGGCTGTCTGCTTTTATAGTCCTGGGACAAGGAATGGCGGAGCTGATGCTGCCTTGTGGGGTTGGGGCTAAGCCTCCTCTCCACGTGGCTGATCGGATATTGTTCGGATATTGTTAGCGACAGTGGCTGATCTTGCCTTCAGTTGGGCAGTCACTAAGCACACATGCTTAACACTGTTCATGAACAGTTCATAAATGTTGTATGGTTATGTATTTTGCTGTTGCCATATTGTACTTATAAATCTATGGAAACACTCTGAACCTGCTGCTCAATTTAAAGTGCTACATAGTTACAACAGAACTGAACTGAATTTAGTTCACAGCTATCAATTTAATCATGCATTAATCACCTCTCATAATAGCTACAGTTGACAGCTGCTAGACATTTTTTAAACTATCAGTAAATAATGGTGATTTATGCAAACATCATCTTAAATTTAGAAATATCTACACTGTAGACAAATCTTAAAATACATCCATACAGTTATTATGACATAACCATAATGCACAATAACAACAGTGTTGTCTTCATGCCATTTAAATTATATACAATAATTTTAGTTTAGTTTTATAATTTGAAAAGAGTTGTCAAAGATTTTAGGCAATGTTTTCATTGTGTAAAAAAAAATAAAACAACAAAACAAAAAAAACTGACTTCTTTGACTGTTTATGGCTTAATAAATATTGCCATGGAAACCAGAAGTCATTATTTTCTGAATACCACTTTTATGTTTAAATGATAAGAAATAAGATTTGGGTTATAAAAGCTCAATTCAGTATAGAATAAACTATCTGTCATAAAAAATAGAAACCATGAATCTGATTGCATTCATTCACTATCATTCTATAAATATATTTAGCTATTTAGTAAGTAGTATGCTTTGTTATGATAACTATCTTGGTTACAGATGCACTGCTGGGAAGCACTCTGTTAAAAACAGACAACTGTTCAGAGCAACAACTTGTAACATTTAAACATTATTAAAACAATAAAAGCCATAAAAATATCACATGAAGGTGCAATTCATGAAAAAAACATCTATGTAATAATAAGTACAATTTACTGCATTTAAAATGTTTTATCTGATAATTTACAGTTGACCTGCTGCTAAAAAACCAAATGATTTGGTATTTTTTATTTTTGGTTCAAAACACACCAATAATAATATTGTCTGTATCCTTTTTAAATCTAGTTTATTAGGTGTTTTTCACACACATGATGAATCCTGAATAATTCCTTTTGCTTCTGGGTTATAGACGGCACCTTAGTTAATTTGTTAAAAGCAATGCTGCTTTTTAAATAGCTGGCCTTAGGGCAATAATAAACTTGTAGTGAATAAATGGAACAGCTACACACATAAGAGGAAATCGGTGTGTGGGATTTCAAACTTAATAAATGCAGCAAGGTGTTTCTGCCTTTTTGAGAACATATTCTTGCACTTGAAAGCTCATTTTAATTGAAGATTAAGAATACTGCAGATGCATAGTGTGAATCTTAATGCTGCCTCATAGGTTTCTTTAAATTGAGATTCTATAAAACGATGGGAACAGGTTACCAAGGTGAAGCTGTCTTCTTTACTTTGAGAATTAGATTGCATTAATCAGTATTTTCTTACCAAAATCTCTCTTCACAAAGAGCAAAAGTCAAGAAGTGGAATTTTCTTGATGAACATGAACAATAAAGGTTATATAGAGGTAATATTTAAAAGCAAGTAATGCATTTGAACAGAGTATAGTTATCAGAAACTACGATGCGCACCTGAATGTGTGTCCTAGGCTTGCTGCTGCTCTGTTACATATTTGTTTTTACATGAGCATATTAGAACTGTATTTAAAAGATTTTCTGTTACTGGTTTGATTACCAACCATGCAATTTTTATGTTATAAACACAGTTCGTCTATGAAACAATGCACTTGTTATTCTGTTTTACATAAAAACAAAACAAATCCATACAAATACAGCAAGCTGACACAAAAAAACAGCAATGCATCATGTAAAGTAATGCTATCTGCATAACACAGGCTAATGCCAATTTGTAACCGTTTCATCAGCCTGGCCTAACTGCAGGCAATCTCATAATCAGAGCACTAGCCAAAACAGATTTGAAATTTCTCATTGGATCCCAAGAATCTTTGGGGAAAAAAGCAACAGAGACATTTGGAAAAGTGTCAACAGTGGGGTCAGTATCTGTTCAGTACATGCGTAGAAATGACCTTCCAACAAGAAAACAAAAAAAAAAAAAAAACAAACCAAAACACTAAACCTGTACGTAGTGGTAGATGGTTTCTTATGGTCTTTGTTGCTAACACCATCTTAAAATGTTTGTCTTATGCATTCACCCTTATTCTTTAATTTGGCTTCAAATATGGAAGGCTGCACCGAACAAATTAGAGCAAAGTCTGCCACCCGCATTTTACATGCAGCTTTGAAATTACAAAAAACACAAATAAAGGACATGGGGACATTTTAAAACAAGAAAAAAACAATTTGCTTATATGGAAAAATGATAGATTAAGGCATAGGTACTGTAATGCAAAAATGCAAAATCTAGAGTAAAAAATACTAAATGGATAATGTTCTTGGACTCATTGTAGGATCTTTCTGCAAGTCCTTTGGACTTTTTTGCAATCTCTTTTTGACAACTGATCCAATTTAACTACAATATTACATTTTACTCAGTGATTTTGCTCCTCTGGCTTTGGTCCTTATATATGTATTTTTGATTCTATCCCCTCATATACTGTACATCTGAATATCTTATCCTTAGCTCCTATATTGGCCCCATATGTATATGCTCTCTCTATATTCTTTTTTAATGACATTTCCTGCATTTTAGTCTGGCATCCATGTTCGCAAACAGCTGTGCTCTCAGTGGTGGTTAAACATAATTTTGAAAGAATGTAAAGGTTCAGCATGCACATTTGGGGACTGCGTAGAAAATATCACGGCACAGAAGATGTGACTGAGTGTGTAACACCCCACTCAATAGGCAATATTGATAAAGTCTGATTCACTTAAGAAATTACACTCTCAGATTTATTGTTTACACTTGATTAATATTTGTTTGTTGTATTTTTAATATTTTGTTGTATTTTTTTCTTCTGACCCTCTTCAGATTCACCATTTGTTGCATGTGATGTTCTGCATTATCATTGGGCTCTTCCAACCAGGAGAATATATAGTAGTATAGTTTTCATAATTTACCTAGTTTGTAGAATGTGGTGTTAAATGTGTACACTGTGACTGAAATCTACTTAATGCAACATCTGTCACTAGAAGTAAATTGCTTTGTCTAGGGGTCTGCGAAAAGATGAGAATTTGTCACTTTTGATACTGTATGGAAAATAACTAGATAACACATCAGTTTGGTAAGATTCAATAGCTACGATGAAACAAGCCAAACCAAACTTTTTTATGCAGGGATTACATACTATAATTTTGCAATGATTAACAAAAAAAAATGTTTTTATTCTTTTTAAAATGGCCCAACATACATATGCAGGGAAGTGCAATGTTAATTATCGTCATGTCTGGTTATTTGGGGGGCTTCCAATTTTAAAGGACTCACCTAAAAATGCAAAATTTGCTTTCATGAACTCAGAAGAAGCATGACAAAAGGAGGTAGAAGCTGGCTTTTAGACATTTTTGCAATGTGCCAATGAGGCCATTTTAAGTGGCACTAAGTAGGGGGAAGGGAGGCAGAAGGGACATCCAGAAAATGAATGAATTTTAGGTGCCAGGGATGTTTTTAGAGAGGATTAGGGAGCAGCTACAAATGAAGTTGTTGTGCTTCTTGAAATTGCTCTGTAACTGTAACACTTAAAACCTGAAAAAAAAAATCATTGTGTACATCAGTGCTTTAAATGACAAGGGAAAATTTAACTCTAGAGCTGTCAAAAATTTTAATCAGTTTAAAGTTGAAACTACAACACCATATTTATTTAAAAAAAGCAAAAAAAACAAAAACAAAAACAAACCAAAACCGGATACCTTTTCCAAGAGGACATTTTGTAGATTATGAACACTGTTCCAGGCAAGAACAGAGATAAATAATATCATTTTCTGTTAGATCTGTAAGTGAAATGTCAGTTTGCATTACAGCTGGTTCATGCAGCATCAAGAATGCTTACTGCTTGCCCTCTTCCCTGCCGCTGTATTCTTTCTTCAACATTAGTGTAAAGAGTCCCCTACCAGAGTCTTCTTTCTGCCACCTGATAAAGAGGAAAAACGATATCCATCCATCTGTACAGTTTTAGACCCGCAATTTAAAAGCAGACAGAACTATCATAATGTACAGTGCACACATATGGCATTGTATTACAATGTGGTAATAGTTTTCCTATTCATGTTTTAAGTATCTGCAGAACTTTTTTTTCAACTTTTATAATGCATCAACCACATATTTATATAACAGAAATATCTACTGTTGTCATGGACCTGGTTTGGCTAAATGAACAATATACAGATGGGCATTTGTGATGGTAAGGGTAAATTGCACTCAGACTGAGAAATATAGAAACACACAGAAGACAAGGTCAACCATGAGAAAGTTTGCAATCAATTAATATTTGATGAGAAGAAGAGTATAAAAAATATCAATTTGGATATCCACATATGCATATAGGAATATGAAATATGAGTCAGTTACACAGTAAATCTTAAGCATTTGGATACTATGTCAAGTGAAGCATATGCATGAGAACGGAATACAAGATTTCATGGAAAAAGCTTAACTCTGGATAAGGCAAAATAATTACAGAAGGCACAGAGACAGACAATCAGTGACATGCATGTGTAAAAAAAGCTAATATCATTCACTTTGTGGTATGCACACTGCAGCACTAGAAACAGTGATATTTGCACATGAAAAGGTCAAATGGTAATCAAAAGATAAAGGTCAAAATGGTAATCCAAAGTTTAACTAAAATATATTCAGCTTGTTATCACTGGCCCCTCTCAGGAGTGGAGAGGCATAAAATTCACTATCCCTGCTAACAACATACAGGAAAAGTCTACACTTAAGTTGCACATCAAAACCTAGACCAAAAATCTGAAATCAAAATCTTGTATTAACACAGTCATAGTAAACTATTGGATCCTTGTTAATTCAGAGATTTGAACTGCAAAAGTCAATTAGTTGCAGTAGACTTTTTCCAGTAACATTCAAAAGTGTATTTGTCTTTTGAATACTACTGTTTTAGGGCAAGAATAAGATAATAAAAGTGTGTTATATACTAATAAAAAGTTATATATTAGCTGTAGTTCTAGCAAAGATTAGAGAAAATGTTCTAGATGTAAGAATGATCTGAATGTAATTCTCTTTATTTTATGGGTAGTGTTAACCCTTATTTTTAAAAATTAAGCATACATTATTCTCCTGAAAAAGCAATGTACTACCTATTTCTGTGAAATTTACAATCTGATGCTTTGTCATTGTCAGTTCTGTATTTTGGCTAGACTTGCTGGTCTTCAAAGCAGATGAAAAGCAGCGGACAAATGGAAGCGAAATCTAGCAGTGCATGTCTGTGTGCTAACTGCCAGAAAACCATAAAACTATGTGCAAGTCTGTACAGAATGTTGACTAATTATATAGTTGGTTTCCTAAATGGAAAATGGCAGTGGTATTTGTCCTAATATTAAGTCAAGGTGTAGGCCTATTTTTCCTTAACTTTATAAAAAGGTTGTACTTCCCTATACTCATTGATATGGTGTGTTTTACATTTCTTATTTACACCTTGCAGACCACATATTTTAGAAGGAAATTAATAAAAATCATTTAAAAAAAATAGGTATTTGTGCGTAAAATGTTTTTTAAAATGAAAAAAATACAATGAAGCCTTTGTGGCTCTTAAGGATTGTGTTTGCATTGATCTGAATACACCATGTTGCCAGTTTTAAATAATAAAATATGGTTTGTTTCAGTATGTATAAAATAAAGCAAGTGAGTGTGGGTAGGTGCATGAATGTGCCCTTTGACCGCTCTGGTCCTCCAATACCTTAAAACTAAGTTCAGCAGATTCAAAAAAGGATGAAAGGAATATCTGGCTTGAGCTTTACCAGGTCTTCACTAAGGCATGCTATGAATACACAATGACAGATAAATATCAATAAATATTTTCATTTTCATGTCAAAGGATTCTGGAATTTAATTCCTAAAAGGAAAGTAAGTTCTTGTTTCATCTGCACATTGTCCTTAATCTTTATCAATCTGTTTCTGCTGTAACATACTATTATTAACATTTGAGTTAGGAATTGTGTTACTTGTGGCTATAAAAGATTTAGTAGGTAAACTTTATAGTTAATTTGGATGTTGTGAAAAATTGCCTGTGACACTATAAACATATATGTTAAATTGTTTGTCCTTAGCCAACTTGAATTAGATAGATAGATAGATAGATAGATAGATAGATACTTTATTAATCCCAAGGGGAAATTCACATAATCCAGCAGCAGTATACTGATACAAAGAAACAATATTAAATTAAATAGTAATAAAAATGAAAAAAGTTAGCATTTACTCCCCCGGGTGGAATTGAAGAGTCGCATAGTGTGGGGGAGGAACGATCTCCTCAGTCTGTCAGTGGAGCAGGACAGTGACAAAAGTCTGTCACTGAAGCTACTCCTCTGCCTGGAGATGACACTGTTCAGTGGATGCAGTGGATTATTCATGATTGACAGGAGTTTGCTTAGTGCCCGTTGCTCTGCCACAGATGTTAAACTGTCCAACTTTACTCCTACAATAGAGCCTGCCTTCTTAACTAGTTTGTCCAGGCGTGAGGCGTCTTTCATCTTTATGCTGCCACCCCAGCACACCACCGCGTAGAAGAGGGCACTCGCCACAACCGTCTGGTAAAACATCTGCAGCATCTTACTGCAGATGTTGAACGATGCCAACCTTCTCAGAAAGTATAGTCTGCTCTGACCTTTCTTACATAGAGCATCAGTATTGGCAGTCCAGTCCAATTTGTCATCCAGCTGCACTCCCAGGTATTTATAGGTCTGCACCCTCTGCACACAGTCACCTCTGATGATCACAGGGTCCATGAGGGGCCTGGGCCTCCTAAAATCCACCACCAGTTCCTTGGTTTTGCTGGTGTTAAGATGTAAGTGGTTTGAGTCGCACCATTTAACAAAGTCTTTGATTAGCTTCCTGTACTCCTCCTCCTGCCCACTCCTGATGCAGCCCACAATAGCAGTGTCATCAGCGAACTTTTGCACGTGACAGGACTCTGAGTCATATTGGAAGTCTGATGTATATAGATTGAACAGGACCGGAGAAAGTACAGTCCCCTGCGGTGCCCCTGTATTGCTGAACACAATGTCAGACCTGCAGTTCCCAAGACGCACATATTGAGGTCTGTCTGTAAGATAGTCCACAATCCATGCCACCAGATGTGAGTCTACTCCCATCTCAGTCAGCTTGTCTCTAAGGAGCAGAGGTTGGATGGTGTTGAAGGCGCTAGAGAAGTCCAAAAACATAATTCTTACAGCACCACTGCCTCTGTCCAGGTGGGAGAGGGATCGGTGTAGCATATAGATGATGGCATCCTCCGCTCCCACCTTCTCCTGGTATGCGAACTGCAGAGGGTCGAGGGCGTGGCGGACCTGTGGCCTCAGGTGGTGAAGCAGCAGCCGCTCCATGGTCTTCATCAGATGTGACGTCAGAGCAACAGGCCGGAAGTCATTCAGCTCACTAGGTCGTGATACCTTTGGGACAGAATTCATATACAGTATAATCAGAAATTATGATGTACTGTAAAAGGTTTAGGTTAATTGCATACTGCAAAATGTGAGACTACTCCTGATGTAGAAATTTGGGAAATATCAGTTTTTCTTTACTCTTTTTTGTTAGCCACCTGCAAATTTCTTCAGTTCTGACTGCACCCGTTTAATGTTTATAATATTTACTTTGAGTGTTCATATGTTTTGATATTTGGTCTATGCAGATCAGCTCAAGTTTACTAAGACACTGAAAAAGAATGGAAAATTAACAGATTGAAGAGATATGAGTACCTTTTTGGCCATTAAGCAATTTATAGATTGAAATCTTGATTTTATTATTCATATTAATTTCAGAAATGTACTTTTATTATCATCTTATTTTTCCTCATGCTGAACCTCTAGTTCTTGTGAATTTTTAATCATCTGCAGAAATCCTGAAGCTAAGCAGAAAGCTCATAACAAATTTACCCCACAGACTTCCTTCAGTTGTTGTGTCAGCTCTTTTTCCTGAATGAACATGAAAAAGTTAGTTGAAATTCAAAAATAAATTAAAATTTAGCACAAAGCCTTGGTTCAAACAACACACAGTATTTTTAAAACATACATAATAAACAAACAGATGAGTGAAAATGTAAATATAAAAAGTAGGGGTTAAATGAAAATCTGCAGCTCTAAATATATATTCCATCATCAGTTCCTCCAGTGTTGTCAATTATGGAACATTTAGCTTGAATCCATTGTTGACTCTATGCCCATAAATGTCACGGCACAGCATCCTAGTCAGCCTAGTCAGTGACTTGTTTGTAGAGAGCTTAAGCAGGCAGTGTGAGCTGCCAGATTTCCTCATGCTGGTTTCCGTTAAGAAGGCTTTGATTGAGTAAGGTCAGCTGAGTAGCCAGAATAATATGTGCAGGCACAGATGCCTTGCAGTGCAAATTAACAGCTCATAAAGAAGCAGTGATATCCAGATTACATAAAATACTTATATGCATGCTGTTTTGTAGAAAATTGTGCTTTCTGCTAAAGTACATACAGGTGTTTTTCACTTTTTAAAGGCATATACAGTCTTGCAGCAGAAAACCAAAGTTGTTGGATATGTGTGGCTATTGAAATTTTGTATTTAAATCATTAGTGTTGCTGTCTCACAGCTAGAAGAGACTGAATTCACATTTTCTACCCACATCCTGAAGACATTTGTAATAGATTAAATGGCCTTTCTAAATTTACCTATTGTGAGGATGCCTACAATTGTCTGTCCAGAGTTGATTCCAGTATTGTGAAGCAAACCTGCCAGGATATGCTTTGATTTTCATGTCTCTAAAATTGGATTTAGTAGGTTTAAGAGGTTTCATTATTGTGATTTACTCTCCCTGCCCATCCCTGTTCCACTTGAGTGTCACAGATGAAAGAGCATGCACATTGTGCCAATCTCCAAGCATATCATCAAGCCAAATGTGTACATCTTGCTCTTGTTATATTAAGGTTTAGAAAAGCTTTGAAAACCCTGTTAGTGGCACTTTTTCTCAAGAGCCTCAGTGGGTGTATTGTTCCTTTTATTAGTACAATAATGCTTCCCCTTATAAAACTCACTTTCTACCCTTTTTTCAGTTCTGGGTGAATGCTCTTTTGCCTCTGAAAACTCTGTGACTTAAGTCTAGATTAACCATTCTTTAAAATACAGATTTAAATTTCCAGATCTGTTCTACCATTTTGACTTCTTATTTGTTGTGTTTTTAACACACAATAGGGGTTTAAAAAAGAGAGATTACTTTATTAGGCTTAATTTCATAACAAAAATCTGCTAGGAGGTGGCATACTGGTGAGAGCTGTTGCCTCATCTGTCCAGATTCCTAGGTTCTATTTCCAGTGTCTAGTTGCTAGCTATGTAAACTTTATACGTCCGGACATTCCAATATGCCTCTCACCGAATAAATATGTATGTTTAGTTGATTCTAAAATGGTACCTTGTGAGCTTCTGTGAGTAGACTCTATGATATATTGGCACCACATGTAGAAGTTGGATTCTGCCTTGTATACTGTGCTGCCTGGATAGGCTCCAAACCCACACAACGCATACTAATTCTAAGTAGCTTGAAGGTGTTGCTATGGTAGCTTCAGTAAATGGATAGATAGATGGAAGCTGTTATTGATAGATTTTGAAATATTTTCTGGCCACTGTGAGCAGCTGGCAATATTTCTCCTAGAAAATTGTTATTAGCAGCTGGGTGTTGACCAGAATGCCCCCCTGCTTTGAGAGGTGGCACTGATAAACTAAAGCAATCAATAATTAAGTGATTTGAAAGAAAATCTTTTTACAACCATTAAGCAATATGTACATTTTAAATTGAATTAAAATAAAAGCATATTCACAAAAAAGCATACATAAAAATTTTAAGATAGACCACATCAACAAAAGGCATACCCAAAAAAAAAGAATAAAATCTTTTAATCAAATCATATTTTCTAAATTGTTATAATAAGTAGAGGGTCATAATACCCTTTTGTTTTCTTTACATTATAAAATAATTTTTACAGAGAAAATGAGTTATGTGAATTATTTTGCTTTAGGGATGCTTAGGGTAAGGGGTGACGTTAGGCAGTGTCAGATTTATATTTCAAAATAACTTGCAATGAGTTTTACAAGGAATGCATCACGTATAAGGACCGTAGGACTACGTGAATCACAGTTCATGACTAATTGCAAGATGCTATTTGATGTAAATAAAGTCAAACTAGATTCGCAGCAGCCTGCTGACTAACTTAACTGGTAAACGTTGGATGGAAATGACCACATACAGTATTCCATCTCTCTATAAGTATTTACCCCCTTATATGTCAAGGATGCAATTTTAGCTGTAGTTATCTTTGATTATACCTTAGTTAAAATTAAGTACCCTCATTGGATATTCCAACCTAGATTTATACGAGCCACAAACCATTTTGTACAAGAAAAGTAGCCTTTATTTCAATATTAGGTGGACGTTCGTTGTCATGTTACACAGTACAATGAAATTCACACCAAAAAGAATACACCGAATGCATAATATATACAAATCATTGAATACTATTTCCAGCACTTTCAGAAAGTATTCAGGTTCTTTCAATTTTTATAGGTTTCATTATGTTGCAGCCTTAATCTAAAAGGATTTAAATTCATTTTTCTCATATCATTATTCATTATTGAATCATGAAGTCGGTTTCTTTAAAATGTTACGTTTAGTAGAAAGATCTAATTAAGTGTTCACCTATTAATTTGCTGAACCTTCTTAATCCAGGATTTGGGTCATGTAGTGCTAGGATTGTCATGGTAACATCAGCAGTAAGGATGGAACCAGCCTGGCATGTACTCACCAACACCCATTGGTACATTTTAGAATTATTAGTGGAACTAGTTGAACACCCATATTGTCAGGAGGAGACCATACAGTGAGCATATAGTACAAACTGCACATGGGGACTGGCTAGAAATTCAAAGCCATTCTGCGGAAGCTTTGAGATACTGACTAAATACTATGTCGTTCATTTAATTTATTCTTGCATGATGAGCTTCATGTTTACAAGCTCAGAACCCCCATTTTCTTGCGTACATACAGTAACTATTCAGGAATGTGACAATAATATTTTCCTACATAAACAATCTCTCTTCGAATTAAGTTTATCTCATGATCCCTTGTGAATTTTGCAAATTGCCACAAGACAGAGAAAAGCTCACATTTTATTTTGTAAGTTATTTCACTGTGCTTGCTTTCTGAAATTGCAATTTAGATCTTTTAAATAGTGTAATTTCAAAGAATAAAATCTTACTTTTAGAGTGTGGTATATGATGCAGTATCGTGGAGACTGAAGATCATCAAAATATTCTAAATGTGATGTTTAAATTTAGGACTTTATCTAACAATTGCACATCATATTTGGAAAGGTTCAGTCTGCTTTATCAGAGTAATGGGATTTTATTAAGAAATGATAATTGCAAATCAAGTATATAAATCTAAGGCTAAACCTAGGCTGTATGCCAAGGACAGACTTCGAAAAGAAAATACACCTCTGAGGCCAACTTTCTTAGTTTACAGGTCATATAAATGGTTATATATTAGAATGGTGTATATTTTCATATGTTTCATACGAGTTAATTTTAGCAGATGTTGTTGGTGCCCAAGTAATCTACTGCGTAGCAAGTTCCTTTGGTTTAGTGCACCTAAACAATTTATGTGACCTGAATGTGAGAGCAGTCCAACAACCTCAGTGTGTTCCTCTGAGCATGTACTAGTTTAAAAAAAGAAAGGGAAATCCTCTAGGGATAAATGTAATATTCACTTGTGAGTATAAAGTACTGCAATACACTCAAACATGCTTAGACTATATATAGTTTGGTATTGTCAAGCTACTGTATGATGGCAGAGACTCCTTTCTTTAAAATATTTGAAAAAAAGCTAAACAAATCATTCTAGGCAATCAAACAGAGTCTACACACTGTCATGTGAAGTGACAATAACCAACTCTGTGATTTCCAATACGTTATGAACTGCCGAAAGGAGGCCTTTGCAGAAATTTACAAAAATATACACGCTATGTTTGTATCACTGCAGATCGATAAAAAATTTAATCAACAAGCTTGAAAACAAATGGATGAATTGGTTCAGGTAATGCTAGGTTAAAATAAACTGGAATTTCATCTAAATCACAAGACTTGAAATTCTCTTTTAAAAATTGGCCATAGGGGGTTGCTGTCAGCCTTGAAACATAGATTTTCATAGTTTGCTGTGAACTGGGGCTATAACTTTTAGCATTATATAACTCCAATATTTCGGGTAACAAAGTGCCTCTAGGATTACATGATTACAAGGTACAGCCAAGGTGGGAGAAAAATTAATGAAATGAAATTAGGCAGATGTCAGTTCATGCTTCATACCTCTCGCAAACTGGGTTTCAATCCTGACTGTTTCACTGTCTCCTCTCCCTGTATTTGCATGTTTTTTTTTTTTTTTTTAACATTATAATAATTAGCTTGATTGACAACTCTAAAGTGGCCTAGTGTTTTAGTGTTGGTTATCTCTGTGATGGATTGGTGCCTCATCCTGGATTGGTCACTGTCTTATATCAAGTTAAGCCAGAACAGGCTTATACGCTTGAGCCAATTACAACACAGTGCTGGAAAAACTTTGTAGAAAATAAATATATGTGAATTAATTAGTTAAAATTTGTGTTGTTAGTATCAAATATAATGATAAATGAGCAATATACAGATTTTTTATCACTTATCTTTTAAAACTACTATACATAAAAAATGGCATAACTAAATAACAAACTGTGCTTATCATTTGAAAGTCTTCAAATATTGTCCTGAAAGAAGATAAACTAGGAAGCTTTAAAATTACTTTGTGAAAAATCTAATCATTTAAGCAACATTTCAGACTATTCCAAAGGGCTCTTTAAATGTATAGGGGAAGACTTTTAAATGAAAATGGTTTCATCTCATCTCTGTTTTATTGCTTAAGTATTGCTGGTAAGTTTGAACATAAGGCTTATTTAAAATGTTCGTTTTTAATATAAAAGGAAGACGTTTAGACATCAGATCTATGTAAAATTATTTGTTTGTGATAGGTTTCAACCGCTTGTTTTTATAATGAAACATTTTAAATCTGACCTCAGGCTGCCAGTTTTTAAACAGCCTAATAAATGTGTTGTGCAAATAAGAATATTTCTTTGTAAAAGGTAGTTTGAGACTTTGTGATGCAGGTTTTCCAGGGAGAGTGGCAGCAAGAAAGCCATTCCTTAAAGGACAAAGTAGAGCCTTGAAATACCGGCTGTGGACTACTGCAGATTAGACAAAGTCTCCTCTTCACAAGAGAAACTGAGACTTGCTTTTTTTGACCACTGTTAAGCTGTGCTTGTAGCTGTTGTGCTGTGAGGCACCTATCAGGCAAGCTGGTGACCCTCAGAATTTTGTCTTCTGAGTGGGTTGTGACTTTGGGTCTGCCAGACCCCCCCTTTTTCCAGTTTTCAATTGCCTTTGGATTATGTAGGACACTGTAATCTCTGACACTTTGATTTTTTTCATTTCAATTGTTAATTGCCATTACTACTGGAATATTGTCCAAGTAGTATTTCAGAGGGTGTAGTAACACAGTCTGTCCCAACTCTGCTTTAAGACAGAACAGAGGGTTTTAATAATCAACAGAGATTGAGACACCTGTGCCAGTTGTTTGCTTCAACTTGCAAGGTTTGATTTGCTTTAATTGGTGCAGAATATCTGTAGGTTGTAACCTATGTAAGGGACGGATGGCAGCTCAGCCTAGCCGAGACGCCCCGAGGATGAAAGGATGGGGGAAGGCAGCTACGTTTGGACACTGCCTCCCTCAAAGGACTAGATGGCAGCTTCCCTACACCATAACAGTGTCCCAGATTCCCACACGACATCATGTGAGTTCGGTATTGCAGCCCTGCTGGGTACCATGGATGCTGTGAGAAGACCTTGGGACTCTTATTTCCTTCATACCCCCGAAGTACTATCAAGTCACAAGGACGGGAGTCTAGAAATACTTCCGGGCTAATGAGAAACTCAAGTTCTCCATCTGATCCAGAAGTGCTGGCAAGTCACATGAGAGGAAGAACAGAAGCACTTCCGGGTCAAGGACAATATAAAGAACTGTAGAAGACACATCAGGGGCCTCATGTATAACGCTGTGCGTAGAACTAACACTATAACATGGCGTAAGCACAAAAGCGGGAATGCAGGAATCTGTGCATTCGCAAACTTCCACTTTCTTCTGCTACATAAATCCCAATCAGCGTGAAAAGTAGCGCTCGTGCACGCGCCTGCTGTCCCGCCCCAACTCCTCCTAGAATTACGTCTCTTTGAATATGCAAATCAATATAAATAGCCCTTAAGCTCAGCCTTTTGTGAAAAGACAATGGGAAAGGCACGAGGGAACATATAAGAATTTCAGTGAATACCAAGTGGAGGCAAAGAAAAATGTACTATTTGTTGGTTTAAACAGTGAGATAGGTTCACAAAGTCGCACAATGCCCGAAATAAAAAAGAAGTTGTCACATATCAAAGTCGCCGTGAAAAGGCGAGTTGTAGCCCACCGTCTGAGTGTCATATGAAAGCTTATTAGGGTACAGAGAAAAAAAAAATAGGCACACAGTGGGGAAAAAAGCACGAAATGTCAACTTTAATCTCGAAATTTCCACTTTAATTAGTTTATTTTGTCATTAAAGTAGAATATCATAAACTTAATCTTAAAATCGTTTAATTTACTAGTTTCTCAAATCTCATTGTAACTAAAGTAGCACATTAAATGCTTTGTTTTGTATTTGATCTTCTAGACAGATAGATAGATAGATCGATAGATACTTTATTATTCCCAAGGGGAAATTCACATGCTCCAGCAGCAGCATACTGATAAAGAACAATATTAAATTAAAGAGTGATAACAATGCAGGTATAACAGACAGTAACTTTGTATAATGTTAACGTTTACCCCCCCGGGTGGAATTGAAGAGTTGCATAGTGTGGGGGAGGAACGATCTCCTCAGTGTGTCAGTGGAGCAGGACAGTGACAGCAGTCTGTCGCTGAAGCTGATCCTCTGACTGGAGATGATACTGTTCAGTGGATGCACTGGATTCTCCATGATTGACAAGAGCCTGCTCAACGCCCGTCACTCTACCATGGATGTCAAATTGTCCAGCTCCATGCCTACAATAGAGCCTACCTTCCTCACCAGTTTGTCCAGTCGTGAGGCGTCCTTCTTCTTTATGCTGCCTCCCCAGCACACCACCGCATAGAAGAGGGTGCTCGCCACAACCGTCTGATAGAACATCTGCAGCATCTTATTGCAGATGATGAAGGACGCCAGCCTATGTGCTCTATGTGTGTGAATCACTACGTGCTTCCGCGCTTTCACTTTCTCTAACAGGACACAGAATCCATTAATTCGTAATATTACAGCTCTCTGAATAATTTAAAATACTGAGATGTATATGTGATATCTTTTTTATGATGATAGGAATGAAAGCATGTTATTAAACATGGGAACACGGTGGTGCAGTGATTGTGCGCGACCATCGAATGAAATTATTGCAGCAGTACTGTCTCTTTCAAACGTACTAACCTCCAATTCCTGTCCTTACTTTTCTTTCTCCAAATACCCAATCACCACACAATTATAAAGTGGCTCAGGTTGTGCAATATTATAACTGTATCTCAAGTTTACAGTGAGGTGATTGTACTTACAAGTACAAACAGTTCTACAAGGAGCACTTGATGGACTGATTGACTGTGTTTAAAGTTCTTGGGATGAAACTGTTTCTGAACCGCGAGGTCCGTGCGTGTCTCTGAAGTCTCTGAAGCGTTTTGCCGTGGCTGAGGCAGCATGTACTTGATGCTGTATCCCGATAATTCTCTTTCCGATTAGCTGCTGCTGTGATTCCCCACTCAGATACAGTGATATAAATACTCCAAGTTGTGCAGTGAGAGTAATATGGAATAAGATGATCCGCTGTAGCAACCCTTAACGGGAGCAGCTGAAAGAAGAAAAAGAAGGTGCAGTGACAGTAACAACACTAAAGCAGTTATGGTATTTGGAATACTATGGCTATTCCCTGGACCATTATATTGTTACAGGTTAATTACAATCAGATGCATTACACTAATAAACAACATGTGGTTAGTTTCAGTGTATTTATAAAGCCACGTCAGGAATGTGGATCTAAGAAAGAAAGGGTAACCACACAGGAACAGTAGCACTGCTTTGACGCTGGGTGCCACCAGTCTGCAAAACCGAGCACAGAACTTGCATACAACAGGGTATGAGGTACCGTGGAAATGTGTGTGGCTTTACACCAAGTTTAGGTTTTATACATCGCGATTTGAACATGGAAACGTTTGTACGCAACATTTCTGTGCGTACGCACTGTTTATACATGAGGCCCCAGGTGAGCCAGAGTCGGGCGGAGGTGGACAAAACTTGCTGGGAGGTGTGGAGGAGAAAGATTAGAATATCGGGCTTGTTTATTTGTCTGTTGGTGGCTGTGGTGCTTGAGGAGCCCTGTTTTGGAGAGGAAAGAATTAAAAACACTTCTCGGTGCTTTTACCCTATGTCCTGAGTGTCTGTCTCTTGGGTTTCAAGGGGCAACAGCGACCCCTAGTGTCCACACTTATTAGTTGAAGAAGGGCCATTTGTAATATTCTGATATTTCCTTTTTTTAGTTCTTGCTAACCTAAACTTTAAATTTAAACCTCTGGCAGTTTACTGCTTACCTTTTCATCATTTTATATCATTCATTAAATTTCAACTGATTAAATTTGACGAAAAACTGAGGAGTTCTAAAACTTTTGATGGGCAGTGTACATATCAGTTTTTGAAATATTGCTGCATGACTGTTGTGCTAAATTAGTATTACAGTGCAGGCAGACAACTGCTTTTTCTTTTAAGGTAAAAATGCTTTTAAACCACTGATACTTTCTGTCATTTCTTGCCGGAACTCTCATTTGAGCTTTATCCACTGATTACTTGAGGAATAAAATTATGAAAAAAGGGTTGAGAGGCCTCTCAAATGAACCTTACAGCAGGCAAGAACTTTCACTGGTCAGTCTAGATGTAGTCTCATCCCTAGACAGACAGTTCCCAACTACTGCTTGCAGGCTTTGGTCTATACAAGCCCATACTGTGGGACTAGTTTTAAAGTTTGAAAAGTAAAGAAATTATCAAAATATATGATAAATACAAGGGAGCAAAAAACATAAAACGTTGTCTTGTAAAGACAATCCAAGCAATAATATTTATGAATAGAGGATTTATTAATCAATTGAGGATTTATTATTCAAAAATAGAAAAATAACGAAACAGGAAAAAACACAAGACGAAAAAATTCTTACAAAAAGACAGCAAATATGTCCCAATGTATAAGTCTCAAAAATCAGAAATCCAATAACAAAAATGAAAGTCCGCAAAACCAGAAGGTTAAAAGAAGATGGTGCTCACAATTTGAAAACTCCTTCAAACTCAATGAACCCTTGGTAAGGTCCTCTTTGTCATTTTTATATAAAGGCAGAGGGAGGTCCCAGCAGCAGTGAAGGTAGGTTGGCCCCACCCCTTGAGGTTTCACCCACAAAACACATGGAATGGAGGAGCATTTAAAGATACAGAACATAAAAATTAATAAATTAAAACCAGTATTAACAACAAAATACATAAAAATAAGAAAAATATTTTAAACTCAGTAATAAATAACACTGTATAATAGCAATAAACCATGGCTGTAGCAGAACAATAGTTAATTACAATTATCATTTATGTGTCAAGGTTTATTGTAATTGTAAAACTTGAATCAGTAAATTCATGTTACTAATTTGTATATGGAGCAATTCTGTTACTTAAGGCAAATATAATGATTGCTTGTAAAAACATAAACTAGTCAAGTATTTTACTTTAATCAAAGACAAATCATAGAGAGTTATTCTTCTGTACAAAGTTTAATATTTCCTTCTTTTAATGTTGCCCAACCATTGATGTATTTTTGGGCCCATTTATAGTTTTCACATTCAGAGCCAGTGAAGAGCTAGAACTTACCCCAGCATCACAGAGCACGAAGAAAAAAATGTATTATGTAGAAATGTATATAGAGTAATATTTTGAATAAATTGCTTTTGAATTTTGAAAGAAAAAAACAAAAGTTTTGTTTACTATTTTTTGCATCACTCCTGTGAGTGCCTGCCTAATAACTTCTAATAAAAGACAAGTTATATTGTTGAAATGTAATGGAAAGAAATGTGCATCCTTACCTTTGTGCCTTTCCATGTAAACTGCAGATAGTTAACTTTTTTATATTTTCTTAAGAAATTGATTATTTTCAAAAATAATTGTACTTTATATTAATTTTGGCCATATCTTTTAGACAATATCAAGAAGTCAAGTGTTTAATTAAATTATATAATATACTCCAGGTTAAACTAATAATCAACAAATAAAAAATGACCTGATGCCTTATCTTCTTTATTGGATTTTACTAGAATTAAAGTAGTGCTTGCAGGTGTTTGTTCCAAACAAATTTTTAATGAGAAATCAATTATTGCTGATAAAGCACTTACTACTTAAGCAACATTTTTGTGCTTACTTTACATGGTTCGCTTGTTAAGTTTCTCAACCCTTAATTTCTTATTTTAGTCTTAAACAGCTGCATTCACTGTCTTTAATTGCTCCTTATTAGAAATAAAATATAAACAACAAAGAAAAAAGCAGTTCTCCATCTTCTTCTTCTTTCAAAGCCTTCAGTTATGAGTCGCCACAATGGATCATCGTTTTCCATATCTTACTGTCCTCTGTATTTTCCACTGTCACACTCACCACCTGCATGTTCTTTCTCACCATATCCATAAACTTTCTCTTAGGCTTTCCTCTTTACCTATTGCCTGGCAGCTCCATCCCTAGCATCGTTCTCCCAGTATACCCAGCATCTCTCCTCTGCACATGTCCAAACCAATTCAATCTTACCTCTCTGGCTTTGTCTCCAAACCATCCAACCTGAGCTGACCCTCTAACCCTCTCCATCTCCTGTTCTTAACCCAACGCAAATCTTAACATCTTTAATCTTCCACCTCCAGCTCTGTCTCCTTGTTTTTGGTCGGTGACATCGTCTCCAACCCATATAACATAGCTGGTCTCACTACCATCTTGTAGACCTTCCCTTTCACTCTTGCTCGTACTCATCTGTCAGAAATTACTCCTGACACTTATCTTTACTCACTAAACCTTGCCTGAACTCTTCTCTTCAACTTTCGTCCATACTTCATATTACTCTGTAGTGTTGATCCCAAGTATTTAAACTCATCTACCTTCACCAGCTCTACTCATGGCATCCTTACCATTCCTCTTACTTCTCTTTCATTCACACACATGTATTTTGTCTTGGTCCTACTGACCTTCATTCCTCCCAGCCCACCATGGTAGAACAATTTGAACCCACCTGCGATACATCTGGCCTTACTCTCCTTCCATCTAGTATCTTGCACACACAATATATCAGTCTCCCTTCTCTCTATCATATTGGCTAACTGTCTCCCTTTACCAGTCATACTGCCAACATTCAAAGTTCCTACCATCACTTCCATTCTCCTAACCTTCCTCTTCTTCTCCTGCCACTGTACACACCTTCCCCTCTACTTCTCTTCTGGCTATCAGTACCCCAGTTTCCTCCATTATCCTGTTGGTTAACAGTACTGGTGGTGTCTAATGTTAATCCTGGGCCTCGACGATCCGGTATGGAAATCTATATTGTTGTGTGCATATTGATCTGGCAAAATTTTACACCGGATACCCTTCTTGAAGTAACCCTCCCCATTTATCCAGGATGGGGACTGGCATGAAGAAACACACTGGTTTGTGCATCCCCCATGGCTGGGACTAACATATCTCGATTTACACCTGCATGTTTTCAGTGAGAACTACCAGCTACCTGGTTTAAAGAAATAAACTGCTCAAAAAAATTAAAGGAACACTTTGAAAACACAGCAGATCTCAATGGGAAAAAAAATCATGCTGGATATCTATTCTGATGTAGATTGGGGTAATGTGTTAGGAATGAAAGGATGCCATGTCGTTTGATCGAGATGAAAATGATCAACCTACAGAGGGCCGACTTCAAAGACACCCTGAAAATCAAAGTGAATAATGATGCAGCAGGCTAGTCCATTTTGCCGAAATTTCATGGCAGCAAGTCAAAACATTCCTCGGTAGGTTGTATGTCCCCCACATGCTTGTATGCATGCCTGACAACGTTGTGGCATGCAACTAATGAGATGACGGATGGTGTCATGGGTGATTTCCTCCGAGAACTGGACCAGGGCATCACTGAGTCAATAGTATCAACTCCTTCATCCTCTAGGAACTGCCTGCATACTCTCTTCACATGAGGCTGGGCATTGCCATGCACTAGGAGGAACTCAGGACCCACTGCACCAGCATAGCATCTGACAATGGGTCCAAGGATTTCATCCAGATACGTAACGGCAGTCAAGGTGCCATTATGTAGCCTGTAGAGGTCTGTGTGTCCCTCCATGGATATGCCTTCCTAGACCATCACTGACCCACACCAAACTGGTCATGCTGAACAATGTTAGAGGTAGCATGATGTCCTCCATAGCTTCTCCATATCTCTTTCACGTCTGTCACATCTGCTGAGGGTGAACCTGCTTTCATCTGTGAAAAGTACAGGGCGTCAGTGGTGGACTTGCCAATTCTGGTATTCTGTGGTAAATGCCAATTGAGCTCCATGGTATAGGGCAATGAGAACAGGGCCCTCAGGCCACCCTAATGATGTCTGTTTCTGATTGTTTGGTCAGAGACATTCACACCAGGGGCCTGCTAGAGGTTATTTTGTAGGGCTCTGGCAGTGCTCATCCTGTTCCTCCTTGCCCAGAGGAGCAGATGCTGGTTCTGCTGATGGGTTAAGGACCTACTACGGCCCTGTCCAGCTCTCCTAGAGTAACTGCCTGTCTCCTGGAACCTCCTCCATGCCATTGAGACTGTGCTGGGAGACACAGCAAACCTTCTGGCAATGGCACATATTGATGTGCCATCCTGGAGAATTTGAACTACCTGTGCAACCTCTGTAAGGTCTAGGTAACGCCTCATGCTACCAGCAGTGACACTGACTGTAGCCAAAAGCAAAACTAGAGAAAAAACAGCCAGAAAAGATGAGGAGATAAAAATGTCAGTGGCCTCCACATGTTAAACCATTCCTGTTTTGGAGATCATCTCATTGTTGCCCCTCTAGTGCACCTGTTGTTAATTTCATTAACACCAAAGCAGATGAAACTGATTAACAGCCCCCTCTGCTCTTCAACTGATCAGATCAATATCCAAGAAGTTTCATTTACTTGATGCTATACTCTGATTAAATAGTGTTCCTTTAATTTTTTGAGCAGAATATTTGAAAAGGAACTGAAGGGAAAAAAGTGAAGGACTGAAAATTACTCATCCTCTTCAAGCTACAAATCTTATGGATAATATCTTTGAAAGGAAGAAAAATTACACTATAAACATTACCTGACAAGGCAGAAAGAAAACAATAGAAAGCTGTAAAATAAAATAAGATCTGTTATGAGGAATTACTGTTTTTTAATTATTTAATCGGGTTGAACCAAAGACCTGCAGCCACAACAGCTCACCAGGACCAACTGTGAAGATTAGAGGCATATGAAAATATGTTTTTGAGCTTTTAATACACAAATTATATTAATATATAAAGTATATTAAAAGCTATAGTGTGCTCACAGCATGCTCTGAATTTCTGATTTAATGGCGCTATAGCATAATTCCATGACTGCAAAGTGAAAATTACTTTTTTAATTCTAATTAATTTGCATAGCATTGAACTTTTATTTGGTTGGGTGTCCTCTGTGTGGAATTTACATATTCTGATCATGTTTTTGTGGGCTCTTTCTGTCCACTTCAATGCCCTCTTACTGTCTAAAGACATGCAGGTAATGCAAATACTGTAGTCTATACATTAGCTAGCTCTGTGAGACCATGATCCCCACAGTTTTCTGGCACCATGCCCAGTATTGGTTACTGCCGTGCACAGGTATAGGGGCAGGCAGTCAGCTACTGAACAAGAATAGGCTTAATTTCAAATATAATGAACAGTTATAAATGCTTTAATATGGATTAGATTAGTAAAGTGAAATTCAGTTAAACAAAAAATGTGTGTGTCATTTATAAGAACTACAGAGAATATACCAAATTTTCTGAATAATTTTTTCTGTCAGTGTTAACAAAACTAAATAGCTAATTGTTTCCTTTGTGAGACTTGTCATGCATCTATTGATGTTGGTGGGGTTGCTAGGGGAAGCTGGTAGCTTTAAGGTCTTAAGGTTGTATATTTCTGAAGATCCTTTCATGGCAGCTCAATATCATCTACCTTATAAAAAAGCAGAGTACAATTTTTGAGGTTGTTGATAGAAGCCAATCTGACCTACTGAATCTTCATATAGTTAACAGTAAACTGTTAAAATGACTTGCATAAATATTGTAGACACATTCCCATTCATACAGGAGATTTTGAAGAACATTCATTCCCTTTTAACAGACCCAGCACACCACAACAAACTGTTTACACATCTGTAATCACTACACTCACAAGCAGCTTTTACCATTGAGCTTTTAGAACTTGACTTGAGGTCAGTTTGAAGAAATAAGGTTAGCAGGACAGGCAAGCTTCTTGTGGTTCATTGCTTGTTCTCATCAAAATCAAAACCAATGTTACTGACCATTCGGTAGTGTATTTACTTATACTTATACTGTCTGGAGTATGTTGTATGTTTATATCAGTTGTTTATATTTTTCATTTGCCAATGTTTGTATTATTATAGCCATTACCATGTTTCATCAATCTACAGGTATGTCTATTGCACAATGTTGTTGTATCGTGTACGTTATTATATATGAGACTATCAATACATACTTTTTATTTTTTTAACTCTAACCTATAACAACATTAAATTGAATTGAGCTGAATATGTAATGACATAATTACTTCACTGCTATATAGTGTAAGAGTGAAAGTTGGCACCAGTGTTAAAGAATCAAAGAGTTTACTACAATTGAAGTGATAAACACAACACTGAAGCTGCCATTAGATAAACAGTGTTATAAAAAATAAAAATCTGTAAAATTCAGCTCTCTGCATTTATTTTTACTTGATGCTGAATGAAGTGAAATTTACCAGGAATTAGTTTGAAAAAAAATCTTTAATGAATGCAGAATCAGCAATGTGTTATATTCTCATTTTGTAAAATTGTATATAATGTAGCTAACACTACCAAAAAAATCTAATTTCCTATATCTACATGCAGAATTTCGTTTTATTTATTTGTTATCTTAATGTCCATAGTTGAATTCGTATGACATTGTAGGTGCACATCATAGCTGTATATGGTTGTTTCTAGGCAAATGCAGTTTATACTAATGTTGACTGCTTTTGTTTGCAGGCCTCCATCCTGCTCCCCATCAGTCTCTGATATGTGCATGTTAAACTAATTGGTAATTCTGTATTGTCTACCTGTGAGTGTTGGCTTGAGTAAGTTCTACAATGGAGGCTTTGGTCCTTAGCAATCCTGAACTGGAAAAAGTGGATATAAGAATGTTGTATTATGTGATAAGCCAGTGTTTTTCAACCAGTGTACTGTGGCACAGTTGTGCACCATGGAAATAATAGTTTAGCGGACTTGGGTCTGAACCTGAGAGGGACAAGCTCTGCCGGAGGTCAAGGCCTGTCTAAGGAAAACAGAACTACCTTGAGAACCTGGCATAAAAGCAGCTACTCAATTGCTATGTTGCAGACACAGAACTTAGAGCACTTCAGATGTGTCTCCTGGCTGCTAGAATCCATCTGCCTGGTTGTGTGATCACCAGCAAGTCTCAAAGGGTCAGTGGATAGCGGGCATATGGTAAAAGTTGTCTCTGATGCAGAGAGTGGCAGGCAAAGGAATAAAGCAGCTAGGAGATGCAACAAAGTTGCTCACTAAGTGCTTTGTCTGCAAATACTGATATTGTAGTTGCTTTTTTACCGGCTTCTCCAGTAGTCCCGCACTTTCTGATAGTTGAGTATGTGTATGAGATATAATGGGTTTGTGGTTGGTACAATAGTGGTAGACCCTGGGATATTTATACAGAAAGTGCGCCACAACAGTGTACGGTATATTTAATAAGTTTGATTAATAAGTTTGATTTGATATAAAATGAATGATTGCCATTTTACTTCTCAATTTCATTTTTTAATTTATCACAATAACAAATAATCTGTGCCATATCCATCCATCCATCCATTATCCAACCCGCTATATCCTAACTACAGGGTCATGGGGGTCTGCTGGAGCCAATCCCAGCCAACACAGGGCGCAAGGCAGGAAACAAACCCTGGGCACCAGCCCACCGCAGACCTTTGCCATATATTTATAATTTATTTATGTACATTAAGTTTTTACTGTATATTGTAATGTGATCTTTCCAAGACCAGTGTATGTAGTATTGTAATATTTTCATATACAAATTTGATTTATCTTTTTATATTTCTGCAGGAGCAGTTTATAAAAATGTTTCATACAGTCAAATGTATTTACCAAATAATTTGTAGTGATACTTCAAGAAATACAATTATTCTGTTTCTAAACACTCATTTAAAGTTGTGTTCTTACATCATATGCCCAAGAATTAGCTAAACTTACACTACTTATTTTCTCTATATCTATAATAAGTCAAACAAGCTTAATAAAAGGGTTAACTGCAATAGATCCACATGTATGGGTATGAGCAGTACTGGAGCACCACAAGGAACAGTCCTGTCTCCTTTTTGTTTCAGTCTGTACACCTCAGACTATAAATATAATACCAGGTTATAACACTTGCAGAAATTTTTAAATGATTCTGCACTTATGGGGTGTATTAGTGACAGGGATGAGACAGAGTATATGAGTGAAGTGGAGAACTTTGTTTCTTGGTGCAGTAAGGATTGTCTGCAACTTAACATCAGCAAAACCAAGGAACTGGTTATTGATGTTCTCCACACCAAACAGCCTCTACGCCCAATCACTATTCAGTGAGTGGATGTGTAGGTGGTGCACTCCTACAAGTGCTTGGGAGTCCACATCAATAACAGCTTGCAATAGTCTTGTAACACAGAGGAACTATATAAGAAAAGATAGCGCAGACTCTTTTTTCTTAAAAGGCTGTGTTCCTTTAATGTGGGCAGTGGCATCCTTCACCTATGCTACAACTCTGTGATGGCCATTGCAATTTCCTATGATGTGCTGTGCTGGGCTGGTAACTGAATAAACAGACTTTTAAAAAGGCAGGCTCAGTTATGAGAGGTACTTTTCAACACCTGGAGGTAGTAGCCAAATAAACAATAAAAACAAAACTGAGTGCCACTATGAACAATGGTGCCAATCCCCTTTAGGTAGGCAGAGATGAGGAGCCCCAACAGGCCACCTCAAAACCAGTTCCCAGAAAGAGAGAGGTAGTGATAAATGGGGACTCAATCATTAGGGGGATTGAAGCGCAGGTGTGCTCCAGAGACAGAGAGTGTCATACGGTGTGTTGCCTTCTGGGTGCACAGGTGGGGGACCTCCCTGGAAGGGTGGATAGGCTCTTGGCCAGAGTGGGGATGGATCCAGTTGTCATTGTCCATGTTGGAACAAATGACATACGTAAGGGTAGTCTGTCAGTTCTGCAGTCCAAATTCAAAGAGTTAGGTGCCAAGCCGAGGAGCAGAACTGACAAGGTAGTCTTATCTGAAATTCTGCCTGTGCCACACGCCACTCCAGGTAAGACTGAAGAGATTAGAAGGCTTAACGTATGGCTCAAATCTTGGTTCAGGGTAGAAGGGTATAGGTTTATGGGGCATTGGGACTCCTTTTAGAACATCTGGGACCTGTTCCGACGTGACTGGTTAAATCTGAACTGGAGGGGCACCAATGTATTGGGGAGGCGTATGAGTAGGCTAGTTGAGGATTGTTTAAACAAGGGAATGTGGGGCAGGGAGTTTAGGACAGGCCAGATTTAGATCTATACATGGAGGAACAAACAACTGTGTAGAAATAAAAATGTGTCTTAATGTAAATTCTAACCCAACATTTAAATATAGAAGGAGTAACACATTAAAAATAGCTTGCCTTAATGCTAGACGTATCAAAAATAAGGTAAGTGTGTTGGAGCTGTATGTAGCAGAGCATAATTATGATATTTTAGCAGTAACGGTAACCTGGCTAAATGATAAAGATGGGAATGAGTGTAACAGAGGGATACACATTTTTTAAGAAGATAGACAGAACAGAAAAGGAGGTGGGGTTGCTGTTTATGTCAAAGAAAATTTAAATGTAGGTCCTCTTCAGTTGGATGATGATACCTATCTTAGTGAGGACATGTGGCTTCGCCTGGAAAACATTAGGGAAAGAGGTCTTATTTTAGGAGTGTGTAATAGACCAACCAATTCAGACAGTAATTTCGACACACATCTTTTTAAAAATATCAAAAAGGCAAGTTTACAGGGAGATATTATAGTCATGGGGGACTTTAATTATCCAAATATTAATTGGGATAACCTTGTAGATGGAGAAGCACTTGAGCAGGAGTTTTTAGAAGTAATCAGTGACTGTTTTTTGACACAGTATGTTAAAGCACCCACACAGGGTGAAGCTTGTCTGGATTTTGTATTTTGTAATAATCAAGAGAATATTGAGGGTGTAGAGGTGATTCAAGTGACCATAATATAATACAATTTTCAGTATTTTGTAAGATTGCAGATGCAAAGACTAAAATTAAGTTGAACTTTGGTAGCGCAAATTTTAAGCAGATGCAACAAAGTCTAAGGAGGATAGACTGGGATAAGTTTTTAAGTGTGGAGACAGTCAAGGAGCAGTGGAAGAGGTTTAAAAATGTTTTACATGTAATACAGGACAGATACATACCTACATTTGGAATTAATAGGAAATTAAAAAAACTCCACAGTGGATTAATAAAGATTTTAAAAAGAAGCTGCAAAGGAAAAACAAACTGCTTTATAAAGCATATAAAACTAATGACTGCAAAGTGAATCGTAGAGCGTATGAGAACATGAGGGCAACCATTAAGAAGGATATCAGGGAGGCTAAAAGACAGTTGGAGAGTGTAGCCACCGAAGTATAAGGCGAGATCAAGCACGGGTAAAACGCATGCTGAAAGAAATCTCTCAGTCCAAAAGTTAATTTAAAAAATATTTTGTGAAAGTTAAAGCAAACAATCCACACAAGGATAAAGGAAAAAGTGGTTACACACATAGAATAAAAGGCAAAAAAAAAGAAAAATGTATCTTCTCTAAACTTAGCTTTTCTTGAGAAACTTTAGTTATTTCTGTACTTAAAAGTTCTTAATTTCTTCAAGGCGTACAGCTTTATGAGTCTTTATGAGTTACTTCACACACTGAAAGGGCCCCTGGGCATGGGCACGGTTTAAAACCATATGCCTGCTACACCTTACACATGGCAAGGCTGGTCACTAACTAATGTTTAGTCAAAGCAGATAGAAATAGCTAGAATATACCAATTTTACTAAACTTATGGAGGTTATAGGAACCTCCCATAGATTATGCATTGTCATCTAGTAAAATATTTATGAATCTTACATAACTAGGAAATGGCTCTTACAGAGAGAAATACGAGAAGGCGGAAGAAGACTCTAAGAGATTCTTTCAGTATTTTAGTAGTAAAAGAACAGTCAAGGAAGAGGTCAAGTGCATCAGAAATAGTAAAGGGGAATTAAAAGATACAGACAGTGAAATAGGGGATGCTCTAAACTTTCATTTTTCTGAGGTCTTCACAAGTGAGGATGTGGGTAACCTCCCTGAGGTAAACGGGACTACTAATAAGGTACTGAGGGAAATTGTAGAGGGAGAAGTACTGCTCAGATTAAATAGGCCGAAATCAAACAAATCACCAGGACCAGATAATATTTACCCTTGAGTTCTTACGGAGGTTAGCAAGTACATATATAAACCCTTGACAAATATTTTTAGGAAGTCACTGTGCACTGGAGAATGGCAAATACTATCCCATTATATAAAAAGTTTGACAGGGCAGAGCAAAGCAACTATAGGCTAGTAAGCTTAAAATGCATCATTGGAAAATTAATGGAAGGAATTATTAAGGATAAGATTGAGCAACACTTGACAAGAACAAGAGTTTTTTGGAACAGGTAGCATGGGTTCAGAAGAGGGAGGTCGTGTTTTACTAAGATCCTAGAATTCTATGAGGAGGCAACAAAAGGATATGGTATTATTTATCTTTACTTTCAGAAAGCATTTGATAAGGTGCCACATGAGAGGTTGGGCATCAAATTAAAAGAAGTGGGAGTTCAGGGTGATGTTTTTAGATGGTCGTAGAATTGGCTCGGACACAGGAAGCAGAGGGTGATGGTGCGAGGAACCTCATCAGAACTGGCCGATGTTAAGAGTGGTGTTCCGCAGGGGTCAGTGCAGGGGCCACTGCTATTTTTAACATATATAAATGATTTAGATAGGAATGTAAGTAATAAGCTGGTTAAGTTTGCTGATGATGTCAAGATAGGTGGATTAGCAGATAATTTGGAATCTGTTATATCATTACAGAATGACTTGAACAGCATACAGGCTTGGGCAGATTTGTGGCAGATGAAATTTAATGTCAGTAAATGTAAAGTATGACACAGGACGTAAAAATGTTAGGTTTGAATAAACAGTGGTCGGTCTGAAATCGAGAATACACCTTATAAGATGGATTTAGAAGTCATAGTGGACTCTTAAGGTATCAATTTCCGGACAGTGTTCAGAAGCCATTATGAAGGCAAACAGAATGTTAGGTTATAAAGCACGATGTGTGAAGTACAAGTCCAAGGAGGTTATGCTCAAGCTTTATAACAAACTGGTGAGGCCTCATCTGGAGTACTGTGTGCAGTTTTGGTCTCCAGGCTACATAAAGGATATAGCAGCGCTAGAAAAGGTCCAGAGAATAGCAACTAGGCTGATTCCAGGGCTATAAGAGTTGAATTATGAGGAAAGATTAAAAGAGCTGAGCCTATAAAGTTTAAGCAAAAGAAGATTAAGAGGTGACATGATTAAAGTGTTTAAAATTATGAAGGGAATTAGTACAGTGGATAGAGAGTGTTATTTTAAAATGAGTTCATCAAGAACACAGGGGCACAGTTGGAAACTTATTAAGGGTAAATTTCGCACAAACTTTACACAAAGAACGATAGACACTTGGAATAAGCTACCAAGTAGTGTGGTAGATAGTAAGATTTTAGGGACTTTCAAAACTCGACTAGATGTTTTTTTGGAAGAAATAAGTGGATAGGAGTGGCAAGCTTTGTTGGACTGAATGGCCTGTTCCTGTCTACATTGTTGTAATGCTCTAATGTTATTTTATGTAATGCAATTATTAAAATTATAGTGTTAAAAAGAAATGCAACATGAACACAAATCATAATGCTGAAACATAGAGAAAAGTGATTCAAAATATGCCAAAAAATATACATATTACAGTGTATGTGAATCTGTAACATGCTTATTATTTTTGGTTAAGGAAGCTTTTATCTAGCGCTTGATAATATATTTGTATTGTGTTCCTGAATCTGTTAGTTACTTATTTCAGAATTGTATATAATATCATTTACAGTTTTGTTAACCTTTTAATTCTCCTCCTGGTGTATAAAAAAGAGGAGGTAACATAAGCATAATTTTTTGAATGTTGTTCTGTGTAGTTTTAGACTGCCTGTCTTGCATTTATTAGTGGTGTCTGCCAACCTTTGTGCTTTGTTTTAACACACAGTATCAGTACTTAGTTGCATTTGAAGTAAAGACATTTTACTCAATAATCATGGCACTGGCGAGTAGAGATATTGCATGCTGATTAGTACATACAAGGAAGAATGTCACTTTTACTTGTTATATGTGACAATAGTGACCCTATAAACCTCTCTTCCAAGTAGTCGTCTGGATTCTGAAAGCCACTATCTTTTTTAACAGGTTTTACTGCCAACTCAGTTTTTTATCTTAGTAAAAATGAAGGCAGCAAAGAATATCAAATAAAAAAACTACCATAAAATGAAGGCAAAACTTGTGACCTAATAATGTACTGAGGATCTTGTAGAACCTGAGATCAAAATAAAACTAACAAAAGATAAACCAAGACATTAACCCAAATATATAATCAGAAAAATACATAACAGTCTAACTCTCTAAGATTGTCCACAGCTAGTACAACGTAGTGAAAATATGTGCTAGAATCCAGATATTTCGGCTAAATCAGGTGCCTCACAGTCATCTTAAATATGATCCAGGGACTTCTGTCACACATCATGACTTTGAGTGACAGCATGGTATCAATGCCACACTATTCCAATAACATAATGGCATGGCCGCAAAGGAAAATTACAAAACGGTGGCTGTTATGATCCCATTTCAAAAACAAAATGACAGCAATATACTGAAAAATTGCACACAACCTATAAGTTATAAAAATCAATATTCTGTTTCGATATTATTACTAAATTTCCCATATTTACTTGAAGAGGTAATGGTGCTATAGAAGATGACAATGAACCTTGCTCAGACTGAACAAACTGAATATTCTCTTATCTCTATAGGTTAATTGATTAATAATCTTATTGTAAACCAAACTTGAAGTGTTGATTACAACAGATTTTTCTCCAGCTTCTTGAGAGCCCTTGCATACTGTATAAAGTCCTATCCTCAATCTCCTTTTGCCACATAATTTAAAGAGTCCCTTCCTGAACCATCTTTAGTTCATTATATTAATGTTAATTTATTACAAATATCAAGTTATACAAAATATTAATCACAAATGCATGAATGCAAATATAATTTCAACCCTACAAGTGTTAATGCACAGCATTTATTATTTATAAGTGAATTTGTATTGATCATATTTGTGGTAACATAGTAAACTGCTCAAAAAAATTAAAAGAACACTTTGAAAACACATCACATCTCAATGGGAAAAAAAAATCATGCTGGATATCTAAACTGATATAGACTGGGTAATGTGTTAGGAATGAAAGGATGCCACGTCGTTTGATGGAAATGAAAATTATAAACTTACAGAGGGCTGAATTCAAAGACACCCTGAAAATCATATTGAAAAAATGCGGCAGGCTAGACCATTTTGCAGAAATTTCATTGCAGCAACTCAAAATTATACTCAGTAGTTTGTATGGCCCCCAGGTGCTGTATGCATGCCTGACAACACTGGGGCATGCTCCTAATGAGACGATGGATGGTGTCCTGGGGGATCTCCTCCCTGATCTGCACCAGGGCATCACTGAGTTCCTGCACAGTCTAAGGTGCAACCTGGCAGCATCTGATGGACCAAAACAGAATGTCCTAGGGGTGTTCTATTGGATTTAGGTCAGGCAGGTGTGAGGCCAGTCAATTGTATCAATTCCTTCATCCTCCAGGAACTGCCAGCATACTCTCGCCACATGAGGCCAGGCATTGTATTGTACCAGGAGGAACCCAGGACTCACTGCACCAGCATATGGTCTGACAATGGGTACAAGGATTTCATCCTGATACCTAATGACAGTCAAGGTGCTGTTGTGTAACCTGTAGAGGTCTGTGCGTCCCTCCATGGATATGCCTCCCCAGACCATCACTGACCCACACCAAACCAGTCATGCTGAATGATGTTACAGGCAGCATACCATTCTCCAAGGCTTCTTCGGACCCTTTCACATCTTTCACATGTGCTCAGGGTGAACCTGCTCTCATCTGTGAAAAGAACAAGGTGCCAGGGATGGACTTGCCAATTCTGGTATTCTATGGCAAATGCCAATCGAGCCATACGGTGCCGGACAGTGAGCACAGGGCCTACTAGAGTATGCCCTGCCTTTGAGACTGTGCTGGGAGACACAGCAAACCTGGCAATGGCACGTATTGATGTGCCATCCTGGAGAAGTTGAACTACCTGTGCAACCTCTGTAGGGTCCAGGTATCGGCTCATGCTACCAGTAGTGACACTGACCATAGCCAAATGCAAAACTAGTGAAAAAACAGTCAGAAAAGATGAGGAGGGAAAAATGTCAGTGGCCTCCTCCTGTTAAACCATTCCTGTTTTGGGGGTCATCTCATTGTTGCCCCTCTAGTGCACCTGTTGTTAATTTCATTAACACCAAAGCAGCTGAAACTGATTGACAACCCACTCTGCTATTTAACTGACCAGATCAATATCCTGGAAGTTTCATTGACTTGATGCTATACTCTGATTAAAAAGTTATCCTTTAATAATAATCCAGCCACAAGAGGATAAAGAAAGATGAGGAATGATCTCCCTATCAGTGAAGCCTGGTTTTGTCAAAACTAACTGACTGAAAGAACTATGTACACAATGTCAATGTAATTCTTCATACTGGCTTGCAGCAAATCATTATAAGCTTTATTTTTACATAACTACTTTGACTAATTTCCAGACTACAATTTCAAAACAAAGCCTACTTTAACAAAATGTTGAAAATGTGATAAACCCACAGTGATAAAATATTCTGTCATTGTAATGCCATTACAGTAGTAATATTTCTGATATTTATTAAGAAATAATTTTTTTTCCAGATATATGCTATAAAAAAGAGATGCAATACAATATTCAAAAACACAATCCTATTAACAAAAGGTAGAAAGTCAGTTCAACCAAAAAGACAACCTAGTTAAACACTGAATGAGTTGAGATTTGTTAATCTTAAACAACATTAAAAATCCCATCTTGACCCAAAGCAGAAAGCTAATTAGTAATGAAAAGTCCATTAAATTATACTTCCTTATTTTAATTAAACAAATGGTGTTAAGAAGTGATGTTGACAGGAACAGAGTGGACTTATTTTTGTATAACATTAGTGAATTCTTACCAGATTTTATCAGGCTCTGCACAGTCCTAATCATTGAAAATGTGATTTTTTTACAGCTTTAGATAAGACAAGATATAGTTTTGCCATGGGCGGCACAGTGGTAACGCTGTTGCCTCACAGAAAGGAGACCTGGATTCGCTTCCCGTGTCCTCCTTGCATGGAGTTTGCATGTTCTCCCCGTGTCTGTGTGGGTTTCCACTGGGTGCTCCGGTTTCCTCCCACAGTCCAAACACATGCAGGTTAGGTGCATTGGCGATCCTAAATTGTCCCTAGTGTGTGCTTGGTGAGTGGGTGTGTGTGTTCCCTGTGGTGGGTTTGTTTCTGCCTTGTGCCCAGTGTTGGCTGGGATTGGCTCCAGCAGACCCCCGTGGCCCTGTGTTAGGATATAGCGGGTTGGGAAATGGATGGATAGTTTTGCCATTGAGTTATGGAGGGTGTGTTAGTATTCATCAAGTTGAACAAAATTAGTTTACATGTTTAAAATGTAATGTTGAAAATGTTTATCACTAGATAGTTGATCCTATCCAATGAAACTCCAGACTCACCAGATGTGAATGGTACATGATACCGTTCACAATTCAGTCCCTGATATATTTTAGATCATTGTAATCTGCAGAGGTATGTTCCAGCGTATAATTTTAAGATGAGTTATGTCATGTTTTGCAGAAATTGATAAAGAATAAATAAAATCAAGTTCCATAGAGGTCTCTTTCCCAGCATTGCCTTAGACTGTCTTGCAGTAAGAGCTGCAATATTAATTGATAAACCCTGGGTACACTACCAATGTTCTCATTACTCATTAAAATATTTTCTATTGTAAACATTGATGAAGGGTTAGTTAATTTATGCATTTTTTTCAGCAAAGATATTAACTTGTAAGTATAAAAATATGATTTTAAGAGTCAGGAAGGGGAAGTGATGTCATTGGGGGAGGAACCGAAAATGACATCATCGAGGTGGAACTGGAAGTGACGTCATCGAATCCAGGTGATATTTCCCGTGATTGGTCTGCCGATAAAAAAGAGAAAGGATCATCCCCTGCCATCCCCTGATCTGGTGTAGTAATACTTTTATTTGAGCCCTTTAACTGCCTACCATGCACACGTGTGTGACAGTATAAACTGGTAGGAATTATTGATGACATAGCAAAGTATACAAAGAGGAGTTCTTACAATGTTTTGTTTCCAAAACCAATTAAGCAAGTGAATTTTCAGCACTTTCTGTTTCTTTCTGTTGTCTCAAATTATGAATATTCATCACCTGGTACTAAAATGTAAGTGCCATGCCTGCTTCTGGTTTCAGTGTTTATAGTGTTTTAATAAAATGGGATTGATCAATAAATATAGGAATGGTCTAAAAATAAATGAAAGTTTGGAGAGGATATACATTTTAACTATGTTAATTATGCCTGCCAGAAAAGGTGAAGCATTGACGATCTATTAAAATCTTGTTTAGTGCTTCAAATTGTAAAAATTGAGTTTTGGAAGAGCTTAGGTGTCCTTCTAACTGCAATACCTTTAAAGACCTAAACTGTTCTGGGAATGTCAATGGGAACCACTCTGTAATATAGTGTGCTAGTGAGTTGACTGGAAAATGATGCTTTTATCCAAATTAATTTTAAATTAGAGAAATGAAGTAAACATCATCTAATAGTTTAAAAGATTGGTAAATATACTTTTTGGAACAAAATCTTATCATCAGTAAAGAGAGATTTTTTGTTCCATCCATTCCTTTATACAATATGCATTGACTATTTTATCTCTGAGTATTGCTAGAGACAAATGGTGAGCAGTTTTATAGGAATTGCAAAGAGCTTTGGTGATAGAGGAAAGTCTTAACTAGTTCCATGATGTAATATAAAATAATTTTAATTTATATTGTTTACCTTTACAGTAATTTAAACCCCCACAAATAACTGAACCAGACCCAATTTTATCCATTGCAGTAAAGAGATATCCTTGTTCTATTTGTATCAAATGTTTTTTCTGCAGCCATGGAAATCCATTTGTGGGGAATGTGTGCAGCACATCAAACAAAAAGTGAACATTTGATCATATCTGCTGTCTGCCCTTAATGAATACAGTTTGATCCTGTAATACTACTATGGGGAGCACTCTATCAGTAACAAGACTGGTTTACAAGATGCACATTCCAGAGTTTTTGTTCTTTTTTGGAAAGACAGTAATCAAGACGTGGGGTATAATATTATCTTTTGTGCCTTTTACAAACAGCATTAGTAGGGCTGATTTCATTCCTTTATAAAATTCTGCACACACAGCCTTTCTATTTTCTAAGAAATTTATAGCATCTTTTGTAGATCATCAGTGGTTTGTCCAATTACTATATGAGCACAGAATCGAGCTGCAGCAGCTGTAATTTATCAAGAAAGGTATTAAGGTGAGCTTCTATTTTGTTACCCCTGATGTGTATGGAGACTTTTAACATTCAGTGCATTTTTTCAGTTAAATACGCAATGCTTTCCAAAACCTTCCTGCAGATATGTATGAAGTTGCACTGGTCTCTATGAAAAGAAAAAATCAATTGGAAAAAAAAAAAAGTTTTAATGAAGTTGTCCTATAAAATTAAAGGATTAAATTACCAATGATGTGTTGTGTAAATAGATCATAATAATTTAAGTTTCCAAATAAGAGGTGCATGATCTGAGATAATGATTGCATCACATTTACAAGGTTTAAGAAAATTAAAAAGAGTTTTACTAATAAATAAGTCAGTTTGTTAATTAGTCAGTTTGTTAATGAATGATATAGATAGATAGATAGATAGATAGATAGATAGATAGATAGATAGATAGATAGATAGATAGATAGATAGAAGAGGGTGCTTGCCACAACCGTTTGATAGAACATCTGCAGCATCTTATTGCAGATGTTGAAGGACGCCAGCCTTTTATGGAAGTATAGTCGGCTCTGTCCTCTCTTGCACAGAGCATCAGTATTGGCAGTCCAGTCCAATTTATCATCCAGCTGCACTCCCAGGTATTTATAGGTCTGTACTCTTTGCACACAGTCACCTCTGATGATCACGGGGTCCATGAGGGGTCTGGGCCTCCTAAAATCCACCACCAGCTCCTTGGTTTTGCTGGTGTCAGTTGTAGGTGGTTTGAGTCATAGCATTTAACAAAGTCCTTGTTTAAGTTCCTATACTACTCCTCCTGCCCACTGCTGATGCAGCCCACGATAGCAGTGTTGTCAGTGAACTTTTGCATGTGGCATGACTCCGAGTTGTATTGGAAGTCCGATGTATATAGGCTGAACAGGACCGGAGAAAGCACAGTCCCCTGCGGCGCTCCTGTGCTGCTGACCACAATGTCAAACCTGCAGTTCCCAAGACGCACATACTGAGGTCTGTCTGTAAGATAGTTCACGATCCATGCCACCAGGTATGAATCTACTCCCATCTCTATCAGCTTGTCCCTAAGGAGCAGAGGTTGGATTGTGTTAAAGGCGCTAGAGAAGTCCAGAAACATAATTCTTACTGCTCCACTGGCTCTGTCCAAGTGGGAGAGAGATCGGTGTAATATGTCGATGATGGCATCCTCCGCTCCCACCTTCTCCTGGTATGCAAACTGCAGAGGGTCGAGAGTGTGGTGGACCTGTGGCCTCAGGTGGTGAAGCAGCAGCCGCTCCATGGTTTTCATCACATATGATATCAGGGCGACAAGACTGAAGTCATTCAGCTCACCAGGATGTGATACCTTTGGGACTGGGGTGAAGAAAGACATTTTCCAAAGCCTCGGGACTCTCCCCTGTTCCAGGCTCAGGTTGAAGATGCGCTGTAGAGGACTTCCTAGCTCCAACGCAGAGGCCTTCAACAGTCGTGGCGATACTCCATCTAGACCTACTGCTTTGCTGGCATGAAGTCTCTTCAGCTCTCTGCTTACCTGGGCTGCTGTAATTGAGGGTGGGGGGAAACTCTCTCCTATGCTGGTATCAGCAGAAGGATGGGTGGAGGATGCAGTACTCTGAGGTGAGAGTGAGAGTGGGTTAGAGTGGTCAAACTTGCTAAAAAAGTTGTTCATCAGGTTTGCTTTCTCCCTGTCTCTCTCGATGGAGGCACCCCACTTTGAGCTGCAGCAAGTGATGATCTTTTGCTCCAGTTTTCTCCTGTACTGCTCCTTCACCGCCCTGAGCTGGACTCGGAGTTCCTTCTGCCCGCACTTGAGCTCATGCCGATCACCGCATTTAAAAGCTTTTTTCTTCTGGTTCAAAAGGCCCTTGATGTCACTTGTAATCCATGGCTTGTTGTTAGCATAGCAGCATACTGTTCTTACTGGAACTACAATGTCTATACAGAAGTTGATGTAGTCAGTAGTGCAGTCAACAACCTCCTCAATGTCCTCACTATGTGAACCCTTTCAGGATATCCTAGTCCGTAGTTCCAAAGCAGTCCCTCAGAGCCTGCTCTGCCTCAGGGGACCACTTCATGAATGAGTGTGTGGTTGTAGGTAGCTCCCTCACTCTTGGTTTGTAGTGAGGCTGAAGCAGAACCAGGTTATGATCTGCTTTCCCAAGTGCAGGCAGCAGAGTGGCACTGTATGCATCCTTAATATGTGCATATTATATGTGCATGCAGTAGGTCAATAATCCTATTTCCCCGGGTGTTACAATCCACATACTGGGAGAAGGCAGGTAATGTTTTGTCCAGTGTCACATGGTTAAAATCTCCAGAGATTAGCACAAGCACCTCAGGGTGCTGTGCTTATAGTTTAGCAACAGCGGAGTGGATGATGTTACATGCTATCTCCACGTACGCGCTAGGAGGGATGTAAACAATAACAACAATGATGTGTTCAAACTCTCTGGGCAAGTAGTAGGGACACGATGCAGCACCCTACTTACAGAAACTTATGGCGATATAAATGAATATTGGGTCAAATGTGCAAAAGGAAATCTCCAAGGATACATATGATTATGAAACATTAGTGGAAGAAGTGTAATAAATTACTAAATAGATATTGAGAATAATACAAGAAGTAATAGATTATTATTGAAAGCAGGGTGTGATTGCTGCTATATTTATTTTTTGTTTAATCTGTCTCTCTTTTCTACATTTGTCATGAAGAATTTGGGATATGTTTGAGCTGTTCATTTGATTTGAACATATTTTTGGCCAACAAACAAGTTTGCTGTTAATTTTACTCCTTTTATTCTTAAATGTTTTCATTTTGTTCCTATTTTTTCCCAGTATTATTCTCCATTTTCTCAAGATGTTTACAACAAAATTTGTTAACTTGAGCAGGTGTTTCATCCTTCTAATCAATATGATTTATATTTTGATTTATACTGTCTGTCAGTGTAACACCTCCCAGGGTGTGGGGGCAGTGTTAGCAGTAAAGCTAAATGAAAGCTGCAACTAGGAAAATAATGGAGATAGTGAAACCATTCTGTCTTTCTGTGTGGCCGCGCTCTTTTGAATCTTCTATTACTCTAGCGTCAGATTTAAATTACTGCCAGTTCCTTCCTTTGGCAAAATCCAATGTAAGATGGTACTTCAATGCACATGTGCATTATAAATAGCAATTATCATAATAATAATATTGTAAACTGTCATTCTATACTAATTATATTGTCAGCACTTATTAAATAAACACAATACAACAATATATACTGTAGTGTATATAAGGTCAACTATCGTTTGGTTGTACAAGAGCATATCACATTAATACAAATGTACAGTGGTTCAGACAGATTAAAATGCTGTCTGTAGGCAGGAACGAGGCATGGCATTAACACAGGGAAAGAGTCCTTTAAAATAAAATAAACAGTAACCTTATAACTCATTGATAATATAAAATAGGCATTCATGTACTATTAATTTAATATTTAATTTCATTAATTTAACATTTAATCTATAGTGTTACCATGTAATTTTATGATGATTAGTAAAGCAAAACCCTATATTACCCACCTGCAACCAGGAAAATAATGGAGACAGTGAAACTGTGCTGCTTTTCTGTGTAGCCATGCTCATTTGAATGAGGCATCAGAGCATCACTAACTGCTCCCCCTATTGGTTACGCAAGAATTTTTTATTCTCTTGATTTAACTAGAGACAACATGAAGAACTGTTATTTAGTAAATGAATAAAAAGAAAAACTGTGAACATACCTTTAGAGTCTCATATCAACTTTATTATTATGTTCCTTAAGTCTTGAACATATTCTTTTTTTCTTTCTGTTGTGCTCCAAGTGACCTCTAGGGACCGTTTTATTTTCATCATCATGTGGGTTGTGCTGCTGAGGTTGCTCCTATAACTTTAGCACTCTGTTTTAAAAATGCCTGCTTCCATCTATGTCTTCACCTTCACTGCATCTGCAACACCCTGCCTCAGATCACAGTGTATTATCTGCTTTAGCTAAGATTGTTCTTAATCAGGGAGAGTCAAATCATACAATGATATGACAGAAACACAAAGGAGAGGGATTAGTGGTGGTATCCTAAATGGACTTTGGATTATATATATTGGACTCTACGTTTATATGGAAATACTGCACACCTAACTGCCTATTTAAAATACATGCACTGAACGTAAACTTAATACACAGTAGATAATTTAAATAATATAAGTATAAAAAAGGAGGCTTGCCATAAATTAATGGATAATGAATTAGGAGATTTTTCAGTAAGAGGCCAAGACCAATTTAGATGCAATTATGCACAAAGAATAGCCTTTGCTGGAAAACAGAAAATGAGACACCAGAAAAGTCAAAAACAGGTAAATCTGAGGTGAAACTGGGAATTTGTAAGGAACAAAACCATAACCAAGAATATATGTCAGGAAGGAATCTAAGGATTTTGAGGAAAAAAGTGAAAAAAGGGGTACATCAAAAAGCCCATAGCAAACTGTATGCAGGCTGTTAAATGTAAGTGGTGTAGAAATTTAAACTGAGTAGTTGGGGTTCTTAGATGCTAAAGTGATGCTCATGAAAATAAAATCAAATTAAGAAATGTGAAAGGGAAGGTTGTGCTTACAAACTGAAGTAGTAATGTTATAAGAGTGGCTTTTTGCAGGGTTGTGTATAAAACAAAAGTCAACTTTTGTTTGAAGTGATACCAGCAAAATAATGTACAGCAGAGAATGAGAAGACAAAAAAATTATGACACTTAAGAACAGACCTAATTTAAAGATATAAAAAAATATGAAGAGTATGGAATAGGGAACTCGACCTTAGTGAATGGAAATTCCAAGACCTGTACTGTTAAAAAAGTTGACAATTATTGCAAAACCACACAGCCTAAAGGCTGTAAAATAACCACAAACAAAATGAAACTGAGGTGCAAAATTTAATTTAATAATAGTCAGTCTGGACCAGAAAGATAGAGGTAAAAAGGATAAGGATCAGAGAGCCATTAGCATTATTGAAGATGCATTTATAATTTGGCAATATACAGGGAAGGGGAGATACCAGCATTCAGGTATTTAATAGACTTCAGAAGTAGAGCAGCTAAGGAAGAACAGGACTGACAACTGGAAAAATTAAAGGAAAGAACAGCCCACTTCAACCAGTTGATTTTGTAACCAAATGCAGATAGGAAAAGAGAAAAATGAATTATGTATGATAGATCAGAAGGGACATCACTGAGAAAAAAGCAAGACATCATCTGCCAAAAGCATTATTTTGTGAGAAGTGCCATGCAAGGCTATAGGGGAAATTAGGTTAGTTTCATTGATAACAAAAGCTAAAGACTCCTTTTGAAATTGTAAAAGATTGAAACCTAGTTTAGTTAGTGGCAATAATAGGGGACATAGTTGAGTAAAGTGTCTGGACCCAAACCCCATGCAATATATAGCTTACCACAGAAAAGACCAGTTCTTTCAGTCAAATGCATAAGGAGAGTGAGGCTGGTGCCCAGGAAAGGTTGGGTGCTGCATCAATAATATGAAGAAGATATCTCATGCTATTGGTTGCCTGGCAAGAATAAATAAAACCAGTTTGGCTGAGGCGAATTAACTTGGAAACTACAAGCTGAAAGTGCCATTACAAGAGCCTAGCAGGTATTTTGCATCACAACTTGTCAATTAGATAAGCCGATAGTTTGAACAATCGGTTGACTTTTTACCTTGTTTTAACAAAAATATGCTTGATATTAATAGAATAATTAATATAACTAGTGTACATGACAAAGTTAAACATTTTGAAAGTGAGAGGCCACTAATTAAATCCAGAATATTTAAAATAATGTCTAGTGGTGACCCATCTGGTCTTAGTGACTTCCCAAATTGAAAAGAATTTATTTTTATTAATTTAATATTCATTCAGTCATGTATAAGATGTAAACCCACAACATCTGTTGTATATTATACCACTATGTAACTTTTTCAGCACAGCACAGCCTCTAAACTTGTCCTGTCCTTGTTATTTGAGGCACTATCAGCCTCTTCAGGCACAACTGAAGCTACATACCCCAGCTGCTCGAGTCTTCTTCCTGCATATCACACTTTATCACACTTTACAATAATAATCTGCAGATAATATTAGTTCAGTCAAGTCCATCTTATATGTGACCTACATAATTTCTTTCCTCTTTCATTGATTTTCAGTCAAGCGACTTACCTAAAGCATCAGGAGGAGGGTGCTTCTGTATGAGCTGCTTGTGGGCACCCTTCACTTGCATTAGGCATCTGACTGTTTGTCAGATATGTAAAAGAGGAAAATATACAAATTGATACGACATCTCTCAAAGTAAATTTTAAATAGTAAACTAATGTGTTGTTGATGTTGCACAGAATGTTTCTGTTTTAATATAGATGGGTGCACAGATTCTGAAATGCTTTTCAGAAGGAGATTCTGAAATTTCAGCTTTTGTACCGAGAGATCTGTTTGAGACTGCTCAATGGAAATTGAATTGTCTTAACAAATTTCTTTGAAGTGTGCCAAACTTCAACAAAATTTGATGTTTTATTTTCCTGAAGAGCCAAGTTGCTTCACCTGGATGGACAGACAGACATGGTTTTCACAGAACGTGCTTCTTGCATTATAAGTGCACCTAAAAAATGGATTAAAGCTGGAAAAGCCCACAATAAAAGTCTCTTAATAGTAACAAGTAATAATGATTTGCACTCATGCAGTGTTGTTACTTAAGTCATTAAACGTGGAAGGACAGCATTGTGATACTTCTGCTTCATAGCTTCAGAGTTTTGGATTCAAATAGCAGCTTTTTGACTACCAGTGTGTAACATGCACATTCGCACCATTTGTGAGGTTTTATTCAGCAGCATTGCTTACTTTTCATGTAATAAATATGTGCAGGTTAAGCTGGTTGATGATTCTAAATTGACCTGGTGTCCATGTGGGTGTGTACATGTGTATAACTGGTATTACATTGACTTAAAGTTCTTACTTAACATCTAAGTCTGTTGGAATATACTTCTCCCTGTCACCCAACTCTAAATCATTGAATTGGAATCAAAAGGCATGAAAAATAAATGAATGACTGAACTACTGGCCTGATGGGGATTTGCAATTGGGCTACAATAGTCTATGACTCAAAATGGAAACAGCGTATAAGTATGTTAAAAAAGCCATGAAGCTTATTATTGTATTTTTTAACTAGCATAGGCTAGTTAAATCAATTCCATAGGTTATGGCTGGTCAGTTTAAGGAAATGAACAGACAACATTGTGCTCCAGAGCCTTTTCTAATACACCACATTGCTTGGTAATGTTTTTTTCCAATATTCTTCAATGAAGCAAAAAAAAAAAAACAAATATCAAAGATTATTGAAACATTCTGTTTCTCTGTGTGAGTCATAATATGCTTCAGTTGCCTGCTATATTTTACATGTGCTTGTCCTCTGTACTACCTGGTTTACTGAGAGCAAATATTTTAATAGTTATAATAGTGATATTATAATAGTATCATTTTGCTTTTGTTATGACAAAAGGTTAGGGATCTTCGCAGGTATAAGGATGGTTGCCAGTTCAAATCTTGTTGTGACGAAAATGGGATCGTACATCGCTGGGCTCTTGAACAAGACCCTTATCCTGAAAATTGCTACAAGTGCACTACACAATAGCTTTCCCTTCACTATGACCTCTAATAGCCCATGCAATAAGACAATTTCTCCTCAAGGAGCAATAAAGTTTGTTAAATCTAAAAAACAAAAGAAAAAAGGAAATACTTCATCACACCCCAACAACTGGTGGAGTGCTTTTTACTCATTAAAAAGTTATCAATTATCTTACTTTCTCATATTGTAAAATCTTTTTGTGATACAAATTATTATTTTTTTATATTGCCATAGTCAACTGCACAACTTCCAGAATGCCAAAACAGGTTGGTAATATTATCAGTAGAGCATTCTAACAACTTCTTAAGAATTTTGATCAAGCAGAAAGGATCAGGTAATTTGCAGGTATTAAAGACCAAAAGTGACTCTTTCAGGCATATTAATTATACATTATGATGGACGACCAGGGATCTTGCTAAGTCGGGATGCCCTTTTGAGGAGAAGACCAGAGGAATGGACATATCACCAACAGTACCTTCCCTGGGACACGAGAGGACAGCCCCCCTGGTTTACATCGGGGCCGTAGAACTGGAGCTTAGAAGCCTGTCCACCACCAAGCTCCGGAGCCTTGGCAGAATCAGAAGAGTGAAGAGATAAGGACTGAGCTTTATTGGTTGTGTTCATTGTGTTGTGCAGAATGGTAAGAAAACGTGTGTGTTTGTGGGACATTCTGAGTCCCTGTCTGTCTGTGTCCAGGTTCAAGTTCACAACGATTTATTGCTTATTAACCTTTTTGGCTCTTTACCTCCGGAAAAACTAATAAAAATGTGTTGAATTTTTTTCAACAAGAAAAAATATTACTACATGTAGCAGAAATGTGTAAATACCAAAATATCAACTAAATACAGTAGGAAAGGTATGTCTAGTGCAGTTCTTTTTTTTCTTTTTTAATATATAACTTAATGAAAAGTTACTATCATTATCAAATTTGTTTAGCATTGTTAGAACTAGTTTTAACTAGATATATGAAATAGTATAATCTTAATTTTATATGACTATTATGGTCTATGGTACAATTAGAGTTATCAACCTGCAGTACTAAATATTAGTGATGTTTTCATGTATCAGTGTCATAGTAATAATATAGTTAATTGAATTATATTATTTATAAATGTAATACATAAATCTTATGTTATATATTCAATTAGTTGCCATTGCTCATGTTAATAAGCAACTTGTAGGTGATGATTAGCAGCATTTACTATTTATTTTAATAATGTGGTTATGCCCAGGTTTCCTGTCAAATGGGAAAAGCAACTATATTATCGATTGACGTGTTTACTCTTTGTTTTGTTTAGGAGTATTTTAATAACATGGTTACTACTCTGAAGTGTCATTATTTCTGGGCAGGAAACTCCAAAGGTCTCATTATAAAAAAATAAGAAAACAATCTTCTTTTATAAATAAACATACATTATAAAATACAAATAATCACATGTTGTAAGTTGGAACATTAACAGTCTCAATTAAAAAATGTTTAAGCTCACTGAAGTCAAAAACAACCTGGGACACTTATAAGACAATTGCACCATTATAATCCACTTAAAAATATTTGAGTTTCTCTTTGCCTGTTTACTTCAATTAATTTTGTTGAGTTTCTGAAACACTTTTCCATTTTCAGTTAACTCAAAACAAAGCAAATTAAGTAAGGTTCACTCTTTATTAATGTTTAAATAATATGTCGGATCTGATGAGGAAGTCTTTAAACATGTCTCAATTTGCATTGTCAGCAGCTTCTCTTCTGCTTCTTTTCTGACATTTTTCATACCTATGTTTTAGTCTATGCTTGTAAGCTGGCATGAAACGTTCTCTCAAGTGATTGGATTGTCCAAGATGGGGGTAGTACCAAGTATTTTTATTTCATGCTTTATCAGGGACCAAATCTTGTCTGACATATGGAGAATTTTTTACAGTATTTAAGCCACTATTTTTTTTTCTATCATGCATATGACCCTTACTCACCTTTTTTAATCTAAAAAGTTCCTTCTGTTAAGTCTTACTATTAAAATACTATTGTCATTTCTGACCACACTCCTCTTGTCTGGAAGCTTAAGTCAGCACTAATCCAACTTGTATTTGGCAGCACAGATGTTTATTAATATAAAATGACAAATTAATTACTTTTATATAAATGCAAATTATTTTTTTGTTGAAACTATTGTTTCTCCAGAATCATCTGCCAGATTACTGTAGAAAGCACTTAAAGAACAGTGAAGGGAACAAATAATTCCTTACAAAAGATACATTACTGTGGAAAACAGAAATAATTAGTGATATTGTTATAAAGATTTATTAGAAAAGACTAGCATTGAATACAGAATTCAACTTGTTGACCACATGAGAAATTACTACTAAAGACAACACACTCCTATTATGAATATGGGGAAAAGACTACTAGGATTCTACAAATTACGGAATTTGGAAATTCCAGTTGCAGTTACAGAAAACAATTAATACAGATGGAATTGAAGTCACTGAACATAAACAAATTATCAATTTTAATAATAAAAAGCAACATCTAATAAATTAAGTATGTTAATGCTAGCTGTGTTCAAGAAAGCTAAAGAAGAAACCTTGCACCAAGAACATTGTTACATGCTGACCACAGCGATTCCAAAAATAGAATATTGTACAGTATTTAAGAACCATTTCAGTTTGCATCCTAGTGAAAAGTCAAGCAAAATGACACCTTTTATTAGCTAACTAAAAAGATTACAATAGCATCCTACAAACTTACTGAACAACATTGTTAAGATGTTGGCAAAGGCTATAGAAAAAAATGGAAAACATCTTCTGTAATTTTGCAAGATCAAACAGGGTTTGTTAAAGGAACACAAATGTCACTAAATGTTTGAGAAATGTTCAAAGTAATATAACCTTTGTGGCCACTGTGCTTCCTGAGGTCTCTCTATCCATTGATGCAGAAAAAAACACCTTTGATAAAATCTAATGTGAATACCTATTTACTATAATATATAAGTTTGAGTTTCACCCAACGTGTGTGCATGAAATAAGCTATTACATTCAAGCCCAGAAGCATCTGTTTGTGTGAATAATGTAAATGGTTAATATTTGCATTGAAGCTCTGTGGCCAGTGATACTGGCTACTGCTGCTGAACCTTTTGCTATAGATATATGTAAAATAGAAGATACTCTGGGAATCATATTACATGTATGTAAATGGAAAGTATATCTTTATGCAGTAGACAAGATGCTTTATATTACTGATCCTTATTTGTTAGTATTAGGTATTTTTGGGTTGGTGATTACCTTGAATAGCAGCATATTATTTCCTAGTTAATATTAAACTTCAGCATCAAGTTAATCACATTTATATTTCCAGTTTAACCTTTCGGCAAGAATGAAACATACAAGATTTTCCCAGTCTACCTCCTAAGTCCATTATATAAATTATATCTTGGGAAAATGATGAAGATATAAGCAGTTGTATTTCACTACACTAACATTCTTTTTCAAAAAGTTCACCCCCAGATGATTTTAAGCAGTGCTGGGAAAGAGAACTTTAAATTAGAATTTCAGAATAGGAAGGACCATGGAAACAAGTCATTCACAAGATATACTTCTCATCAACTTATATGAAGATGTTTGTAAAATTTCAAAAAAATAATTCTTCCTTCTGAAGAACTGCCCTAAGTTTTCCTTAGAATATGGCAGACATTTATTACTGTTGTTCTTAAGTAAGCAAGCCTGGCCTCTGTTAACCTTTTAGATGCCTCAGTACCAAGTACATATTGGCTTATCTGATTTAATAGGACTCTAGATGATTTTGGATTTATGTTAACTAGTAATTTGATATGAAATATTAAATTATATATTGTATGCTCAGGTGTCATACATCTTGAAATGCAATTTAGGGAACTAATAAAGGGGGAACAGGGAAACTGAAACAGAAAAAAGAAACAGCTATGTCTTAAACACAGAACTGGAACACTGACAGGAAGTGTTCACTCCGCACTTACTTACTTTGATGGGTTGATGGTCTTACACATCCTAAGCCGATGGGTTTCTGTGAGCCAGTGATCATTGAAGAGTAAACTAGCAAAGTGTATGTAAACATTAATTCAATGATTACAAAATTATTAAAGCCCTTGCTTTAGAAAAAATGTTCATTTGGGAATATGAGGAAAAACAGGTGTTACAAGGAACACATCGATCCTTTCAGGTAAAATGATTTACAAAAGGAGAAAAAGAAACCAATAAGTATTTTAATGAGAATAATCCAAATCAGGTCTGAGAAGTCTGAATATTATCACAGCATTGGGTTCCAAGAAAATGATAGCTTTTCTGATAGACTTGAACACATGTTGTTTGCTAATGAGCTAAATACCCCTGAAACAAAATGCTCCAGTATCAGAAATGATCAAGTTTGTGAGATGCTTGTGAGGATTCATTGGTGGACAACAGTATTAAGAAATGCTGTCATGTTAAAGTAGAAGTTCTTTCATGCAGCGTTATCAGATTCAACTGACGGGTCAAAAAGGTGGCAGTTGTAGGAGTGGCTGGAGGAAAGCCCTGTATGTAGTAGAGTTTGGCAAGGTCATAGAAGAGAACTCTATGAAATAGTTCTGACAATTCATTCTAAGAATTGGGAAACGAAATCAGGATGCTTCCCATACAGCTCTTAGAAAAGGTGGGGAAATACAGGATCAATCTGAGATATCTTTGAGATTTGAAAAGAGTGGACTCAGTGGACATATTCTCCTTGAAGGAGGCAATACAAGAGGCAGTGGTTGGAGTTGAGTTAATATCTGTGGCTTAGGTCATTACAGTACTTGAAAAGCTCTACATTGGAAAGGTCACAAAGGAGTGTTGAGTAAAAGGTGAGGAAATTGCCTTGATACTGTAAAACTGGGATAGTGACCCACTATTTAAAAAAATAGAGGACAGGAGGGTGTGATCCAGTTACTGAGAGATCACAATACTTGGTCACCCTGGCAAAATCTTTTTCAGGGTACTGGAGAAAGCACTTCATCTGATCGTTGAACTTTTCTTTGTTTTTGCACAAATATAGTCCCTGAGTGGTTATGGTAGTTTATCAATCCTGTCTATATGCAATATGTGGATTTGGAAAAAGGTTATGAGAATGTTCCTTATAGTATTTTGTATAAAGTTCTGACACCACTGCTGCATTCCATTTGGTCCCTTATTTGTGGAGTTGAAACAGGATATCAGGCACATCAAAGTTTTAGAAGGTATTCAGTTTAAGAAGCTAAGTGCTGCATCTCTCCTGTTCGCAGATTATCTTTTTTTTTTCATTTTATTGATTTTATTAAAATCAAATTACATTTCATACAAATAAATAAAATTTTACAACAAATAGGTTTGAAACAAATCAACCCCCCCCCCCCCCCCCCCCCCCCCCCCAAGAAACAGACCTAGGCCAGCAGAGTAAAGCTAGTAAATATAAATAAATAGATAAATTAATAAATTACTACAAATAAATGGAGTAAAAGAGGGGCGAGAACCTGCTTCCTCAATTCAAATGCTTATTCTACAATGTTATTCATTAGATCCTGCCAGGTTTTTGAAAAGGTTTTGTACAGATCCTCAAAGTGTGAATTTGATTTTTTCCCATTTCGAATAGTATATAGTATATAGAATAGTAATAAGAAGTTAATTAATGTTTGGCGAAAAGTTTGAGGTAGAATTTTGTCTCTAGCTTCTGTAAATGTTGCTAATAAAAGGGGAGCTAGCTGAGTTGAGAATTTCTTATAAAATTTTGCAGGGTAGCCTCAGGGCCTGCTGCTTTCCCACTCTGAAGTGAGTTTATAGCATCTAGTAATTCTAATAGTGCCAGAGGTTTATCCAATTCCTGCACTGAGTATCTATTTGTGGTATCTGTAATGCATCCAGAAATGCATTAGATTGTGTCTTGACTTCTTTTAACTCAGTAGAATATAAGGATTTGTAGTAGTCTCTAAATGTGTGCATTATATTTTTATGGTCGATGATTTTGTCTCCATTTGTGTTGGTGATTGCTGGGATTGCTTTGTGAACTTCTTGCTTGTGGATTTGTTGAGCTAAGATCTTATTAGCTTTCTTTCCATATTCATAATAAAGATGTCTTGATTTAAAAATTAGTTGTTCAGTTTCTTTAGTTGTTAAGAGGTTGAGTTCTGAATGCAGAGCCTGCCTTTTCCTATGAAGTGCCTCACTTGGACATCTGGCATGTTCTGATCTTTTTCACACATGGCTTTGAAATTGATCATCAAAAGAGTGCATACTGCAATTTTATGAACATTGTACAGGACCATAGGTTCTTAAACTATGTGACCCATTTTGGGTCTCGTTTTGTGTAAATATGGGTCATGCAGAGTCAGATTCACAATAGTGCTGAATGGGAAATGGTCGCTTATGGTTTGCAGAGGACTGTCAATGACAATTTTTCACTGGAACAATGCCCAACTCATCCCCCGTGGTAACAGTTGGCTACAATTCTGGGTCTCTAAAACATAAAAACTTCAAAATCACTGTACAGTGGAACCTCGGGTCACGACTGTAATTCGTTCCAAAACTCTGGTCGCAACCCGATTTAGTCGTGACCCAAAGTAATTTCCCCCATAGGATTGTATGTAAATGCAATTAATCCGCTCCAGACTGTACGAGCTGTATGTAAATATCCATCCATCCATCCATTTTCCAACCTGCTGAATCTGAACACAGGGTCACGGGGGTCTGCTGGAACCAATCCCAGCCAACACAGGGCACAAGGCAGGAACCAATCCCGGGCAGGGTGCCAACCCACCGCAGGACACACACAAACACACCAAACACACACTAGGGCCAATTTAGAATCGCCAATCCACCTAACCTGCATGTCTTTGGACTGTGGGAGGAAACCGGAGCGCCCGGAGGAAACCTACGCAGACACGGGGAGAACATGCAAGCTCCAAGGAGGGAGGACTGTATGTAAATATATATATTTTTAAAGATTTTTAAGCACAAAACTAGTTAATTATACCATAGAATGCACAGTGTAATAGTAAACGAAATGTAAAAACATTGAATAACACTGAGAAAACCTTGAATAGAGAAAACTAACATTGCAAGAGTTCACTCTATAGCCTTATGAACCACTCGCTGTAAACACTTTTTTTAATGAGTTTTAAGCACAGGGAAAAAAATGAACATTTGAAAAATCTGTAATTTATACAAAAACTAACCATAAACAACCAAGAAAACTAACCTTGCATGAGTCGAGTTCTGGCATGAAGGAAGTGAGGAGGAACTGGGTGGAGAGGAGATTACAGTTTTGAGGTAAAGTCCCTCATGCGATGCGATGCACGTCTGACTGAGAACAATGTACTGTACAGGGAGAGACTGAACATGTGCGTAAATCACCGGTGCCTACGAACAGAAAGGGAAAACGAAATAGACCACAAAGAGTTCACAGCAAATGCATAGGGAGAGACTGAACACATGTGGAAATCATCGGCGTGTACGAACCGGAAGGGAAACTGGCTTGTTTGTCACCCGAGTGTGTGGTCGTGAACAGATGCAAAAGTTTGGCGAACTTTTTGGTCGTAACCTGATTTGTACGTGTTCCAAGGTTCCACTGTACTGGGCAAAGGACGGAAGCATGGGGAAGTCAGCAGACAAAGATGATCCATCAGTGTACTATATACCCCATCCTCAGATATGGTCAGAATCCCAGAAATGTGACTGAAAGAATGAGATAGCTTGAAATAAAGTTCTTCATGGCAAGATGAGGGAGTTTGGCAAGATGGTCATTACTTAGAATAACCGTTTCCCTTAGAAGGTGTACAAGAGACACAGTAAAATAGAGTAAATCTAAATAATTAAAATATATATCCTGGAAATATAATTTCCCATTAATATTATAATTGAGATAAGGCAAGTTGAAGACAGAGAGATAAACTAAAATCCCAGTTAACTGCCGTTAAAAGATAACCAATGTCCTGAAAAATCGAAAACTCTTCAAGATTAATGGTAGGTTATAACAGACAAATTCATAGTTTTGAAGAACAGGTTAAGTGGGCACACTAATCTTCCCATGTTTGCATTCCACAATATCTTACAAGAAGCCTGGTCTAAGAAAAAGGAGATTAAGCTATGCTGAATTACAATATCTATCTCATAATAGCATCTTAATAATTTAGCAGACATAAGAAACAGAATAGAGGAGGATAAGGCAAGGTTCACAATGGTGGGAAACTTCAATTCTGAAAAAAAAAAATACAGCCTAATAAGCAACACTGGGTAGAGAATGCTAGATGAAAGTAGTGCATCCCAGCTCCAACAGAATGACTGGCTATAGATCCTGGCTTAGACACAATGGAACATGCACATTTTTCCTGTTCTGTATGGGCTTTTGTCCTATATCCCATTGACATACTGTACATAATGTGTTTATTAATTGCTTTAAACGTGTGCATGTTAAAGGGCCCTGTGATGGACTAGAAATGTATCCAGGATTGGTTACTACCCACTTTCCATTTCTTCTTGGGTAGGCTGTGGCTTTTTGTAACCCTAAATTGGGATAAGGGGGTACTGAAAATGAAGGGATCCTGGGAAGCTTTCAATCAAAAGGCTCCAAACTATTTTACTTTCTCTTGATAGCAGTTTGAATTTTTCATCCCTGTAACTGTAGAAGGAGTGGCTCCATTGAAAAGCCTAAATGTTCTTCTGTAGCCTCAGTTCATTGTCTGAGATTTAGGTAAACAACCATAGTCTGAAATGATAGATTCAATAAATCGTTTTATCGTAAATATGGGTATTTGGGACCTTACTGCTCAGACGTTCACCTCCAAAATGAGAGATTAAGCAATTATGATGTGTATTAACACGCTGATTATACTTCATTAACCATTACCTTTTGTATACCTAACTCATTCTGGTATACACTGTAGTATAACCCAGCTCTAGGTTTGCGTTTTGCATTTAATGTGGATGTTTAAAGTGATCATGATGTCTCTTAGTAAAAGCTTTCTTTTATCATCAAGCAGAACTTTTGCATTTACTTGTAGCATTTAATTGCTGACATTAATACTGAGATTTATGTACAGAGCGTTAGGATCTGCTGGTCAATTAGGAGTCTTCTAGATGTCTGCTGTTTTATATGTAAAAGAAGGGTGCACAGCATACTGGAGTTTTGGGGCAGTAGGTCTATATAAGGGCACAAAGGTCATTGTGTTGTTTTGATAAGGGAACACAATGCAAACAAACATTTATTGATTTGTTCTGAGTATTAAACACTCTACTTACCTGTAAATATAGTGATCTGATACCATATTCAACATATTTAGTGATACAAGTGGACATCATACTTATGTTAAAAAAACAAGGCATTCATAATGATTGTGCAATTTAAAATAATCAGGGAAGGTATTATTTTAAAAAATACATTTTTCTGTGTTATTTGGTGTATTTTAACATGGATCAAGCATTTAATTCACACATGCTGTCCTTTTTATTGGTGACTTTTTCTCACATACACCTTATGTATTTTTATATTTGCTTTTTTGCAAATGGAATCTGTCTAATAGTACTGTTCTTTATAACAGCTCTGGTTTCATGCTGATAAAGGCATTAGAGAGTTCTATTTTTTAAAAAAGTTCCATTTAAACACTGCTGTGCTATTATGTTACTTTCAGCCTGATGCTCAGAATGAGTTCTAAATATTTTCTTTGAAAAAAAAGTTCCCTTCTGAAAGTAAAAACTATTTTCTGGCATTGAAAAATACTTGCATAATTTTATATGAGGCTTACATATAGGGTGGTCCAGATCTAATTATGCAATTTTCATTTCACTATAACTTATTAAGTTTATTACATAGAAAATCACCTGAAAAATCCTGGACCATCGAGAAGTGTGCAAACTGATGACATGAAGAATTGTCTTCGCACCGAACTGGAATCATCCCCGCATAAATCAAAGTCATCCAGACGACCTGGATCTGCATAATTAGATCTGAACCACCCTGTATAGCGTATAGCGATGATCACGTAACAGTAATTAACAAAGTGACTTTGCATTCTTATTTACTTCGTTAAGTAGTTTGTTAGGCTATGAACACCTAAGCACTGAATACATCTTTAATGTAATAAGTATTATTATATTTGAGAGTAATTAAACAACAACCTGCTAGGCAATATTGGAGGCAGCATTATAATCAACATGTTTTAAAAAAACAGTCATTATTTTATTGGCCGTTCTTTTATCAAGTTTGAACAATTCAAAAGACAAAAGTAAACTACTCTAAGCAGAAATGCTACTTCCAGACTAAATACAGTGTACAGACAAATGTTTATTTTAACAGTGTTCATGGCTGCTGCCATATGCCTTCCTGCACCCAAGTTCAGTTCCCAGTACAGTCAGCCTTTTGTAAAGTTTACATGTTGGTTTAATTTATTGCATATCATAAAGGTGCACACGTAAAGTTAGTTGATGACTCTAAATTGTGTCCTATTGATGAACCTGTTGATGAACTAGTGTCATATTCGTGTTTTCTGTTGCCTTGTACCTATTGCTGTTTAGATATGCTTTAGAAACACCTATACTCCGCAACAGTAAAATGGATGGACAGATATGGTAATTATGACAGTATAGTCGAGGATCATGTAAACATTTTCTCTAAGTAAATGATTAAAATGCCAGGATAACCTCCAAAATTAGAATAAGTAATAAGTAGCATGATAGTACAGTGGTTACTGTTGCAACTTCATAGCTCATTTTTAAATCCTAGCTGATTCCCTTTCTGTAAATCTGCACATTCTTTCTGAATTTCTACAGGTTTTACTCTGAGCACTCTGACTTCTTTGACACATTCCAACACATACATACTTATCTAGCGGCCACCTTTAAATTGGCTGGGTGTAAGGAAGTGTGTCTTTTAGTGGGTTAGCCCTGCCTAGTGTTTTTGTCTGCCTTACCTTCAGTATTAATGAAGCAGGCTCTTGTCCACAGGGGCCATACAGACCTGTGAGAGACAGGCAGAAATTGCAAAGATGTCTGCGGCCTGTCACAGAAACAGTCCATAAAAGAGCCTGTGCACATACAAAGGGTGTGTATGTGTGTGTGTGTCAGAGAGAGAGATGATAAAGCACCTAAAGATCAGCACTTACTAGACCACACTGCTCTGCTTAAATCTATTGGCCTGAGTATGTAGTTACTGTCTTGGATCAGACCATGAATTTAGGGAAACTGAATGCAGATAGTATTGCCTCTGACCCCAAGTTAGCAGTGTGAGTTGAAGCCAGTGTGTAGGTATTAAATTTCTCAGGAAAAAAAGATTATTGGATCCTCATTGAAGAAGCTGTGATGGAAAGTGGCTAAGAAAAGCAATAGCCTCCAATACACCTTGCATGCGGAAACAAGGGAAAGACATTGTGCTTCACATCTGTTAGATTACCAGGACCAGTGATGAACCCACATTAAATACACAACACCAAAAGTAGAACTGCAAATGAATATTTGTAAATTTGCAAGTTTATTTCAATGGTCAAATTGCTAAATTGTACTATTTATAAATAATCAGCATGATTCCTGATAATGATGATGAATGCTCAGAAATAGCATACATACTGTATATCATCATTAAACAAAACATAGTTAGCATCTGAATAATGACCGTTCCCTGAAAGAAAACTACATAAAAGGGGGTCAAATTAATCCACCATAAGTAAGGAAACACATATTTATTCTCTTTCTACTGCCATTTCAAAAAAAAAATATTGTGCCTGTCAGAGAAAACCTGCGGGTAATCACTCTCATTCCTCTCAAAGCTCCATTTCAGTTTCAATGATAAAGACATAAAGTAGCACACAATGCAGAATAATAATGCATGACAGATTGAGCACATGACCCAAGATAGTACAATTGCTATTTAAAATAATAGTGGTTTATGTGACCTTTGAATATATAATATATATTGTACATTAGGCCTGGGAAACTTAACATGTTAATTTTTATGATTGTGGCCTGTTTACCACATTAAAATATATTGTTGCATCCCAGGCTTGCAATGAGGCAAATGCCTCAGGAAGTGCTTTGGTTAGAGCGGCCTTTTCATGTATTTTGTTATTTTAACATTACTAAACAATAATACAAATAAGTTAAGTGTATACCTAAAGAATTACATACATAACCACTACTGTATTTATATACTACCTTTAAAGATTTTATGAAATAAAATTTTAATTTCAAGATTTAACATTTTGTATTACATAGTTCACAGTGATATACAAAATGTCAATATGTAGCACTGATGTTCATTTTCTTGATTTACACATACTGACATTGGTGCAGGGGCGTGGAAGGAAAGGGCATGGAAATGGGGTTTTACGTCAGTGCAATGCTAGAGAAAAGTTGTGAAGGTAAAATTCATGCTATCCTTCTTTTTTTGTTTTCATATTTCTGTAAGAAGATTGAATCAAAGTCATATCAAATTAGTGCTAAATAAGTTATCTATGAGAGGCACTAAAACCAAAATAAGTTTCTAGTATCTCTGTATTTAATTTGCCAGTCTGCCAGCCAGCTGACAGTGCTGACTGTCCTAATATAATGACAAAATTCTACGAAACAGAAGTATAATGATTATCCCTACCCATGTTCAAGTTTGTAGTACATTCACTAATTTATTCAAAAAACGCAACATCATAACACAATATCCAAGTAATGCAAAATGTCACTTTTTAAATGAGAAAGCAGCTATGGAGATCTTTTTTAGTGTTCCAGGAATGAAGGTGCAGATAGAGCAGCGTTTTCCAACCATTTTTCTGTGGTGGCACACTTTTTGTAACCCAAAAAATCCCAAGGCATGATTCCACCAACCACAAAAGCATTAAATCTATATACATGCTAAAACTGTGTACAAAATGACAATCACATACCTGCTTTTATATGGGCTTCTCCGGGTAGTCTCGTCCTCCTTGGACAGGCTTTGACCACCTGAGAAAGGTGTCTCTAATGGCATTACACATTTCCACACTGCTCCAGTTGAAAAACACTTGTGTAGAGTATAATCATCAACAAATAAGGATGGTATTTATGGAGTTTTAACAGAAGGTTTAATATATGCCCATTTAAGAGATGCTTATTCTTTTAATTAAGTCAGTCTTCAGCAGTCTATTCAAAGTCAACAGTTGTTCTGATCGTTTTTTTTTACTTTGACATGTCTTTGTCAATGTTATGCCAATTTGAGAATTAATACATTTGCCTCATTTTCTTTTTGACTTCTTTTCAACTTGTTTTTTATGAAGGCATTCAAATTCTGGTTGTACTTGCTGAAGTAGTATTTTGTTAAAAGTTCAGGTTTAAGATCATAATTTAAGTTTAAGCTATGTTATTATTTTTTTATTTCTTTGTGTTGATTCTACATTAAATTTGTGACTCAGTGTGTATCAACTTCATGATTTATATATTAATTTTACTGTTACGTTTTAAAGTTATGTGCGATTAATTATAATTAATTACATATGAGGGACGTTCAAAAAGTTTGCACACTTTTGTATTTTCGTTGGAAACGGTGAAGGCGGGAGGAGTCGTATTTGGGCATGAAAAAGTTGGTACAATGCTGCGAAAATTGCATCGCAAATAAAGGTGACTTTATATGAAGCTATAATTTATTTAAAAATTGCTAATAAATAGAGTTAAAAAAAAGTGCAGAAACTTTTTGAACGTCCCTCGTATATTCATGAGATTAGTTAATTTTTTTTAATCGTCTCCCAGCCCTAATAATACTGGGCTAACAAATCATTTGCACCTTTAATAAAGTGATACTGCTGATTTCTCTTTCTGGAAATAAAATATGAACCTCACTAGGTTAAGGTACTGATAAACACATTTATTTAACAGTAATTACTACAGTGATAGTCTAAAATAAGAAACTGAAAAAAATAATCACAAATGATTTGATTACAATTTAAAGCTCATTAATTCTAAAATAAGGTTTGGTATGGACTGCAAAAATCACCATAAGAATCTAGGAAAGACCCAGCTTTTAGAAACCCTTAAAAAAATAAAAATCCAGCATGCACATAAAAATTAAACTGAAAATCTGTCCAAAACATAAAGCTGTTTTAACACTACTGTACACAAGGAACTAATCATTTCAAATTGAGGCACCTAGTCCAACAAAAGTTATGCTTTAATACTATTGTTTTTTAATCTGTACAGTTGAAGACTTTCATAAGTGTTTATTATTGTAAATGAGTGGAGACATAGTAACATATGATGTAGCCATCTGAAAATATGTTAATTTCAGGATGAAACTAATTCAAGACAAACTGTTATCTGGACCTGAGACCACTCTTTTTGTGTGTGTATTATATATAGGCTTTCCCCAAATTACAAGCAAACATTTACATATAATAAGAAAGATTTTGAATGCCCTTGGTTGTCTGATGAACCATCATGAAGCTTAATTTTTCCAATTATTAGGACTAAGTCTAGAAGAATTTTCTAATGTGGTAGCGTTATGTAATGGGGACTCATGTATAACACCTTACATAGAATTCACACTTAAACTTGATACACAGACAAAAGAAGAAATCTGTGTACACACAAAAAAAAATTGTTTGTAAGCAAATTTCTATGCACTTTCCCTTTTTTAAATCCCAATCAACGTGGATTTTAATGCACATGTACGAGCCTACAGCCCCACCCCAAATCATCCCAGAAATTTGCCTATTTGAATATGCTGTGGTCTTTGGCCGGCTTGTCATCCCGGCCAATGCCCCCAGGCCACAAGATGGAGCCCTCTCTGCAGTATGGAGGTGCCCCGAAGACCAGCAGGGAGTCATGGACAATGTAGTTTTTTATACAAGGGAGCTGCAGGGAGGACCGAAGAGTCATATGTGCCCTATAACCCAGAAGTGCATCATAGGAGGAGTGATGACAGAAGTGACATACTTCCGGGGTGAAGAAAATGACTTGTACCTGACCCGGAAGTGATAAAGAATCACATGGACTGGGGATTGGAAACACTTCCAGGTCAGGGAGTATAAAAGGACTGTGGGAGCTCCCAGACAGCGAGCTGAGCTGGTGGTAGGAGGGCAATGTGTCTGGAAGTGGTGGAGAGTATTATTGTGTATATTTGTGATTTGAATGAGTATTGTGGAGGAGAGGGTGCTTTGTGCACTGTGGCATAAAAATAAAGTCAACTATTGGACTTTTATGTGGTATCTGGAGTCTTGGACAGGTGTTCAGGGGAGCGATAGCGCCCCCTACCTGTCACAATGTAAATCAATATAAATATGCTCAGTGCTTTTTTAAAAGACAATGGCAAAATCATGTGTAAAAAAGAAAAATTTCAGCAAATGCGAAATGAAGGTCCAGTTCAGTAAAGTGGAGGCAAGAAAAACATATTATTTAGTGGCTTAAGCAGTGATATAAGCAACAAAAGGAAATTGATGGAGTGACACAATGTGGCAGAGGCAATCAAAAGTTCAACTTCATAAAGTCACACAGTGTCCGAAATAAAAATGAAGTGGTCAGATATCAAAGTTGATCTGAAAAGGCAAAAAAAGCCGGTTACGGTTCAGCACACAGCTCCAAGAGGATATCTCATGGAAATCCAAATTAGCTTAGAAGTCAGTCATCATCTTGGGACAAGAAATCAATATGATCTCTCAATACACACTTCTAAATGCTAAAGCAGCCATTGTAGTTGGAATAGTTTATCTGTAAGCTAGTACCATTGCCATTTAACTGTGAATAATTTAGTTCTAAAAGGTACATACTTAGTAAAGAAAGGTCATTCCAAAAGGAGGATCAATGCAATATTTTTGGAACTACATTTTTAGCGGATTTAGGGGGGTCTAATGTCGATGAATGGGTTATAACTGGATATCTCATCTGCCTAACCAAAGAAATGAGAACAATGCAACTTCATCCACCATCAGCATCACTTCCTCACTACAGATCCTCAACATAGGCACCTCACAGGGTAGTGTGCTGTGTCCCTTGCTGTGCTACTTGTTCACCTATGGCTGCAAGACATAGCTCCAAGTTCATCATTAAATTTGGTGGTGACACCGCAATCTTAGGTCTTATTATAATCAATGAGAAGACTGCTTACTGAAATATGAATTGCCTTCTGACACAATGATGCCTGAGCAATGGTTTCTCCCTTAATTTAAGCATAGCCAAGGAACTGCTCATAGACTTCAGGAAGTAGGAAAGAGGGTGTTATGTTCTGTACTTTGGCCACTAGGTGGAGATAGAGAAGATGGATAAGAGAGAGTGTTAAGAAAAACGAAAAATTCAGAGGACTAATTGTTTCCTGTTGTTGCTTCCAGTTGTTGGGTTAAATCTTTAACTTTTGGGCACTGAGACTTTTCATTTTATCCTCTGACAACTTAACAGAGGGAACATATTTTTACATAGAATTTTTAAATAATTTTATTTTCAGGTACATCTTTTACATATAAAACATTTATCAAGAAACCCCTTTTTTGGTCATGAAATAAATTAAAGTGATGAAATGTTATCAGCATAGTATTTGTCATTTAAATATTCATCACATTTATGCAAAATACAATGATTATTCATGAGAATCACAGCAGTGGTAAACGAGTACAAAACAGAAAACTACAGAAGTTAACAGTGTCGATTTGTAGAAGACTGCAACAAATTTTATACTTTTAGTTTTTAGGCTTGGGGGACAGGATGGATTCCAGTTCAAAAGCACTTGGCGAGCAGCAGGGTATCACATCTTTTTATCATCTTATAGAAACACTCCACTCAATAATGAGTTTGTAGTGACAGCCAATCATTTTTTTTAATGTCTTGTTTTCATGCAGAATGGACATAAAAAGGTTTCTGATACAGTATAAGTCTATGGGGACCAGTGTTAGGCAACAATAAACAATAGTAAAAAGTCCATGAAAAATTCTCATGTGCATCATGCCGCATAATCCACATGTGAAGCCATCCAGTCTTATGCTCACAATGTCCCAAATACATGTATCTTTACTAAAATATTGTTTAAAAAGTCACTTCCAGAAAACTGTCACATGAAGTAAAATGACATGTGCATTCCATTAATCAAAAAAAAAAAAATGTTACTTCAATAGAATGCAGTTGCTGAAAATGTGTGATCTTGTAAATGTGCTTCTATTCTGTATCTAAAAATGCTTGAAAAGTCTTGTTTAGGCTTTTTTAGTAGAAGCTGATATTGAGAATTCAAGGTAAATTTGTAAAACTGCAAACACAGCTGAAAGAGTATATATATATATATATACACACTAGCAAAATACCCACGCTTTGCAGCGGACAAGTAGTGTGTTAAAGAAGTAATGAAAAAGAAAAGGAAACATTTTGAAAATAACGTAACATGATTGTCAATGTAATTGTTTTGTCACTGTTGTGAGTGATGAGTGTTGCTGTCATATATATATATATATATATATATATATATATATATATA
>JANRMT010062809.1:15898933-15962795 GCA_026402145.1 Polypterus bichir lapradei
AGAGCTGGACGCCTGGCATCTTTTTTTGGCAACAAGTTCGTTTATGTTTGGTGTGAGGTTCTGTGTTGTGGAGATTCTCAGGATGGACTGCAGGTGCTCATCAGTGAGGCGACTCCTGTGTGCTGTTTTGTTAGTCTTCATCACTGAGAAGAGCTTCTCACACAGATATGTGCTACCAAACATGCACAAGGTTCGAGCTCCATGTAGACGGAGCTGGAGCATTTGTGCGGGAATGGAGTGAATAAACTGTGCGGGCCCTGCAGTATCGTACTTTTCCTTCAGTGTGCCATTACACTGCAGCTCAATCACCTCCATCTGAATCTGCACAGGTGCAGTTTCCACATCGATGGCAAATGGGTTGCGAAACAACTCAAAATTCTTTTTTTGTTCTTCAAAGTCATCAAAGCACCGTGTGAACTCAGTGCGCAGTGCGCTCAGTTTATCAGCAAAGTGCGTATTTGGGAACACCGTTGTGCCGACTTGGTTCAACATTACTTGGCAACAGGGAAAGTGGGGCAAGTTGCACTGGTGCATTTGTGTCTCCCATAAAAGCAGCTTCACTTGAAATCACTTTGTGATTTTGCACTCGTAAAAACGTCTGCTGAAGTGTCAGATTCTTCTTTAACTCTTCTGCTTTCTGTATCTTCTGCATTGCATTCAGGTCTTTCAGGTTATCCTGATGTTTTGTCTCATAGTGCCGTCTTAGATTAAATTCTGTAATTACAGCCACATTAGCTCCACAAATGAGACACACGGGTTTACCGGCAACGTCAGTAAACATATACTCAGCCTCCCATCGGTTTTTAAAGGCTCTATTTTCAGAATCAACTTTTCTCTTCAGCATCGTGTGGGCTAGCTTCGCAATAACTTGCAGCATCATAAGCTAGACTTGATTAACGTGGTAAGTGTTCGGCAAGGCAGCTGAAGCGCTGCATTATGGGATCTGTAGTTTATTGTGTTACCAGCGCTTCATATCCCTGGGCCATTAATAACAATAATATATAAAATGATCTCGCGGGCCGGATATAATTACACGCCGGGCCGGATGTGAGTTTGACACATACGAACTAAATAGAACTTGAAAAGATATATTTTTTCGAATGTGATCGCGCAATTCAGATCGAGTTGACGCGCACTACATCGAGCCCGCGTGCTATTGTGGTTTTGCCTGCGTGCCTCAATAAGTCACCCTCCCCTCGCTCTTACTTTTTTACCGTTCATCTAATGAATACACTGAGTATGGCTTTACCAAAACAATCATTGATGGAGAATAAAGTATCCATTATTCATAAAGCTTCAATTGGTGATCTGTCTTTCTGCGTTAACCGCATATTTTTTCATACATCTCAAACCAAGGGGATGCGAGGGTAAAATGAATCGGGAAGCGCGCGTACATACTCAGTGCACCCTCTCTCGGGAATCGAGCGTCGGTCGTCGGCGCTAGAGACGAAGCCTCTACCAGTGCGCCACGGCATGTGGTTTGTTTAGTTGAGAGTATGTAGATCGAGATATATATATATATATATACCCGCGCTTCGCAGCGGAGAAGTAGTGTGTTAAAGAAGTTATGAAAAAGAAAAGGGAACATTTTAAAAATAACGTCCTTCACCCGTGAATATTTAGCGGCAGTGTTTCTATTGGATTGCCGCTGACGGACGGCCTTATATGGGCAGGCACTAAATTACGCGGGAGGCGTAACTCCGCCTCCCACGGGCATCGAACAGAAGTCTATTATAGTCTATGGACGAAAAAATAGGTTCCAGTTATGACCATTACGCATAGAATTTTGAAAGGAAACCTGCCCAACTTTTGTAAGTAAGCTGTAAGGAATGAGCCTGCCAAGTTTCAGCCTTCTACCTACACGGGAAGTTGGACAATTAGTGATGAGTCACTGAGTGAGTGAGTGAGTGAGTGAGTCAGTGAGGGCTTTGCCTTTTATTAGTATAGATATATATATATATATATATAATATATATATATATAGTGGACTTGAACCCGAACACAGACAGGCGGACATCGTTCTTGCACCCAACACACGTTTATTATACAATATTTACAGGTAGTCACGTGCACTCCCCAGTGCCTCTTGCACCGTTTCCCCAAACGTCCAGGCCACACAGTCACAATGCCTCTCTCCTGGCCGCCTCCAGTCCTCTCTCCAGCTCCGTCTCTCTTCCACCCGACTTCCGCTGTCGAATGAAGGGAGGCGGCCCCTTAAATAGGAACCCGGATGGGCTCCAGCTGCTTCCCGGCACTCCTCTGCAGACACGCCCCAGTGTGGCGGAAGTGCCGGCTGCACGCCCAGAAGCCGTCCGGGTGTCCCCTGTCGTCTTCCCCCCAGCACTTCCTGGTGTGGCGGAAGGGCTGGGCTCTAGGGAGATTCAGGCACCGGGGCACCGCCTGGCGGTGGCCACGGGTCCCTACAGGGCTGGGCTTCTAAGCCCTTTACCCGTGGCCCCCAACATAACCAAGGCGGACGCCCCCTCGCAGTCTGGAGGAGGTACAAGCCCTCCTCCGGTCCTCCTGGCCGTCCCGGCCGGGCTTCAGCCCCGGCCGGATGCCACAATATATATATATATATATATATAGGCACAGCACAGCAGTTTATAGTTTACACCTGAGTAATTTCAATAACTCTTCTTCTTCACCCAAAAATCCTGGAGAGGTTCACAGGGCAGCTGAAACCTATCCCAGCATTCATAACGTACTCGTCAAGAACAACACTTGGACAGGACACCAGCCAGTTGCAAGGTAAAGACAAACTTATCCAGGCTGGTAATCGGACAATTTACCGGCACTAATTCACCTAACTTCCATGACTGTAGGAGGAACCTCACTAGGACATGGCGAGAACATGTAGGCTCCACACAGGAAACATCCAGAACACAGGCCCTGGTCTCCTTACTGCAATGCAGTACCACTGTGCCGCCCATGTCTATATTTCTAATGCAATATTTTTATGGCACTCTACAATTGCATCACACAAATGCAAAACCCATTTCCAGAAAAGTTGGGATATTTCCCAAAATGCAATTAAATCAAAATCTATGATATGTTAATTCATGTGAACCTTTATTTAACTTGCAACAGTACAAAGAAGAGATTTTCAGTAGTTTTACTACCTAAATTTTATTTTGTAAATACTGTATACATTAATTTAGAATTTGATGACTGCAACACATTCAACAAAAGTTGGTAAAGAGTTAAAATAAGATTGAAAACTGTACAGAATATTCAAGTAAAACCAGTTTGGAAGACTCCACATTAAGCAGGCTAATTGGTAGCAGGTGAGGTATCTCAAGTTCTCCGCTCGGTTTGGCAAACTGGTGGCGCCCAGCGACAAAGCAGTGCTTTTGTTCAAGTGTGGTTTCCTTCTCTTTTAGATCCACATCTCTGACGCGCCTTTATCATATACACTGAAATTAACAGCATATTGTTTATTAGTTTAAGGCATCTGATTGTAATTAACCTGTAACAATATAATGGTCCATGGAATGGCCAAACTATTCCAAATACCATAGCTGCTTTAGCGTTGTTACTCTCACTGCACCTCCTTGTTCTTCTTTCAGCTGCTCCCGTTAGGGGTTGCCACAGCGGATCATCTTTTTCCATATTACTCTCACTGCACCACTCGGAATATTAATATCACTATATCTGAGTGTGGAATCACAGATCTACAGCAGCTGATTGGAAAGAGAATTATCGGTATACAACATTAAGCACGCTGCCTCAGCCATGCTGCCTATTTGAACTGCTCTCATTCGGCAAATGCTTCAGAGTCTTTCCTGTACTGACCTTGTGGTTCAGAAACGGTTTCATCCCAAGAACTATAAACGCAATGAATCATTCCATCAAGTGCTCCTTGTAGAACTGTTTGTACTTATAAGTACAATTACCTCTCTATAAACTTGGGATACAGTTATAATATTGCACAACCTGAGCCACTTTATAAACTGTGTATTTACATATGATGACAATATAATTTTTAAGATGAAATGCAGCAAAATATGTTTATTATATTATACAGGTAAACTTTTAACTTCATTTAAATAATCTATATTGTTAACAATTAAACACTAGCAAGGAGCTGGTGCTCTGTTCATGGATTGTTCTTGTCTCGCACTGTATTCTTGCTGGGGCTGGCATGACACTGGAAGGATAGATGGATAGAATAATTAAACATGTACTATGAAGATATTTCAATGTTCCTTAAAAGTTCTGAAGAATCGGCGTTCTCAGCTTACAGGTTGCTTAATGTCTATTAGAGTGCTGTTTGGAAGGACAGGAATTGGGGGATAGTACGTTTGAAAGAGACAGTACTGCTGCAGTACACTCACCTAAAGGATTATTAGGAACACCATACTAATACGGTGTTTGACCCCCTTTCGCCTTCAGAACTGCCTTAATTCTACGTGGCATTGATTCAACAAGGTGCTGTAAGCATTCTTTAGAAATGTTGGCCCATATTGATAGGATAGCATCTTGCAGTTGATGGAGATTTGTGGGATGCACATCCAGGGCATGAAGCTCCCGTTCCACCACATCCCAAAGATGCTCTATTGGGTTGAGATCTGGTGACTGTGGGGGCCATTTTAGTACAGTGAACTCATTGTCATGTTCAAGAAACCAATTTGAAATGATTCGAGCTTTGTGACATGGTGCATTATCCTGCTGGAAGTAGCCATCAGAGGATGGGTACATGGTGGTCATGAAGGGATGGACATGGTCAGAAACAATGCTCAGGTAGCCCGTGGCATTTAAACGATGCCCAATTGGCACTAAGGGGCCTAAAGTGTGCCAAGAAAACATCCCCCACACCATTACACCACCACCACCAGCCTGCACAGTGGTAACAAGGCATGATGGATCCATGTTCTCATTCTGTTTACGCCAAATTCTGACTCTACCATTTGAATGTCTCAACAGAAATCGAGACTCATCAGACCAGGCAACATTTTTCCAGTCTTCAACTGTCTAATTTTGGTGAGCACGTGCAAATTGTAGCCTCTTTTTCCTATTTGTAGTAGAGATGAGTGGTACCCGGTGGGGTCTTCTGCTGTTGTAGCCCATCCGCCTTAAGGTTGTGCGTGTTGTGGCTTCACAAATGCTTTGCTGCATACCTCGGTTGTAACGAGTGGTTATTTCAGTCAAAGTTGCTCTTCTATCAGCTTGAATCAGTCGGCCCATTCTCCTCTGACCTCTAGCATCAACAAGGCATTTTCGCCCACAGGACTGCCGCATACTGGATGTTTTTCCCTTTTCACACCATTCTTTGTAAACCCTAGAAATGGTTGTGCGTGAAAATCCCAGTAACTGAGCAGATTGTGAAATACTCAGACCGGCCCGTTTGGCACCAACAACCATGCCATGCTCAAAATTGCTTAAATCACCTTTCTTTCCCATTCTGACATTCAGTTTGGAGTTCAGGAGATTGTCTTGACCAGGACCACACCCCTAAATGCATTGAAGCAACTGCCATGTGATTGGTTGATTAGATAATTGCATTAATGAGAAATTGAACAGGTGTTCCTAATAATCCTTTAGGCGAGTGTAAATTATTTCATTGAAGGTTGCACACGGTGCAGCAAGCATCTTGCGTGAGGCATGAACAATTACTGCGCCACCGTGTTCCCATGTTTAATACATGCTTTAATTCCTATCATCATGAAATGATATAAAGTATACACCTCAGTATTTTAATTATTCAGAGAGCTGTAATATCACGAGTGTAATGGATTCTGTGTTCTGTCAGAGGAAGAGAAAGCCCGTTTAAGAAGCACGTAGTGATTCACACACATAGAGCACATAGAAGATCAATAAAAAAACAAAGCATGTAATGTGCTACTTTAGTTACGATGGGATTTGAGAAACTAGTAAATTAAAAGATTTTAAGATGAAGTTTTTGATCTACTTTAATGACAAAATAAACTACATGATTAAAGTGGGAATTTGAGATTAAAGTTGACATTTCGAGCTTTTTTCCCCACTGTGTCCCTATTTTTTTTTCTTTTCTCTGTACCCTAATAAGCTTTCATATGACACTAAGACGGTGGGCTACGACGCGCCTTTTCACGGCAACTTTGATATCTGACAACTTTTATTTCAGGCACTGTACGAATTGGTGAACTTGAGCTTTTGAGTTTCTCTGACACTCTATGTCACTCGGTTTAAACCAACAAATAGTATGTTTTTTCTTGCCTCCACTTGGTATTCGCTAACATTCTTCTATTTTCCCTGTGCTTTTGCCACTGTCTTTTCACAGAACGCTGATCTTAAAAGGGCTATTTATATTGATTTGCATACTCAAACAGGTGTAATTCTGGAAAGAGACAGGGTGGGACAGCAGGCATGTGCACGTGTGTTACTTTTCATGCTGACTGGGATTTATGGATGGAAGAACGTGGAAGTTTGCATTCGCACAGATTTATGCATCTGGATTTTTTTGATTTTACGCACATTTCCGCTTTTGTGCTTACACCATGTTTTAGTGTGAATTCTACACACGCTGTTGTGCATGAGGCCCTGGTGCGGATCCCTACAACCTAAATAATTATCAAATTTAACTTTCCTTTCAAAAACACTTAAAAAACTGTTGCTGGGCGGGATCACACTTACCTTACGGACAATCATTTGTTTGAACGATTTCAGTCTGACTTTTGTCCATTTCAAAGTACAAAGAAAAAAATTTCAGATCACAAGTTTGCCCAGTTGTTAGTGGTGATCACCCGGGGCTCTGTTTTGGGTCCCCTTCTATTTATTATTTATTTTTTGCCCCTTGGTCATATCTTTAGGAAATTAATATTCACTTTCACTGTTATTCTGATGACACCCAGCTCTATCTGTCTGCTAAGCCTGATTCCACTCTTCCACCTTCTTCCTTTTCTGACTGTCTGCAGGAAGTTAAATCATGGCTGTCTGCTAATTTCCTTAAATTAAATAGTGATAAAACAAAGGTTCTTCTGATAGGAACAAAATCTGTTTTAGATAAATGTGATAATATTTCATTGAATATTGATAATTCTCTAAGCTCTTCTTCTTCCCATGTTAAGAGCTTAAGTGTTATTCTCAATAGTATCTTAAAATTTGAGGCACATATGAATAATGTTACTCAGTCTGCATATTTCCATCTATGTAATATCAGCCATTTACACCCATCTCTTTCAGCTACCAGCACTGCTATTCTTGTTCATGCTCTGGTTACATCTTAGAATGATTAATGTAATTCTATCCTTTCTTGTCTTCTTTACAAACTCCAGTTGGTTCAGAATGATGTAGCTTGTATTATTACCAGAATCCCTTCCATAGAATACATTACTCCAGTCCTTCAACAGCTTCACTGGCTCCCTATTAAATATTGCATTGATTTTTAAGATTCTGCTAATTACTCTCAGGATCCTTCATAACCTGGCACCTCCTTATCGTTCTGATCTTCTTCACATCTCCATTCCTTCTCGTATCCTTAGATCTTCTACCTCTATCAATCTTATTATACCTCCTGACTACCATGGAGTTTAAAGCATTCAGTCAAGTGGCCCCTCGCCTCTGGAACTCTCTCCCACAAGACATTCGTAATATTGATTCTCTTCCTACCTTTAAATCTCATCTTAAAACACATCTTTTCAACCTGGCTTATTCTGTCTGATAATTTTAGATGATTAATTTAAATTCAATTGTATTATTGTATTTATCCTGGTTTTATTGTACTGTAATAGTTTATTCATTTTATGTTGTGACTGTCGTTATTAATGTGCTCTGCATGGTGTCCTTGAATGCCTTGAAAGGCACCTATAAATAAAATAAATTATTGTTATGGTATGGGGGTGCATCAGTGCTCACGGCATGGGTGAGTTGCTTGTATGTGAAGGTGTTATTGATTCAGAGGCATATATTAGGATTTTAGAGAGCCATATATTGCCATCAAGGTGCTGTCTCTTCTCAGTACATCAATGCTTATTTCAGCAGGACAATGTCAGAAAAACTTTCTGCACAGGCTACAGCATTGCTTCATAAATGCAGAGAGTATTTGCTTGACTGGCCTGTTGCCCCTTCAGATCTGTGTTTCTTATTAAAAGTGCATGGTGCATAATGAAAAAAAGAATCAGACCTCAGCAGCCATGGACTGTTGAGCAGTTGAAGTCTTATATCAGGCAAGAACAGATAAAAATGTCAGTTGCAAAACTACTACAATTAGCATCATCAGTTCCAGGACGAAAATTGTTATTAAAAGGAAAGGTGAGGAAACACCATGGTAAACATGACTCTATCCCAATGTTTGTTGAATATATTGTAGCCATCAAATTTTAAATTTGTGTATATTTATAAAATACAATTAAGTCATCAGGAAAACCTGATTCTAACACTAGTTTTAACCTATAAATATAAATATATCTCCATGTAACCGATACATATGCCTCCCAACTACATTAATGTGTGAGCAGGTCAAAGCAACCAATCCTGCTTAGTCCCGCACATGTTTGTAAGGAGCTAGAAACTATCGTATGAACTGCACACAGACAAAGCTATTATGCAGACTATTTAGAACTGTTTTTGAATATTACAATAGCAATACCTGTAGTTATTATAGTCGTATCACAAAACTAATTTTATCTGAATTAAACCAAAGGCCTTTTGATAGCCTTAAAGATGTTTTATTTTTCATGTAAAGTTCAAGAAGTGAGTAACATCTGCTGTACAAAACCCAATAAATATACAGAATCATATTTTCATCTTGTTATTTGTGAGTAAATGCAGAGATTAATATGTGCAAGATATGTAAAGGGTGTACTTGAATGGGCATATTCAAAAGGTAAGAACAAGGTAACTTTTTAAATTTTCTCAGCCAAGAAATGTATTATACACTTATTTTATCTAAATACATTTCAGTATGAAAATATCAAATACACATTGCCAAAAGGCTGTAAAATGTTCATTAAATAATATCAACAAAAAGATTGCATCATTATATCATATCTATAATATAATTTATTTGCAAATGAGATTAAACTTCACAAATTAAAACCCTCAAGAAGAAATCTCAACCAGCAGGACTATTGACAACAAAATTACGTTAATTCAAACAGTGGCAGAACAACAAAGCAAAACTAATTTGAATTTAATGATTTAAGATACTTAACAAGGCAGTAATTTCCGATTTCATAGTACAATTATCTAAAATATATTCAATTTCTTTTTCTACATCGAAGCACTTTGCACAATAAGTACTTAGCATAATAAAAAGGAGATGGGACTCTGGCAGCTTCTCTAACATCTGACAGACTTAGAACTAAACTGGAGGTTAAAGCAAAGTCATTTCTTAAATGGGCAGGCTTTTGCAAAGGCAAAAGACTCATTCTTTTTGGATGTTGTCACTAATCTCCCATGCACTAGTGGTCTTTTAGTTGATACTTAATTACATGTAAAGAAAAACAGTAAATGTAAGAATTATCTGTCATATTTTATAATAGAATAGCATTTATCCTGGAGTCTATAAACGCTGTATTCCTGGTATAAATTTGACACAGGAAATGTGGATAGTTAAGGGTTTTACATCAATCCATATATCAAGTTTTCCATACATGCAGAGTCTACGCATAGTTGTGACAATTATGTCAGGCTTCTACTGCACCTACTATGGGCAATGAGTTGGCAATCAACTAAACAGTATGACTTTGGAATTTAAGGTGGACCAAAGTCTCCAGGACAAATACATTCAAACAAAACTAACTTAAAAGTGACAGCAGCAGCACTACCAGGTTTCCTCAATATAAATTCATAATCTTTCTTTCTTCTACTAAATGTATCCATTTAATTTTCCAAGAGGAGATTTCCTCTATGTAATGTTGATTTGCTAAGCATTAGATTCATCATACATATTTTCAGTGTTTTAATCACCCAAGCCATGCCAAATGGCATTTGAATTCTTTGTTCTCGCTAATGGCCGATCAGCTTGGCATCCTAAAAGAGTATCCCTACTACCCTACTCCTGAAAACAATAGATAGCCAAATACAGCTTGTGAATGTAAATATAAATAATTCCTTAGCACACAGTATAAATTGTTGGCATAAATTTCCATTTTAAATGTAAGCATATATTTGTGTACATTTTCAATTAAAAAAGTTGCTTCATAATTTATTAGTGCAAATCAAAATAGCACATTTCAATCAGCTGGGTACATAAAATAACAAGTGAAGTAGTTTTTTTTTTTTTTTTTTTTTGCAGAAATGGTGTAAAATGTTACAACCAAACTCACATATTCTGTGAATATGAAAAAGATTAGTAAATAGCAAGTGCCATGTTGACTTATTACAAAAAAGTCTGCATCAGCAATCAGCACAAAGTTTTGCCATATTGGCTTTCCAATATCATGTGGGAGCAGCTCACAGCAGTTTTGTGCCAAGCAGCAAAACAACAAACAGTTGCACTTCATTATTTTTTTGTTACCTGAGCATCCTCAAACCTAGAACTGCTTCTACACTTTATTAGTGTCCACATCCTTGAATGTAACTTATGGTGCTTTTTATAGTTGAGAGGAAACACATCACCTCATTTATGGCCAAGTCCAACATTCCATTAGTTCTTCCAGCTTCAGCACAGTACAGTCTCTGATGTGTGTCAGAATCTTTTTGTAGCATAAGCAAGTAAAGCTGGCTATTTTCAAATTTGAAACCACTGTGGGGTGTGTCCTGTTGGTGAAAATATTGTGAGATGCCTTCCAGTGCTTTACTCTTCACTTACAGCTTGCTCGATCTACATTATGACGTGTGTTCTTGTCTCCCTCCTCAGTTGTATTCCAGCAAGGGTACCTTCTCTAACTGGGGTTCAATGTCTCATTTCAATTCTTTTTTCGTTTTTGTGCATTTCATTCATGTTAATGTTGCCTTTGTTGATTGTGTGCATTATTCTTTGTTTTTGGTCTTGTCTATAAACTGCCTGTGTTATGTGTCATGTATTTTGTGGGTGATCCCCAAGAGGCTTGACTGCCTGCCAATCACTGCCAGGATCTTCCATAGTTCCTTGTGATTCATTTTGAGTGGCAAGTTTATTTGCGCCTTTTTTGTAGTTTTAGAGAATTAGGGTTTTTTTGACATATTTATTACCTTGCCTTAGATTTCTGTTTTGGGTACTTATGGAACTTTTTGGGACTCCAAGCTCATGACAACATTAAACTGATGGCTGTGTATGTCATATTCCAGTTTGTTTGAAAAGACTGTGATCCCATTTCAAGTGAGTTTTTAATTGTTTTTTTACCTAACTGAAGCAATTGTAGCACCAATAGTTTTTTTAGATTTGCCTTTTTTCTTCATCACATATACAAAGGTGCAGTAAAACAATGTGAGTGATTTAAGTGTGTTTTTTTTTTCAATAATTATTTTCTAGTTGTCTGTATAATTGAGACAACAACTCAATTTGGGGCTTCAATGTTGAATAATGTTTATAACAGCGACAGAAAATAATTTGTGGAAGTAAAAGGATATGCAAATCCTGCCAAGTGCATGCTGAAGAAGCGAGACGGTAAATCACAGCAGGGTACCAGTGTAAAATGCTATTGTTTAGAGCTATAATAAAGTGTCATTCGTTTAATAAACCAATGAAAAATATCATCAATTATGTTTTCTGAATAGAATTTCAGAGAAACAACAACATCAGAATTTGCGGTGGAGTTATTTAGGTAAAGTCAAAGAAGGAGAGAAGCATGAGATGCACACTGATAAAACCATTAAAATTTAAAAATGCATTACCAGTTGGTATTGCCCATGATGCTTTTAGTGTTAATCTTTTATGTAAAGCAAAAATAATTAGCTCCCATTCATAGCTTCCTTTTAACTCATGACCAGTGTACATGGCTCTTAAATTTCATCCAAAAAAATTAACTGAACAAAGAACACCTTAGGGGAAAATAGTTAGCCTTGTTACAGCCTTATCTATGCTCAAACAAAGTTACTTGATAAAGAAGTTGATGTGGATGAATTAATATTGATCTTTAACTGCAAATCATGATACAGGAGATGCACATTAAACATGTATTCAATAATATGGTTATAAAACAATTGTTATGAAAAACTGAATATACCATAAAAGTTATTTTGAGCCACTGATCACTTTCTAAACATCTTACAATACATGACTGAAATGTAGTCCACACAAGAGTTTGCAAGAATGTGCTATAAGGGAAATTAGTACTTAGTATCAAGAAAAAGTACTTTTTGCTGTGAGTGACAGATTTAAAAACTTTGGGAATTAGGAAAGATTGAAAAATAAAACCTAAAACTGATGAGCAAATCTGAGTCTTATCTTTGTACTTGTGGAAAGAACTGTTTAGACAACTTATACAACCTGATTAAATAGATTTTGGAAATTCCACTTAAAAGCAATAAACAAAATGTCAGCTCTAAAAACTGAATGCAGAGTTGCATGTCCAGTTAACAGGTCTTTCCCCCAAATTATTGCGTTTTAGTACAGCAATTTCAGAAGTGTTTGTATATATTAATTTCACTTCCTTTTGTGCACCCTTTTACCAATGTCTCTTAAAATTCAGAATGATGTTGTCTTCTTTTTTTTTGTTAACTCACCTAGTGTATTTTATACATTACTATAGTGAAAAGCAAGGGTATTTTCTTGCCTGTATGATTCAAAGTGTATATTTTTACTTTTCAGTGTACTGGCTGAATATGATGTGTCAATGACCAGTGCATTGTTCTTTTGAAAATGCATCATACAAGCAATGCAAAAGTGATTACTAGTACTAGTTATGTCATTTAAAGCTCAAATATAGTATTAAATCTGTGGTGGGTTGGCGCCCTGCCTGGGATTGGTTCCTGCCTTGCGCCCTGTGTTGGCTGGGATTAGCTCCAGCAGACCCCCGTGACCCTGTGTTCGGATTCAACGGGTTGGAAAGTGGATGGATGTATGGATATAGTATTAAATCCTATTTTAAATCATTCTCAGTAAAATGTTTTCTTAAAGCAGATTAAAGAGAGCAATAAAGCAAAACTTTCTAGTAAAAATTGCAAAGAGTTTGATGCTTCCAAAACTAACACTTAAAAATAGTACATAATTTGTTATTTCATCTTCCCATGGTGTACACTACAAGTCTTCAGCATATAATAATGGTATTAAAATCATTTGTTACACAAAAAGACTACCAACAAAAACAAAAGATTAATACGCTGGAAAAACATGTGTTTTAAAACAGGTCCCATTAAAACATCAGAAAGAAAACACCAAATATTCTCCTATATATATTTTATCATTCTGTATTTCTTCTCATTATCCATCAGCAACCCACTGCAACACTTCCTAAGGTAGAGTGAGATGGTAGTGTTGTTGAGAACTTTTAACTTTGATAGTGATGAACACAGACAACATGAGACTACCCTATAGTCATGCCAAAATGACAGATGCCAGCATATACGTACCATATGATGGGAAGTCTGGAGAGGGGTGAGAGGCCTGTTCACATATGTTTTTTTCTTTTTTATTCCTAACATTTTCCATAGTCTACAGAACTGATTTTTCTAGTGAAGAAAAATATGTATTAGTCTAGTACAATGTGTTTAAATACTGTACATGTTTGTGATGTACAGTATGTTGTATGGCTATTTTGTATTTTTCTGTTACTGTTTTAAATTTGTGTTTTTCTTCTGAGGAAAGTGCTGTATAAGAATGAAATTAAATAAATTACCAGTTGCAAAAAATATTATACAGAAACTGAACACAGAGGAGTCAAACCATTACAGACTGCTACGTGGTGCACCCTTATAAATAAAAAACACAACTTAACAAACATTGAAAAAGCACTAAGACAGTAATTGTGAGCTTGAGCATTTTTTAATCCATTTGTTCTGCTTATGTTACACTTTAAACATTAGTAACATTGAGTTCTAACATCTGGTATTTAACTACTTTCTATTTATTCAATATTTAAAAAATACTCTGTAAATGTATCACCTTATTTATTTCAATGAATAGCTTCTCAGTTCTGTAGTCATTAATATATATAGGCTGATATAATGGGAGAACTGGGGGAGCAGATGTGCATAGGACACTGCTTCCTCCGGAGTGCTAGAGGGCAGCCCCCCTGGGTTGCTGTGGCTCCACAGATTCCTGCAGGGCTTCATGGGAGCTGGAGTTCGGGACAGGCCTGTTGGGTTCTGTGGGGACTGCTAGGGGGAGTGACTGTGGAAGACAGTTAATCAGTTGCTGGCTCATAGGTAAAGGAGATCCGAGTCGATCACGATTGTGCTGTAAGCGCTTGCCTCTGATGAGTAATGCAAGGATGCAAGATTACTTGGCCACTAACCTGGCCACGACCCTGCTTGATTGTTGTGTCTGTGTATAGCAGAATGGTAGATCCCGCTATAATAAATAACCGTGCTGTGCTGTTCCTGTTTCGAGCTGAATAATCTTGGTTTTGTTAAAGCACTGAGACTCAGCCTAATGTTTTCGGGTGTAAGACAGGGACTCACACGTCACATGGTATCAGGAGTGGGGTCTTTGCACAGATGAATCCCCAAGAAATACAGCAAAGCCCACAGCAAGATGAGGCACTGGTGGCTACAGCTGCCTTGGCATGGCCACGAGATGTGCTGCCAAAGATGGCTCCCTCAGAAGACCTTGAGTGTTTCCTATCCTGCTTTGAACATATGGCAACATTGATGCGCTGGGACAGGGGAGTCTGGACAGCTATTTTAGCCCTCTAAGCAGTACAGAATCTTTCTCCCAAAAGGCTTGATGATTATGACTATGTGAAGCAACAGATCCTCCTCTGCATGACATTAAAACATACAAGATTTTATTACTCCCCCCTGAAATTTAAAGGGAAGAACTTTAAGGTTTGGACTGCCATATCCGAAACCTCAACCTGGCCACTCCTAATAGGAAAAAAGAATGCCCTGTTCCCATGGGTCTTTGCCACCTGCAGAGCACCTACCCCCGTAGTGGATAGAGAGGGGCTCGCCATAGACAATGTCAGTAAAGGAAACCAGTTTGAAATTGAACCGGAGTTGTCCAGTGAGCTGGGGGAATGAATCCTCATCCTCAAGTGAAAACCCAGGACAGCTGGCAAATTTTTCCACGTCATTGCATGCATCAACAGCCTCCACAGACCAGACACTCAATACAGACCCGGACGGAGATGAAATAGCAGTGGGAGGTGAGTGCGATACCACTTCGGATACAGTAGCAGTGGGAGACGAGTGCAATTCTGCATCAAACATGGAGGAAGCAGAGACTGTCATCTAGGCGGAGTTTGCTCGCCTACAGTTCACTGATATTAATTTGGATTTTGCATTCAGACGAGCCCAAGTTGCAAATGACTCTTATTATCAGGAGAGAGAGGACCCGAATTTTAAAACACCTCATTGTTTACTTAAGGATGGTTTTCTGTATCGGTGATTTCTGATTGTATTGGTGATGGGTGTTGGTAGTACCAAGTGAGCACAGAGAGGAGGTTTTAAAAACCGCTTACAGCTTGGGGGGTCATCTAGGCACAGAAAAGACGACGGAATACATTTCAAAACACTTTTATTGGGTGAATATGGGCCAGGATGTGGAGCGATTTTGTAAAGCCTGTCCCAACTGTCAAATAGTTCCTGCTCACAGACCCGCCAGGGCACCCCTTGTGCCGATGCCAATTTTAGATGTCCCTTTTGAGAGGGTGGGATTAGATATTGTTGGCCCGCTTCCCAGGAGTAAAAGTGGCTTTAAACTATATGCTCATGTTAATTGATTATGCCACAAGATACCCAGAAGTAGCAGTTCTGTGATGAGCAGAGACACAAGCTATTGTAAAAGCACTTTCGGATATGTTCATATGTATTGGTATCCTTCACGAAGCAGCTATGCGAAAGTTTCGGAATTAAGCAGTTACGCTCCATGGTCTATCATCCACAGATGAATGGCCTAACTGAACAATTTATTAAAACCATAAAACATATGATTCAGCAGGTGGCCCATGACAATCCAACTTCTTGGGGTACAGTTGTACCTTTCCTCTTGTTTGCTGTCTGGGAGGCCCTGCAAGCATCAATTGGGATGAGTCCCTTCGAACTATTATTTGGCTGGCAACCACATGAGGTGTTGGACATTTTTCGGGATGAATGGACAGGAACTCCCGAGATGCCCTGAGGGGGGAGGTTTGTCGACTGAGTCATTTTGCTGCAAGAGCAGATTGTTAGATTGTTCTCTATTGTGTTGGAGCATCAGCAGCGCGGGCAGGAGGCACAAAAACCTCATTTTGGCAAGATGATTAAACTCCGCAGGTTTAAGAAGGGAGATCGCATGCTGGTTGATCACATCCAATCCACATAAATTTCAGGCCGAATGGGAAGGGCCAGCAGTGGTAAAAGAGCATATGTCCATTATGTATTATAAAGTCAGAATTTCTGAGCGTCGGAAACCCATACAAATTTTGCATGTTAATCTTTTAAAGGAGTGGCATGACTATCATGAAGTCCTGGTCACGGTCGTAGTGGCACCCCAGACTGATTGACACCCAGAAAGCAGAATTTTTATCGCTGATCGAGGAGAACTCAGATGTCTTCTCAGCAACGCCTGGCCTGACAATGATTGCAGAAAACAGGATTGTCACTCCACCCGGTGTTACTATACAGGTGCCCCTGTATTGCCTACCAGAGGCAAAAAGGAAAGTGATACACGAGGACGTCCAACAGATGCTTCAATTAGGCATTATTCGGCCAAGCAAAAGTGAATGGCAGAGCCCAATTGTACTCGTCCCAAAGTGAGACGGTTCAGTTCGGTTCAGTATTGATTTTAGCTGTTTGAATAAGATTTCCAAGTTGGATGTATACCCAATGCTGCGTGTGGACAAATTGTTGGAAAAGCTCAGGCAGGCTTCATATATCTCCACCCTTGACCTAATGAAGGGTCACTGGTAGGTCCCCTTGGAGGAGTCTAGTTGTGAGAAGACCACATTCACCACTAGAGATGGGTTGTTTGAATTTACAGCACTCCCATTGGGTCTCTATGGTGCACCACTGACCTTTCAGCAAATGATGGACCAGATCTTGTGTCTACATTCCGCATGCATGGGTGCTTATCTTGACAATGTGGTCATTTTCAGTAATAACTGGGAATCTCATCTCGTCCGCCTTCGGCTGGTGCTTGATAGTTTATGGCTGGCGGGGTTGACGGCCAACCATAAGAAGTGTAAGCTGGGTCAGAAATCCACTATATGGGATATTCCATGGGACAAGGTTTACTCAAGCCTCAAATAGACATAGGGGAGATGCTTGCATATCCCCGTCCCAAAACGCAGAGGCAGGTTTGTGCCTTTCTCGGGCTCGCGGGTTATTACTGGCAGTTCATTCCCAATTTTGCACATTGGGCCATCCCTCTCACTGAATTGACAAAGGGCAGAAAGAATTGTAGTGTTGTCTGGACCGATGCCTGTGAGAGAACTTTCACAGACCTAAAAGCAGTTTTATCATCATTCCTGGTTCTGCGCAATCCAGACTTTTCGAAGGAATTTATTCTGCAAACAGATACTAGTGCTTTCGGTTTAGGAATGGTGCTCTCACATTGTTTTGAGGGGGAAGAACACCCCATCACATTTCTCAGCAGAAAGCTGATACCCAGGGAGCATAATTATTTGACTATTGAAAAAGAGTGCTTAGTGATTAAGTGGGCGGTGGAAGCCCTCCGTTGCTATCTCTGGGGACAGAGGTTTTCCCTGGTGACTGACCCACACCGGTGTGTACAACACTGAGGGGGGAGATGTAAGGTTTCTAAACTCATCTGGGACTCACCCCAATGAGACGACACACCGAAGAGCATCCTGAAGTGTGATCATTGCGTCTGGAGGAATGACACGCCAAAGAGCGTCCCAAAGTGCAATCGGCGCATCTGTGGAAGACAGTTTATCAATTGCCGGTGCAACCGCGGGCTCCCAACGAGGAAGCGGCTCTAAGCTAAAGCAGATCCAAGTCAATCGCGGTAACCGGATGGGTAATGCAAGGAACATTATAAATGCAGGGAACAGGATTACTTGATGAGGTGTATAATTGGTTCAACCAAAAACATTTATTTGCTGATTTCATTAAAAAGTTGGTATAATACTGGGAAAATTGCATCGCAAAGGAGGGTAACTACAGGTTTGTAGAAAAGTGATTTTGTTTTTGAAATTCTTAATAGATAGAGTTAAAAAACAGTGTGGAAACTTTTTGAACGTTCCTTCTATATGTCAAAAATTATCCACAATCTGATTATATTAAAACTTCTGTTGGCAGCACTGTCTTATCTGGGCCTTCTGTATGAAGTCCCTGTCTCCCCAGTCACTTCTGTGCAGGTATGCCCCACTTTAAAGTCAGTTGACAAGTTTAAATTTGCCTGTTCTGAGTGAACATGCCTTTGTACATACTAGGATCCCACTCCTCACTTGCACCTGGCAGATGCTCCATATCCTTATAACAGTATGCAGGAAAAGGTGGCTTATGAAACTGAATAATTTGATCATTTGTGCATGTCAGTATAACAGCTATCTGAATTTTTTTAGATACATTTTTTTTACCCATATGTTTGCAAAGAAAACTTGCATAAAGTAAGCTGCAGTCTTCAGGAACAAAGTGTTATTTCATGAAGTAACTTTAATTTTTTTAACCAAATGTAAAATTTGCCAGCTTAATTTAGCTTAACAAGTAGTTGTATGAAATGCCAGATTTATTTAAATTCACATCAGGATTAAGTTAAAAGGCTAAAATCACTTGCATATTTTTGAAGAAAACATTACTTTTGGGAATAAAAATGGAGACAGAAATGGAGACTTCACTAAAACGTTTAGAGCAATATGAAAATCAAAAATAAACCTTGCTTAAAAAGTAACTGTTTCCAGAGGAAAGCCTGGTAAAGGACCTCAGAATAGCATTATTATTGGGAGATCTAAACAGAATGATTAACTAATGCACCAGTGCACATTGCTAATTAATGTTAATATACATTAAACCCTCTTACCCTCAAGAGAAAGTGCATCAAATTATCCTGAAATGTAGATCAATGGAATATATAGATTACATTAGTGTTTAATTTTATCCACATGAATGCACATTTTTATTAAGATAAATCATTTTTATTTAATGATTTTTACATATATATGCCAATTCACCAAGTAGGTGAAAATCATATACGGTGCAGGTCTACGTTTTTTCAGTTTTTATGATGAGGCACCTTGCATAAAATGGGTGACTTGTTAAATAATTTAAAGATTAAAATGATAATCAATAACAAATTCAATATAAACTATATATATATATATTGTATTTGTAGCTATCATGTTTTATTTCTTTTTATGGGGTGGGACTTTGTTTTAGGACCCAACTGACTAAATAAAATTACTTTATGACAGACCTTAAAAATGATTACAACATTTTATATAAAATTCAACAAGTATTGGTTTATTACAGTGGAAAACATTTATGCTGATAGACTCAGTTCTAGTTCACAGTTCATTTAGTCTCATTTCACTTTCCTCAGGAGCATCACAGAACATATCTCGTTATGACTTTGAAACAGAGACATATCTCAAGAATCTGCAGTGCCCAAGGAATAACCCAATTTAAAGCTGAACTAACATGGTTTCAACAAATGGATACTGAGGTCTAGAGTCAGGACAAGGCAAACTCCACACTGAGGTGAATTATGAAGTTTTATTGTGATATATGTGGATGCCATTCCTGCAATCCCCCAGGCAGACACGCAGTCCAGTCCCACCCTCTGGAAATGACCCTCTATCTGCCACAGCCAGGTCTTACGTGGGGATCCCCTTGGCCTGGTCCAGGCACTCGGGTCCTCAACAATGAGGATCCAGTGAGCTGGATCACTTTCGAGGAATCGCGCCACATGGCCGTAGTGCTGTAACTGACGATCCCTTACAATGCAGGTAATGTGCCTCATTTGGGACTCCATGAGGAACTACTTATTCAACACAAAGTCAAACCAGTGGTACCCAAGGATTCTCCGAAGAGACACAGTACCAAAGGAGTCTCAGACAACTAGATAGCATCCACATCCATATTGCAAGACAGGAAACACTAGGTCTCTAAAGACTTGGACCTTCATCCTTTTGGATAGATATTGGGAGCACCACACACCCGTTTCCAGCAACCTCAGGACCCCCCCCCCATGCTCTCCCAATCTGCCTACTGACTTCATAGGAAGTGTCACCAGAGACATAAATGTTACTGCCGAGGTAAGAAAACTTCTCGACAAGGTCAACATTCTCTCCGCAGACATACACACTGCTGATGGCTGTGCGCAAGAGGTCATTAAAGGCCTGGATCTTGGTTTTTACCCAGGACACTCGCAAGCCTAGATACTCAGACACTTCACTCAGTCTCTCCCCCGATCAGTGCCTCCATTGACTCAGCGAAGATCACAGCATCGTCAGCAAAGTCAAGATCAATGAATGTTTGTTCATCAACAGATACCCCACAGCCACTGGAGCCCATGATCTTGCCCAACACCCAATCCATGCAAGCATTGAACAGAGTAGAAGCAAGAACACACCCCTGATGAATCCCTGAATCAACTGGGAAGAACACAGAGGTTCTGCCTCCACTTTGCACAGCACTCGCACTACCAGTGTACAGGCCAGCCATGATATCCAGCAACCTTGAGGGGATCCCGCATACCCTCAGGATGTCCCACAGTGCAGCTCAATCAACTGAGTTGAACACTTTACGAAAACTGACAAAGGCTGCAAAGAAACTCTGCCGAAATTCATGTTTTGTGCTCCATGAGGGGTGGCATGGTGGCGCGGTGGGTAGCGCTGCTGCCTTGTAGTTAGGAGACCCGGGTTCGCTTCCTGGGTCCTTCCTGCGTGGAGTTTGCTTGTTCTTCCCGTGTCTGCATGGGTTTCCTCTGGGTACTCCGGTTTCCTCCCACAGTCCAAAGAAATGCAGTTTAGGTGTGTGCACACATGCAGGTTAGTGTGTGCTTGGCGTGTGTGTGTGTGTGTGTGTGCACCCTGCTCGGGGTTTGTTTTCTGCCTTGCACCCTGTGTTGGCTGGGATTGGCTCCAGAAGACCCCTGTAACCCTGTAGTTAGGATATAGCGGGTTGGATAATGGATGGATGGATGCTTCATGAGAACCCTCAGTGCCAGGATACGGTCCATGGTAGACTTCTTAGGCATAACACCAGACTGCTCTGATCGCTAGTAGGTGAGCGAAGTGATCACAGATCCAATTGAGGATGACCCTATCAAGGACCTTACCTGGCACCGAGAGCAGTGTTATCCCCCTGTAGTTGCCACAATCCAGGCAATCACCCTTCCTTTTCCAGACAGGGTTTTCCAGTGAGTTGGGATGATGCCAGTCTCCCAAATGGAAGCAAAGATTGCTTGAAATGCCAGAAGAACAGCCTTACCAACAGCCTGGAGAAGTTCACCCTGGATACCACAGATCCCTGAAGCCTTCCCTCACCTCCCCTCAGCTGGTTCACCACCTGTGCAATCTCAGTGAGATTTGGTGGTTCACAGCTAATTGGAGGATCAGCCTCAAGAACCATGGACCCAGAAATATCCAACATCCTAGCCGGAGGATCACCTTTGAACAGCTGCTCAAATTAGCCAGCCCAGCGGGTCACAACTGCAGTGTCATCTTTAAGGACTGTTCCATCAGCCGCCCTGACTGCTACTCTCTGAGGAACAGATATGGATGTGCATAATGCTTCGATTCCTCTGTAAGCTGGATGTGGGCCGTTTGTCACTGAACAAACTCTTCTGACTAAGGACAGTCTGCCATGTGAAGAAGAGCAGTACAGTTCTAGCAGCCAAAAACACTGCTCTATTACTACTTTTTGATTCCTGAGGTAAACTGCGCTTCCTCTGTAAACAACATAAAACAATCAAGACAAATTATAATCTGTTATTTGATACTTGCCACCTAAGCTTAAATTTGGTCTAATTTCAGGACTAGATGAATATTAATTATATGGTAGAATCAAATAACTGAAAGATAATTTTTTCACGTTTTCACAAGATTGTATATTACATTGGCAAAAAGTCTTATTGTCATTTTTGTTATGTGTGAAGTATTTGTCGTATGTTTATTCTACGGTGATGCCAGAGCCATCTTAACAGCATTATAGGGCCCTGGGCAAAGCAGTGCACTTGGGTCCCTAGCTACACAACCACTCAGCAAGTCACAACATACATAGATAAGCGTGGGGCCCCCGGGCAACTGCCTAGTGTGGCCATGCATTAAGTACTGTTGCCTCGGCTTCTTAGATTTTACATGTTCTCCCCATGTCTTTGTGTGTTTTTTTCCCACAATGCAGGACAAAGTGGGCATTGTTCATTCTGGTAGGCCTTCAAGTGGCACACAAACCCTGTTAAGAGAAAAGATTTAACATGGAGTAAAAATGTGGCTTCGCCTCCAAAATCAGCATTCCTGAGAAAATGGCTTAACTACAGCTCTTACCATATTAGTATCATCTTTTACTTAATATGATAACAAAGCTGTAAACCAGAGATGAACTGATATCTTTGCAGAGGCCCCTTCAGACTAGAAGGTGCTAAATGGACACCTATGTTTAAACAAAGAGATATAATTTAAAGAGTGACAATTGTAATTAACGAAATAACATGCCTATGAGCAGGCACTGATTTTGCAACTGTAAGTGACTTTAATTCAAACACCAGAGGTTGCACCTTCCTTTAAAAACTGGCTTTACTCACCTGTCTTGGGGAAAATCTTCTTGCACTCTTTTGCAATCTCAAAATCTAAAATTGGATGTGCTGTTTCCTCTTTGGGGATCTGAAAACTGACAATCTCTTGTTTCTGGACCATGAAAACTGAAAATCATTCTGCCAAGCCAAGCATTGTGACGTAGCCCAATCTGAGAAGACTGAGAAGCCCCCTGTAGTTACTACAGCTCTGCACATCCTCCTTATTCTTAAAAATCGGTACCAGTCCACAACTTCTCCACAACTCAGACAAACTCACACTTTCCAAGATTCCATTAAACAATCTGGGTAAAAACTCCTCTGCCATCTCTTCTAAACACCTTCATGTATCTACAGGTACGTCATCTGGACCAACAGCCTTTCCATTCTTCACCCTCTTCATAGCTGTCCTTACTTCCTCCCTGCTAATCCATTGCACTTCCTGATTCACTATCTCCACATCATCCAACCTTTTCTCTCTCTCATTCTCTTCATTCATCATCTTTTTAAAGTACTCTTTCCATCTTCTCAACACATACTCCTCACTTGTAAGTATGTTTCCATCTTTATCCTTTATCACCCTAACCTGCTGCACATCTTTCCCAGATTTTGTCCCTCTGTACAGCCAATTGGTACAGGTCAATTTTTCTGTACATAGTGTCCAACCTGTCATACAACTCATAATGAGCCTTTTCTTTAGCCTTCACCACCTCTCTCTTTACTTTGCACCTTATCTCCTTGTACTCTTGTCTACTTCCTGCATCTCCCTGACTATTCCACTTCTTTGCTATCCTCTTCCTCTGTATACTCTTCTGTACTTCCCCATTCCACCACCAGGTTTCCTTTTCCTCCATCCTCTGTCCAGATGTCACACAAAACACCCTTCTTGCTGTCACCCTTACTACTTCTGCTGTAGTTGTCAAGCTGTCTGGTAACTCTTTATTGCCACCCAGCGTCTGTCTTACCTTCTTCCTAAACTCAACCTTGCAGTTTTCCTTTTTCATCTTCCACCATTTGATTCTTAGTTCTGCCCTCACTCTACTCCTCTTCTTAATCTCCAATATCATCCTACAGACAACCATCCTAGGCTGTCTAACTGCATTTTCCCCTGCCACCACTATGCAGTCTTTAATCTCCTTCAGATTGACTCTTCTGCATAGGATATAATCTACCTGTTTGCATCTTCCTCCACTCTTGTATGTCACCCTGTGTTCCTCTTTCTTCTTCAAATACATATTAACTGCAGCCATGCCCATCCTTTCTGCAAAATCCACGATTATCTGACCTTTTTTATTCCTCATTCTTGACAACATAACTACCTATCACCACCTCCTCTCCTCTGTTCCCTTCACCAACATGTCCATTGAAATCCGCTCCAATCATCACTTTCTGTCCCTTGAGTACACTGTCCATCAGTTCATCCAACTCACTCCAGAAATTTTCTTTCTCATCCATCTCACACCCAACTTGCGGGGCATATGCACTAACAATATTCATCATCACACCTCCAGCTTCATAGTCATCACTCTGTCTGACACTTTTTTCACTTCCAAAATACTCTTGACATATTGTTCCTTCATAATAACCCCTACCCCATTTCTCCTCCTATCCACACCATGATAGAACAATTTAAATCCACCTCCGGTCCACATGGCCTTACTCCCTTTTCCATTATGTCTCTTGCACGCACAATATATAAACCTTCATTCTCTCCAACATATCAGCTAACTCTCTCCCTTACCAGTCATACTGCCAACATTCAAAGTTCTTACCCTCAGTTCCACTCTCTTTACCATCTTCCTCTCCTCTTTCCTCCGGACACGTCTCCCCCCGTTCTTCTCCTTCTTCAGCCAACAGTAGCACAATTTCCGCCAGCACCCTTTTGGCTAACAGTACTGGTGGTGGTCGTTGTTAACCCAGGACTCGACCAATCCGGTATGGAAATCTTAATTGTTGTCCTCATGTTGATCTGGCAAAATTTTACACTGAATACCCTTCCTGACATAACCCTCCCCATTTATCCGGGCTTGGAATCTGCATGAAGAAACACACTGGTTTGTGCATCCCCTGTGGCTGGGTTATATTTAATATATAGTATGTGACAATAAGATATGTATAATGAGAGCAAACAGCAAGCAATCTGGGAGTAAAAACCATCTGGTAATGGCTCCACAGGAATAAGAAAATATATTTTTTAAAGTGCATTTCCCACAGGTAAAATAAATGTAGCTTGAACAAAACATTCAAACACAAAAACAGTATGTACAAAAAACACTCTCAGTGAGGATTGTTATTCCATTGCAACTGGTAATGTACATAAACTACTGCATAAGATAAATGATACACAGTACTATGTGAATAACAGTGGGTTGGCCAAATTGCTCTTAGCATGTTTTACAGAAATGAGCAACTATTAGAATACTATGATATAACATGCCTTTCCTCTGTTCATATATGGTGAAATGTGTAACCTCTTTACTGCAAACATTCTGCTGAATGGAACAGAAAAAAAATCCACTTTAAAGAATATTTATTTCTTTATAGGTAGATATTGTTGTATCACTGTTGTCTAATGGCAATCAGTAGTATAACCATACCGCTCAAATAATGTGGTTAAAGTCACACCATTTTAAGATAATTATATTAAGCACAAATATCCATCCATTATCCAACCCGCTATATCCTAACTACAGGGTCACAGGGATTTACTGGAGCCAATCCCAGCCAACACAGGGCACAAGGCAGGAAACAAACCCCAGGCAGGGTGCCAGCCCACCGAAACAAACCCCAGGCAGGGTGCCAGCCCACCGCAGGGCACACACACACACACACATTAGGGACAATTTAGAATCGCCAATGCACCTAACCTGCATGTATTTGGACTGTGTGAGGAAACCTGAGTACCCGGAGGTAACCCACATAGACACGGAGAGAACATGCAAACTCCAAGCAGGGAGGACCTGGAAAGCAAACCCAGGACTCCTAACTGTGAGGCAGCAGCGCTACCACTCCACCACCATGCCACCCTAAGCACAGATATTTTAAATAAAATGTATTGTGCAGTACTCAATTACCTGTAATGTTAAAAGCTAAAGGGTCAAATTAACTTTAACAAAAAATAGTTATTGTTAAGTTACTAAAGAATCTAAAATTAAATGATTGCAAAAGCATTATGTTTCAGATCTTATCTCTTCTTAATGAAAACTGTTTAATTTTCTCAAGGAAATTGGGGGTAGGTTTTTATTTATTTCATCTTCCTGAAACCTTTTTCCACCTTATTTTTATTTTAAATGAACAAATCCTTTCCTAAGCAACACTACGCAACTAATGTAGACTGCAGTGTCGAAATGATTACTACTGATCTCATACTAAGTCATCTCCTGGAAATATGGACAACTCTGTCTCTATCTACGTTAGTTGTTTTGGAATACTTTGGAAAGCTACCAAGTGAAAATGTAGGCAGCAAATCTAAAAATGTTTAGTGTTTAAATCATGCTTTAATAAACTGCAGTTTTAAGATGCTGATGGGCCAATTAGAAATGATCTGCGTTTGCACTGTCTTTGACAGTACCAGCCCATAAGTCTCTAATTCACTAAATATATATCTTCCTGTTATAACCCAAAGTTTAATATTGGTGTTAATAATTAGTATGTCACTTCTGATGAATGCTTTATGATTGAAGCTTAGTACCGATTGGTGGATGTTGCTAGTAACTAAGAATTAGTAGTGAGCAGTCAGGAAGCTACTTTCATATAATTTTATCATATAATCCTGAAATATTTAACAATGTTTCTAGCTTTATATGAAATAAATTTTTGCTTGTGAAAGAATAGTAATATGTGGCCTTGACTACGGTTTTTAGAAGGACACCTATTTAAAAGCATTATTTCCAGTCATATTAGGCTGGACTAAATATCCTTAGTTTCGCTGAATGCTGGAGGGCACAGATCAAAATCTTAATAAAGCCTAGGTTTATTTTTATACATTTTGATTCATTTCTGTGACCTTGGACACAGTTCTTCACTAAACATAAATAAATCTAAACTAGAGATTCCCACAGTGCATGCACATTATGGAAGTTTACACTATGTATGCATAACTATTACAAAATAATAGACAGATGCATGCATAGACAGCTCATCATCTTACACTTCTGTGATTTGCCTGAATCTCTTAAAGTCCTGTCAAGGTCATTAATAAGCATTATGCTTGTTCATTCAATTGTATTCAACTTGACTGTCAGCTGTGTCTGCAGTCAATCAAAAATGAGGAATGTATTGTACTTGTTCTAACAGGGAGATCACAAAAGTTATAGTAATGCAGTGACTTACTGTTAAATAATAAAAAAATAAATGAATGAGCAAATTGGTTAACATTGACATTTTCTGCAGTGGAGGGATGGTTGCTGTCATTGTACTGAAATTTAAAGTTATTGCAGCAATGTTTCTTTTGTGGGAATCATTACTTCAGCTGTTCTCATTTTTGTTGTACAATAAGTAAGAAATAGGTTTGGGGAAAGAGACTGAGTATTCATATTATGGTGATTTTACCCAGTCTAATTGTAAGTGTTTTATAGAAATAAATTTGTTTGTTCTAATTAAACTGTTGTTTAGATATACTTTTTTCAGCGTTTAGACTGTGGATTCTAAAACAGTTTTGTTTGAGAGGCAAAGATAGCATCATGTGGTGTTAAAAAGCCTTGGCAGGCCCTGTCACTCACACAAAACTTAGAGGTGATTATGAAGACACTTCCTTGAGCCCTCTTGAACTTACCTCCCCGACCTGTCCATTGTCATTCAGAATGTGTACTTGCTTACATTTACTAACAACTAATGGGGATAAACCACTACAGCATTAAAATAAAACCAGTTAAAGAGGTGTATAATAAATGTGTAAAGAAAAGCAAAAGCAATCTAAAAAAGCAGATCAAAAATATAAAAGCTGATAAACAGCACATAAAAAGATGGGTCTAGAATGTTGTTTTTCTTTGTCTTCCCTTTATTACTTTTATAAATAATATAATTTTTTAAATTAAATTCAACTTCAACACCATTCTCAATCATTTTTAACAATATTAATTGCCCTAGCTAATATAAGGTTAAAGATGACCACCTGTTTTTAATATCTAGCTTAACACTGTTTTGAAAATGTCTGCTGTGGCAGAATAAAGAGCAGCAACAAGCTATGGAATTAAATGATGGGTTTTCATTAACAGCAAGAATCGGCTTCTCATTAAGAGATTGGTTGGAGTGGAATTGGTTGGAGTTTGAAATCCTAGTTTAGCTGGCCATCTGTTGGCTCGTTTCACATCTCATTTCTGTTTGGCTGTCACTTAATGAAGAAAGGAATAAACTCAGAGAACGGAATCCTTAAAAACATGGCTATTAAAATGAAGGGAAAGAAGTTAATTAGCAGTGAAAACTGGTCACTGATTAGGAAAAGGGTTAGAATGAAAACCTGCAATGACTGCAGCCCTCCAGGCCTGGAGTTCGACACCCCTGCAATAATGGGAGATGGTGCCACATATTGTCCTTGATCTTTTCTAAAATGAATCTGTATCATTTAAAAAATTCTGAAGCAATCTGCTTCTACCAATATTTTTGTCAACTGGACTTAATGTAAGGTACATTTAGATAGCTATTCGCCTCTATGCAGCTTCTTCATGAACTTTGTAAGTATTATTTATTCATTAATTTTCTGAACATGCCTTTTGCAGTAAAGCATTGCAGGAGTCCAGGCCTGTTATAGTATATTGTGTACACATCCACAGTCACTCACTCGGACTGATTAGCCTAACAGTTAAGATAATATGCACCTGGAGAATAGTAATGGACACATTTGGAAAATTTGACAATTCTACACAAACTATAACCAATTTAATTAAGATCCTCTGAAGCCGCAACATTAACCACTACACCACGAAAAATGACCTTTTCCTTCCACACCATATGTACAATAAGGGAGAAGGAACAAATACATTACAAATACAGAATACTATATAAATAGTAAGGCTCTTATTAATATATTTCAAAATCAATTTTGAGCCTGGCAGGAGCTAAGTATATCATAAAACATTAACCCGATTAAATAGCAAAACCTTTTTTCTGCCAGTTTGGTGAAGCAGTGTTTTTTTGAAAAGGCAGTATAACAGTACAACGCAGTTCAGAAAAAATTAATGACTTGAATTAGGAGCGTACAAAACTGAAAACTCTTAACACTGCAATAAATTTTTAAAAATTTGGTAGCAAAATGTATAAAATGCCATAGGGCTCAGATGGCATCCATGAAAACAGTTTAAAATTGCAGTTTTTCCTTGATTAGAGAGTGCACCTTGATCGACAGAAGTAACTCGCTAGGAAAAACAAAACAAAAAACTGTAACAGCAGCAAAGGAAAAGCTGATACAACAAAACGATTAATGTGTAAACAAAAGCCAGCATTTAACTTCAATGAATACTTATAGTAATTCTGATATGTATTGCTAAAAGCTTGAAAAATAAAGTCAGCAACCAAATAAAATGCAGCTGTGAAGGATTTATGGATTGACTTTACGTAAAGTATCTTCCAATGTAAGTTAAATTATCCACAAAATAAAATAAGAAAAAAATAAACACACTTTCAATGCCACACATAATTACTTTGTTGCATGCACCGTGGATTTTTGTCAAAAACTATGTACTGCTTGTATGGTGAAGAAAAATAGTACATCTTCAAGAATGTTTTTATAATTCACAATTTCCACCTTTTCTTATCTTCTACAGAACAAAAGGAAATTAGCTGACTTAATTATTACATTTTACTGTCACTTAAGAAATTAAAAGATACTGTAAACTACCTGAAATATAAATATCAAGACTGCAGACAAAGGTACATTTTAAAAAATCAGAAGTTCTTTGATTTAACTGCAACTTTCTGGCCTATTGCAACCATGAAGTAAGGCTTTTTTTACCACAAGACTATCAAACTGGTCACAGCAGGATCTCTCCTTTAAATGAGATAGAACATTATAGCTGTGCAGTCTTCAATAAATACTCTCTGCAAAGACGGCAGATGGAAAATGAAGCTTAGTGAAACAGTGATAAAGAGAGAAGAGGAATCAGCAGGAGGCAAAGGGGTATTCTGAATTTTTGAAAAAGGCATTAAGATAAATCAGTGTGTCTTTCTGTATAGCCACTTAAAGCCTATCATCTTTACCGCAATGAACATAATTTTTGGACTTTCCCTTTCCTGGAGGATGAATAATTATAACATGTCTATAAGCCATCAAGTAATGTATGTATGATGAATCTACTCAATCTTTTTTAAGAAGTGTAACTGCTTTGTGACAAACATCTCTAATCGTAGCAAGCCTAAATCATCTGAAAATTTGTAGAAGATAGATTATGAAGAAATTAATGGGGATAAACAAACAGCTAATAAAAAAGAAAGTTCTAAGTTCGTTAACATTATTTTTTAAAAATGTAGTGATACATCAATAAGTGCACCCTTGCTACCTATGAAACTTGAGCAATTCATTTTTTTTATGAAACAATGAGCGCAAAAAAAGGAAGTTCACTCTGGATGTATTTCATATTTGTTAGACACTCGGACAAAATCAAATGTGGTGTTTGCAGCATAGAGTTAAAAAGCAAGAATTTCAGAAATGTGAAGACTCACTTTAACTTTAAATACAATGGACAAAAGAATACCAACGAAAATTTGCCAGGAAATAGTGCAAATGCTAAACATTTGGAGGCAAAACTGATAATGTCATCTTGTCTGTTAAAACATTAAAAATTTAATTATTTCAACCTGACTATAAAAACAAAGGAAAAGCATTTGTCAATTCGTTTATAGAGTCTGGCACACACACTCGATTGAGCAAAGTGCCTAATTTTAACATGTACAGTGAAACAAAATACCCTTTGTTCTTTTATGAGGTTTACCTAAAACTGAAGCTGAAATCAAATTTCAATTTTTTTTCAAATTAAAAATGTACTTTAGAATTAAAGTGAAAAATAAAATTCAAATGAAAGCAACTCTGAAGCAAAACTGGAAATTAACAAAAATTGAAAATAAATATGAAGATAAAATATAAATAAAAACTAATTCAATAATAAAACTAAAATAACATTGTTATGTCAGCAGTGGCTCTGAAAGCCAGACTTCTCAAATTGAGGATGGACTGTCTTAGACTGTAATGATCCTTAGGGCTGGATGTTGTACAGATGAAGTATTTCAGGTGGATGAAAAGAGTCATGTAAATGTAACTTTTAGTTACATAGCAGAATAGCTTGACATTTACTTGCCTCCATAGGTGTTATTTTTTCAAGAACTGCATCTGCTCCATGCCCAAAACAATGAAAATGTATCTGGATTGTAATTAATCAATTAATTAATTGAATTTTCATTCGGCATCCCAAACCTACCCATTGATTTAAGAACTATGACTGGATTACTAAGAAAGAGTAAAAGCTGTAACTGTGTATTTCTGAAAATAACATTATAAAATTATAAAATTGAATATATTTAAAGGTTTCTGGGGCAGCACATACAGTAAATTTAGGTTTCATTCCTCATGTGCTTCCATCCAAGTTAATGAGTGTTACAAAAATGTTCCACTCCTCTGCCTCCTTAAATCCTAATACTGTGGAAGTTTAATGAATTCTATGAATGATAGGTTCCAGGTACTTATACCTTACCCTCCCAAATAAAATAGTTTAACGTGCAAAAATGCAGTGACATCCTTATATCCTTAATATACTGTATGTCTCTCTATGATATTTCAACTTTTAATTAATTAACCTTATTGCATGCCTGTACTAGGCTAACCTGAAATAGGAGTGTGCATTGTGTGAATGGCAAAGTTTAAAAAAGAAGGGCGGCAAAAACAATATTTCAGCTGGTAAGCCGCACATCATCAGTTTTGTATCAATTTTGCTTCATCATCTCTGGCCTTTTCCTGCCATCAAAATAAGAAACTTGCTTCACTTTTTGCAAGTCAGAAGCTCAGCAAGTAAGTTCTCTCTACTAATAATGACATTAAAGTGTCCCCACACTTTCAACCTATTTCATAATTCTCCTCAGGTTATTTGATATTCCTAGTAACTAATTTTGCCTAAATTCCATCAGGCATTTAGTTTTAGCAGAGACACTTATTGTGCTAAGCAAGTAAATAGCATTTTTGTTACAGAATAGGGTAAAGTGTGCTCCTCCCTCTCTCTGCCCCATAGACTTAGACTTTCAGCATAGGCTAAAATTTAAAGCTGGTGTGTCAGACAGACACAATTAAAGTTTTTTTCTGTAATATTTGGCTATGAGGTTATCATTTTACTACATTCTACATTTTTCACTTCTTAAACTTTAATGCCCATCCAAGCCCAAATAAACCAGTAAGTCCTGAAATTCACCCATCATCCATATTTTAATCAGGTGAAACAATAGTTACCCTCAAGGTAGCTATCTCATGGACTGTCTCAGTGAATGCTCCTAAAAACTAGTTAGAGTGTTCAGCCCTTTCAAAGACGTGGTATTCAGTGTCTGAAAGAGTACCATCTATAGGAGACTTCAACACTCCCTTGGAGACTGATACTTGGATAAGAATGATGGGGAAGAATGGCTCACCTAGTCTAATGCTATAAAGACAATTACTGTATGATTTCTATGCATGTCATGAAGTGTTCACAATAAGCACCATGTTTTAGTAATATTAAAAAGGCAAGTTTATAGGGGGATATTGTAGTCATGGGGGACTTTAACTACCCAAATATTAACTGGGATAACCTTGGAAATAGCTGAGTTTTAAGAAGTAATCAGTGACTGTTTTTTAACAGAGTATGTTAAAGCACCAACGCAGGGTGAATCCTGCCTAGATTTAGTATTTTGTAATAATCAGGATAGAATTGAGGGTGTAGACAGAACAACTTGTGTCAAGTGACCATAATGTAATACAGCTCTCAGTGTTTTGGAAGATTGTGGATACAATGACTATAACTGTTACGTTTAACTTTAGTAGTGCAAATTTTAAGCATATGTGGCAAAGTCTAAGAAGGATAGACTGGGATAAACTTTTAAGTGTGGAGACAGCCAAGGGAGTAGTGGAACAGGTTTAAAAATGTTTGACATGTAATACAGGACAGATACATACCTAAATTTGGAATTAGTAGGAAATGAAAAAAAAACAAAAATCTCCGCAGTGGATTAATAAAGAGTTGAAAAAGAATCTGCAAATGAAAAAACAGCTGTATAAGGTTTATAAGATTAACAACTCCAGTGTGAATCATAGGGTGTATGAGAGCACGATGGCAACCATTAAGAAGGATATTAAGGGTGATAAAAGGCACTTAGACAGGAATATAACAGATTAGGAGAAAATACACACAGTGAAATAGCAGATGCTGTAAACTCGCATTTTTCTGAGGTCTTCATAAGTGAGGAAAAAGATAGCCTCTCAGTGGTAAAAGGGTCTACTAAGGAGGTACCAACTGATTTGGAAATTGTAGGGGAGAAGTACTGCTTAGATTAAACAGGCTGAAATCAAACAAATCACCAGGACCAGATAATATTTATCTTCAAGTTCTTAAGGAGGTTAGCAAGTATACATATAAACTCTTGACACATACTTTTAAGATGTCAGTGAGAAATAGAAAATGGCAAATAATATCCTGTTATATAAAAAGGGTGACCAAGCATATCTAAGCAACTATAGGCCAATAAGCTTAGCGTGTATCTCAGGAAAATTATTGGAAGGAATTAGTAAAGTTAAGATTGAGCAACACATGACAAAAACAGGAGTCTTAGTAAACAGTCAGTATGGGAGCAAAATTGTCTCAGATAAAGAAAGCAGAGAATTATGGTGTGAAGAGCCCTTTCAGAATTTGCTGACATCAGAGTGGTGTTCCACATGGGTCAATGCTAGGGCCCCTGCTATTTTTAATATACAGGGGTGGGCAAATGAAGGTTTACAGTTAACGAGTTTAACAAGATTGTACATAAGTGCACTGTGCCATTGTGACATTCTTTTGAGTTAATGATAATAAAGCTATTGTTATAATTATAACCTGCATATCTGTAAACCTGTTGTTTGACACTTATTATAGTGCTGCATATAGGGGCAAGTTTCTCTGAACAGGGAAAATATGTTCTAAGAGCCAGCTTCCATTGTCAAAATCTGATTAGCCTAGATCAGTTCTACCAATGACAATTGACACTGCAGTCAGATTTCGTCCCCACATCCAAGTTATAATCTTGGGTTAGACTGTGGAAGGTGATATGTAGTATAACAATTAATTGGCAACTGATAGTGTTATTAAAGGGTTAAGTGTTTGATAATGTTGAACTTGTGTGTACTACCTGTGTATTCCCTGTGCTTACATATTTTTCTATGGGTACTCCACTTTCTTTTCACACTGGAAAAGGATACAACTGGAATCTCTAAATTGGAGTTTTGTATATAAATGAGGTGGAGGTGCATTAATGTGCCCTGTTATAGCCAGTTGTAAGATCTTGTATTCGGTCAGCTTTGTACTGTATATGTGGATAATTAACTGATTAATATTTATTGAGAGAAAATACACAAGACCAAGATTTTTTATTTATCTTCTTGAAACTATCAATTTGTGTATTAACCTTGTCAGCATCTGATCAAAATACTATCATTTGCAACTATCACTAAATGAAAGGGAAGGGACCGCTACTAAGTAAAAATGCATAACAAAACATCATCACTTAGCCATCACAGAACAACACTTTGGGATTCTACCTTAAATACAGTGTGTGATTCTCCGTTTAATTTCTCACACTGTAATCATTGCTTTGTGCTGGTGTGTTCTTAAATTGGATAAGCATAATAATCTGGAAAATTCTGCAAACAATCATTTGCAGACTTGACAGAATCGAAACTGTCAATAACATGTTTGCATCCCAAATTCACTTACAAAGAACAAATAAAAAAGCAAAACTAACAGAGGCTGGCCTTACCTTGCAACAGGGAAATTAAGAATCTTCCACAAGGTGAACTAGATTAGCAGGAGGCCTTTAACCAAACAATTAAAGCTAGCAGCAACATAATTAACTTAAATTGTCATTTGCATATCCAGCTATTATCTCAAAGCAGACATTGTTCTTGGCCGTTAAACCACAACTGAATTATCTTAACATGCAAACATTTTGTTAAAAGCTGGCACTGTCAACAAGAACAGTGCTTCTGCCACCAAAACACCAGGCCTATCAATAAAACCACATCATCTTCAAATGCCGACCTGAACCCAACATACTGTATCTTCAACAAGCCAGCACCAAGGCACTTCATGGCATTCAGGGGAATCCTGCAAGTGCCAGTATGCCATTGAGTGTAGGAATATGTTCAAGTATGTTAAATCAAATATGATAAGGCAACAAAGCTTGTCATATAAAGTCAGCCATTTAATATTTAAGACTTTGATGTACTGTACTGTTCTCGATTAAGGTTTTCAAACTCTTTGGTGCCATACTTTTGAAATCATTCAAGAAAGTGCAGTTCCAACAGATAATTCACATTAAAGTCTCAATCTTTTTTTCAGCACATTCTTAACTCATCTAGAAGAATCAATTTCAATTCATTTCAATCCTTCCAATATTATAGCTTCTGCTGAAGGCAAAATCTTTTCCCAAAACCCAAAGTGGAAAAACACACAAAACAATAAAAACCCAAGTATGTACACTGCTTGTTACTTAATGTTAATACTCATAGACAATAAAAGATAAAGAAAGCCCTTTGGAAAAGCAGTCGCGTACAGACAGTGGAATCCTAAATATCACAGTCCTTTTCAGCCAAGCATTTAGCAATAAACATCTTTGTCTTTAGACTGGCTTCAAGATCTATGGGGCTATGTCAGACATGTTCTTAAACTTTAAAAGTGTTTTCACACAAATATCATTTGGAGAGGGTGTTTTGAACTCTGGAGCGTTGTGTGAATATACCAATTAGAAATAGCAACTTTGATATGGTATCATTACGTCATTGCTGCCCGTAATTTGGCAAACTCACCATAAAAATAAATACATACTCACATACAAATGAAACACAATTTACATAAAACAGCTTACATGTGTACCTATCACTCAGGGCAAACCTAGCATCTGATTCATGTTCGAAGCTTCTCTGTCTCTTTAAGATTGAAGTTTATTTTTTTGAAAATAAAAGCCATTTGAGAGTGTATCACTCAAACCTGAGCTTTGATCAATCAAAGAATTAAACCTTAAATCTCACCCTGCAAAAACGATGCAGGCTGCTTGGGCGTCCCCTTAATGCAAATGCTTTTTAGGCATGATGCTGACACTAGTACATTAACTATGATACGATATAATAAATGTTAATCAAACACTCCAAAATGAACATGATCAACAATTACTGTATTTACTGTAATTTGAGATAAGCTAAATGGGGCGACATTCATCTACTGTAGTAGACTACTAGTGTGAATACAACAGCTTCAAATGAAAAGGAAACTCACCTGATACATCTACTGTCCAAATGAAACTGAGGCACATTTTGTCCTTAGCATTTCTTGACATTTGCTATAAAGTCACCTAGATGAAATAAATCCTTTCAGTATCATGTGAATTAATAATAATTATAATCCCAAACAGCTAAAAAAAAAAAAAACATAACAACGAATAAAAACATATATGTTGAGTAGCAGATGACAAAATGAAAAACTATAGCAGTTTAAATATACAACAAAGCAGGATAATTAAAAAAAAAATAAAACAGGCAAGATAAGGTGATGCAGACAAAAATCCAAGTAAAACAAAAGCAAAATTTAAATGATGTTAAAATCCTTCAAAGCTATGTTAAATAAGTGTGTTTTAGGTAATTTCTTAAAATGGTGAACAGTTTTGGTAGTCCTGATATCTGTTGACAGGGTATTGCAAAGGTGGGGAGCCCTTCAGGAAAAAGCTCCATCTTCCATGGATCTAGGTTCACAATGTGAAAGAGCAACAGAATGGAGAGAGTACAAGCGAACATAGGGACTAACCAGATCACAAATGTAAGAGGGGATGTGCCATGGACTGGTACAGATGCAAGGGTCAGAGTTTTGAGTGAAATGTACACCTGAACAGGGAGCCAGTGTAATGGTGAGGCTACAGAAGTGATATGATGATGTGATAAAGTAATAACAGCTCGAACAGCACAGCTTGGCGCATACTGGACCTAAAAAGGGAATTTTCAGGTAAACCAACGAAAACACATTACAATAGTGTAATCAAGATGTGATAAAGACATGAATAAGCTTTTCAGCAGTAGTTTGTGACAGAAATGGCGAGAGTCTTTCAAAATTACACAGGTTAAAGATGGAAGTTTTAGTAATATGTTTATTCTGCGTCTCACTTGTTGGCTGACTGACAAAATAACTCCAAGGTTATGGTCATTGGTGGTAGGTAACACCTGGATAATACTAGCAGATAGACTAAAATGACTACCTGTATGCATAGAAGAAGGACTGCTAATTAAAATAACCTCAGTCTTTGAACAGTTTAGTTGGAGGAAATTGTGTTATATTTATGACTTTATTCCTTGCATGAAAATGGTAAGAAGAGAAGAAGTAGAAGTAAATATTGGTATTACACCAGTCTAGACTTCAGTATCATCTGCAATAACAATTATAACCCATATCTCATTTCCTTATTATTTTCCGTAAGGGTAAAATGTTGATGTTAAACAAAGTAGGCCCCAGAATAGAGCCCTGCAGTAGACCATCATGTATTTTGGCAAAGTGAGATGTTTTATTACTCATGAGACCAAACTGAGGATGGTCTAATAAATAGGACTTAAACCAGTTAAGCACTGTTACCAGATTGCCCATACCACCTTTCCATACCATTAATTAAAAGGGTGTGGTATACCATGTCAAAAGCAACACTCAGCACTTAGTCAAACAGTACTAAGATGCTGAATTCCCCTAAATCAGTCAAAATAAAGAGGTCATTCATAACGCTGTCTAGAACAGATTCATTGTTGTGTCCTGTTGTGGAGCCTGATTGCAATGGGTCCAGTAAATTATGAAGAGACAGATGATTGTGTAATAGAGCAGAGACAATGCATTCAAGTGTTTTTAAAGATTGGTTAGTAGTCAGGATAGATTGCTCACACCACACCCTGGCTTCAAAGGAAGGTGGAACTAGTCCAGTTGTGAGGCAAATGAAAGATAAACAATTTTTGAGGATGGATGTGGGGAGTGGGTCAATGACACAGGTAATAAACCTAATTTTTGGCACCACATTAAAAACTTACTCCACATTTACAGTAGCAAAACTTAAGGAAGCAATAGCAGAAGGAATAAAGGGATACATCTCACCTGGTTCAAAGGAAGAGGTACTAGACAGAGAGCACTGATGTCATTTTTATTAATAAAATTGTTAAAAAATGTATTAAATGTTCAGTAGCAAAATACACTAGGTTATTAGTCAGTTTAAGCAAACTTTTAAATTGTATTAAATACTATTTTAGAATTGGCAGGACTATCATTAATAACTTGAGAAAAATATTATGATCTAGTTGCTTAAAGAGTGTTATTATATTCTAATTGATTTTTTCAAACATGTGTCCATGAAGAGTAAGACTTGACTTTTTATATTGCCAGTTAGGCTGCTTTTCTGTAGTTTTAAGTGTATACAACTCAGTTGTGTTGCATGAAAAAAGATTTACCAAAAGAGATAGACCATCTTTTCATTGTGGCACACTGATCCAAACGAGATGCAAATGCTGAGTTATACTAATCCACAGAGTATATAGTTGAAAGCTCAGCAACAAAATTAGAGAAGTAGTGTGTAATTTTCATGTATACTTCTAATTATCAGATAATAGACATTCGTTTCCCAGAGCTGTGTTTGCTAAACAAAACACATACTTATTACAAATGTGGCACTGCACAAATGCCGTTCATGTTAACCCTCCATTATAATTTTCTCAAGAAACAAATGCTTGTGCCAAATGAAAAAAGACCTCAACCTGCTCACAAGATGATTATCTCTACATTCTGGTTCACTTGAAAGTTTTCTGTACTAAATACATAGTTAAACAAACTACTGCATAAACTGGAAAACCCCTTAAGACAACTATACAATTTGAAAATGCTGAGATCAATGGGTACAAACAGTTGGGTGCAGTTTATGTCCTCAGCATACTTGACATACTTTTTGCCCCATCAGAAAAGAGTGTTTATCAAAAAATATTAACTCTGAGCTCTTCCTGCCTTTCCAAGGCCATTTAATGCTTAGACTGCTATTAAACAATTGTACTTCAGCTCATCTGCTTCTAGACAGAGTGCGTAGCTACAACAGTCTTTAACTAACATGTTCCTAAGTTAATTGTTACACCCCTTATGCTATTGACATATTTTATACAGTACAGTATACTATACAGACAGTATTGTACAACAGTCTTATGGCACCCAAGAACAATCAAAAATCAAAAATAACATCATAATCTCTGACCTTGAAATATACTAAAACAATCCCTCTATGATGCATGCCCAATGTTATCAGGAGCAGCAGGTTGTTTCCTCCCTTATATTTAGTGCTGTGATGATCACTGGCTTTCATGTGACCCTAAACTGTGCAGGTTAAATTTACCCTTCAGCACATGCACAATAAAGAGTATACCTATGACTTTTGTTCTATTCTTGTCATTCGATTGCACACATGCACATCCTTAATCTAGGCCTAACCAGCTGTCACAGGACTTCTGGAACATGTGTGTGTATGATGATACTGACTATGGCAGGCAATATCTTTTGCCTAATAGCACAATACTATTGTGTAATAATGCAAAACTTTTGTGAAGTAATGCAATAATTATTGCAAAATAATGTAATACTTTTTGTAAAATAATGCAATACTTTTTTCAAATAATACAGTGTCACCGCAAGACAAGTGTATTAGTGAGTCTATATCCATCCATCCATTATCTAACCCACTATATCCTAACACAGGGACACGGGGGTCTGCTGGAGCCAATCCCAGCCAACACAGGGCGCACGACAGGAACAAATCCCAGGCAGGGCGCCAGCACACCGGCGAACACATACACATACCCACACGCCAAGCAAAAATAACAATTTAGGATCACCAGTGCACCTAACCTGTATGTCTTTGGACTGTGGGAGGACCCGGGAAGCAAACCCAGGTCTCCTTACTGTGAGGCAGCAGCCCTACCACTGCACCACTGTGTTGCCATAACACAGTGTTTTTTTTTTTATTGGCAGTACTAAGTTGACGTAGAAACACAAAATAAGTATAAGCTTAGTATATCCCTTGAACAAAATGCACAATAAGAAACAGGCACATTAAGTACAAAAAGAAAACCTTGGCTGAATAGCCATTTCCCTTTTTTCCTATAATACAGAGTTTTCAGATACACTGATGGTTTCTGCTGCCAACCATCATGTGGGGCCTGGGCTCCCTCATCATCATCACCATCACCACCATCATCATGATTAGACTCACTAATGTCTGTCCCTTGTAACTAAGTAGTTGTGTTGCTCCAATTCAAGAGTACCAGGAATACTGAGCCTGAGACAAAATCTAGCAATTTCAGGCCCAGTTAATATAGCAACCAGCCTTCCTATACAGTACTTATCTTTTGCTTTTCTTTCTGCACGACCACCAAGTTAGGTGTTAACAACATTTTTTTTTACCGAGAACCACAAGTCTAATTGTCAATTGTCTAATTGTGAGCTGCACAATAAGAATTCAAACAGTTACCTTAAAATGGGCATTACACATAAACTGTTTACCTGGAAAATCTATAAATATTTACTATTTTTTAAAATCAAATCCTCATAAAAATACCAATGAAGAAGAGCACTTAACAAAAAGAAAGTAGAACACCTTTTTAAAAGTAGCAAGGACAAAACCATCAACCCAGCTCTGTTTTTTTATTGTGTTTATAAGAATAATTTATTAATAACTGAAAATATACTATACAATTTATTTGAACAAATTTCTAAATAAAATGAAACTTTTTAAACAACAAATGCTTATATTACTGAGCTTTATGATGCAAGGTGAGTGATGGCACATCAAAGTTGTTTTTGCTGATTTCTGTCCGTGTAAGGTACCCAGAAGCATGACTGACTTAGCCACATACATATTTTCTGATTAATACACACTGAATAAATCAGTAAATGATTATGGTACTTACTGACTAGACTGGAAAAATGACTTTATTTTTTTATATTTATTTGCTTGTTTTTTTTTCACTCGATATTTTAGATGAAGAAGACTGTAGACATGAATGGAGTTAAATTAAAAAGGATGACAAAATAGAAGATTGTTTGTACTTTCAGTTTCTTTGGAGACATTCTGACAGCATGAACAAATATGAAAGGGACGGGCGATCAGATTATCCTATGTGATTTTAAATTGTTTGTACCCACATCATTTGAATTTTTTTTTTGATGGGAAGCACTCATGAGGCATCATAAAAGTTTATAATGAACTGTTTTGACTGACGCACAAATTACAAGATGATTATGAGCTTTTACATATGAACTGTTAAACATCCGCTAAACATAAATCCCTTGTACTAAACTGATACTTGACAATATGAATTTCTTTATTGGCACCACTTATAAAGAAAAGTACAGAAAATGAGTGCTTGGTACACACAGGAATATAGCAGCTAGTTTTTTGTTTTTTTTTTATTGCAAGGGATTTTTTTTAATTACATTATTTTTATGATCACAGATAAACAGACACAGCCATACTGTTTAGATGCTTGTAAATATCAGTCTGACATTTTGTGTTTAAGTTTATGGTATGGTTGCTGTCCAGGTCCTAGTGTCCTTAGTGACTTGCCCAGTTGCCCATATGGTTAATCCAGTCCTATTTCAGTTTATTTGGGATCATTACAGTGTTGAAAGATGACATTTTGCTAGTAATGTCTTTTCCCAAAGGTATAGATTGATGATTTAGAATCTGATTATGTATTTCTCAGTTGCCAGACTGATTTTGATCAGAGAAACAGCATTATTTAAATGTACCCCTAGACCTTGAAAAAGTCTTCCCTATGCTATGCAGAATTCTACAGGAGGGCATTAATCTTTATCACAGATTAAGGGATGGTCAGAGAGCCTGCTACCTCATGGATGCATTGTATTATGAAAATAAATGCCCAATAAAGGGTACTTTTACTTTTTCCACAAAAAAAAATTAGGGCAGCAGCTAAATAAATATAAGTTAATAATAAATAAAATACAATAAGTAAATCCATCATATCAATTCTCTCTTGCACATTGCCTATCTTTAAAATAAAGGGATACATTATTCTATATGACTTCAATTATGAATTAGTTTACTGTTTCAAATTTACCTTGAGAGAGGTAGTTTCAGCTTGTACATTTTGTCAACAGTATGTTCCTCTTGTACATGTGAGGCAGCTGCTTCTGCAGCTGCTTCTGTCGGCAAACAGATCCTTAGTATTCCGTCTGAGTATTTGTAATGGATCTACCTGTGTGGCAGTCTGAGCAAACATCTTTCATGCATCACACACACCACTGTGACAAAACAAAAATGTCACTTATGTGTGCATCAATACCACTACACAGCAAGAGGGGCCACTGTTGCTAAGTGAATCTCCTGTTTTCTTTTTTTTTTATTAAAATTTGTGCCACAGTAGACTGCTATTTGTTATTAAATGAGGTTATCTGTCCTAAATCTCTGAATTCTTGCCCCTGTATCTCATGACTCTTTTCACAGTTTCTATGACAAAGTAAATAAAAAATTTGAAAGGTTTCATTTTCTAACTTGTTTAAAAAATAAGGAAGCCCTTACTTTGCCACAATCACAATAAACATGCAAATAAGCTAAAAAAAAGTCATTTAAATATTGTTAGCAGTACTTGTTAATAATATTAAAATATTTAACAAGTGCATTCATTTTTTGTACTTTCAAAGTTTTAAAGTCTTAATGTGAAAGATGTAGTTTATATTGTAACTTTATATTATGAACAATGTGTAGTATTTGACTTGGGATATGATATAAATATGTAACAGTATGCAGTGACTTATGGTTCATGCAGAACTCCCAACCTAAATGTATCACATAAATGTAATTCCAGACATATTTTCTTGTAACATGCTTGTAGCTGGTGAAGTATAAGGCAAGATCAAGCACGGGTAAAACGCGTGCCGAAAGAAATCTATCAGTCCAAAAGTTCATTTTAAAATTATTTAGTGAAAGTTAAAAGCAAATAATCCAAACAAGAATAAAAGAAAAAAACAGTTACACACGTAGAATAAAAGGCAAAAAAAGGAAAATGTATCTTCAATAAACTTAGCTTTTCTTGAGAAACTTTAGTTATTTCTGTACTTAAAAAAATTCTTTACTTCTTCTTCTGTACGCCTTAAGCGTACAGCTTCGTGCTTATATAAGCGCGTTATCTTTACGAGTTACTTCACACACTCAAAGAGCCCGTAGGCGCAGGCACGAGCACGGTTTAAAACCATATGCCCTCCATACCTTACACATGGCAAGGCTGTTACTAATTGAAGAAAAATATTTAGTCAAAGCTGTTAGAAATGGCAAGAATATACCAATACAATTCTACTTATGGGGGTTTTAAGAACCTCCCATAGATTATGCATTGTTATCTTAGAAAAATATCTATGAATCTTTTTGCGAACAAATATTTCAAAGTTACGTTTAAGTACTGTTCATCAGACAAAGACTCAGGGTTTCTATTGTGCTTTCTATCATCATCTTGCTCAGTTTATTCAGATTTCATTGGTGGGTTGAACACATTTTGAGAATTGAGTGTGGTGTGCTCTTGTTCACTGATAATAGCTTCGTTGGTACAAAACTGTGATTGTATACTGTATGTGTCAAAATGATTCACTTAGCCATTTCTACACAAAGCAGATGTGTGGGGGTGCATGGTTAGAAAAATGAGGAATCCATCAATCAATCATTCACAATGAAAATAGATTTAACTAGATCCTAAATAAACCGAAGACACATGCCATTCAGGGCGTCATGTGAAGTAGTAGGTGGTGATTTTTTTCCTGGCTTTTTTAATGTATATAGTAACTGACTGCATTGTTAAAGAAGTATCCTTATATTATATTGTAATTCAAACAACCATTAACTTTCTTCATTAGTAATATTATAAAAGACCCTCTTATCCACTACATTAACTTTCTGGGAACTACTGAGCAAAAGTCATCAACACAGGCATTAAGAAAAAATTTATATTTGAATGCAAGCACATGATGTGGAGTCTGACTGTTTGAAAGCATATCCTGCCCAAATCCTATTCTAGGAGAGGTTATGCAAAACAACTCCAAAAATAATAACAAATAACAGTATAGCTATTAGCTTAAGAAATGTGCCCACATTTAACTTGATATACTGTGCATGTAAGTGAAAGAATACTAAATATCAATTTTCAAGTGCATTAGAAAGTTTAGATTTTAAAACATTGCTGTCAGCTTCACAGAACTGAATATGTGGACAAGAAGGAACTTTAAAACAAGCACAGCTAGAGATATTCAAGAATGAAATAAAAAAATAGTATGTCAATGGAGTAACGAATGACTATAACTGGTAAGGTTATATCCATCACAGGAGGACATGTGGTTTTCAAAAGTTTAAAGAAACACAAAAAAGTGCATGAAAATTCTTCTACTTGTAAGGAATATATTCATTGTTTTGCACTTTTATTGCATCTTGTTTAGCTTTATACAAAGTGACTATTGCTTGCCAACCCCCCCGGCCTGTGCTACACGCCAGCCGCTTTGCATCTCTGCTGCTCGCGTTTTGCTTCTTCGAAACCCTCTCTTAAACAGTGATACAATGGGAAACAAATACAGTTTCATTTTTACCTCCCTTTGCTCGATCAGCTGCTGACTTGCTGCTGCCACCATGCCGCATGATCTGCATCTTGCACTGCACTTAGAACATTTAAAAGCCTGTACAGCAGCTGTCATACTGTTTGTCTTTTATTTCCGGTCCCAGGCATGGTTAAATCTCTTGGCACAAAGTCTTGTCTCGTGGGACGTAAGTTCTTGATATTTTTTAGTTCATAATTTAAAAACGGAATACGAATCTGAAAATCTAACAAAATCACATTAAAATTCGATAAATTCTGAAAAGAATGATATCAAACATATATATATATATATATATATATATATATATATATATAGGTTTTAAAATAAGCACGATTTAAAGTGTGATGAAAAAGTGACATAAAAAGTCACATAAAATCGTACAAAATTGTTGCACTTTTAGGCTTAGGATTTTATATATAGAGAGTAGATTTCTGATTAATAATTTTAATATCACGAAAAAGGAAGATATGAGCACTCAACATGGACACCAACTTGTCAAAAAAAATTTGTATGCTACAACGCAGATAGTAATTAAGCAATAATAACAGTATTAATCCTTACAATGGAGCAGCATAGGAGACACAGCCTCAGCTAAATTGAATTAAATGATCAATATGGCAGCAGGACTGTAACTCTTGACTTAGAATGAATTGCTAAAAACGTATTTAATTCAATGTATGAACATCTCTCAAATGGATTGTCATTAATTAATTTTGAAACTGCAATATATTAAGCTAGTCCATCTATTTCAGGAATCTAACTTAAATATATTAAATATATATCCTTATGGTTTACGGAAATGTCCTTCTAAAAATGATTGTGTTTTCTCCTTTGCAGCAATCTACCTGTTAAGCTGTGAGGTTAAGTAGAGAGCTGCCCATTAATATATTTGTGTACATTGCAACTTAATTGTGATTTCTTTTCCCCTTATGTGACACAGATTCAACATTTTTAGAGAAATTGTTATTGTGTTTTCTCAATTTTTTGCTGAAAGTCTTGCAGACAGACATTAACATAAATAATCAAATGCCCCACTAGACATTCAGAAATTGTTAAACTCCTATTTTGTCTCCAGGAGATCAAAGCAAGAAAACCCAAATGGATCCCAAACTCATAGTCAAAAGCTAAAGAAGAAAAAGAGATCAGAGAATCAGAAAACCCGAGCAAAATCTGAAAATACTTTTGCTTTTGTTTGAGAAATCCTCATATTTGGACAATTAAATGAACTCAGTAAGCAAACTTCGTTGCTCTATGATTCCTGATGTCATTAGTCCATGACCTCTGAAAACTCCACAAGCAACAGCATAACAACCAATAAACATAATTTCAAAAAAACGATGATTTTTGTTTATATGAAAACACAATGGCGTCACTGGAAGATGCAAATAAATTGAAAGTACTTCAAAATAATAATAAGAAACTACAATAAGGAATATCTTTCTAACAAATGCAAATATTTAAATCCTGATAAAAAATACCAGTCATGATAAGTATTACCACCACAACTTTTTCTAGCATTGCATCCTCCATAACATTATGCCCCCCATAAACTTTCAAGATACACTTGCAGTACACATTGATTATCATGAAAAGAGCTAAGGGAACAAAACTATCCATTGGAAATGAAACAACTGCTACCAAAATAGGAATTTGAAAAAAAAATATATATATATTATACCACACCCACCACACAACAAACCACCATATACTGTATATATACACGTCCACACTATATACATATAGTCTGTACACTAGTCTGTATACACTAACACACACAAACATTTACTGTATATACATTTTTATCTCAAAGACACAGACACACATGCCCATATATACAGTATATATAGACACATGTCTTGAATTTGTTATATTGTACATGTAATGGGTACAATAAGGACAACTGGGATGTTATTGCCAATATTCGAGTACCTAGAGTATCTGCACATGTGCAGTTAAGTTCTGGAAGGAAGTAAAATTTAGTTTTGCTAATAGAAAATTCACCATAGTCCATAAACTTGTTCATTGAAAACGAAACAGATTTTTCACAGCAACAATTTTGTTTATTAGTTTCTGTATTTTAACACAATAATAAAAATGCTCTTGCAATGTATTTTGTTTTCCCACCTGTGGTATTTTTTATATTCAAGATATTTTATTTATGAAACTTAATTTACTGTTCATATTTCTTAAATTGCAGGTCACCTGCTTTTCAACAGTCATTTTCATAAAAATAATAGGAAGCCTAGTTAATCAAAACTTTATTTCAGAGCGAGAATTATTCACTAATTATCAAATTAATTCTAATGAATACTTGTTAGTGCAGATTAGAGACCGCAGAGTTAAACAGTTTCTTGGAGGTATAATAGACATTGACAGATACTGTAGGTTAAAAGCATTCTAAGTTAAGATTTAATAGCCTGATAAGCTATGCTAAATATGCTCCAGTATGCCTTAAAAGAGACTGCATTTTATTTTATGTAGCGCGTTTTATAGAATAAAGCAATATCTGAAGAAAGTAAAAAGCTAACATTTCTTAAAATAAATGCACATTTGATATAGGCCAACTATTTACCCCACCCTTTCCTGGGTGCAGATAATCCTTATATGTACAGTATGTACGGATGACAATTGACAGATATTTGAATCTGGTGTGTATATTCCAAAACAGCATATAAGATAAATATATGTATTACAAAACACATGTCAACCAAAGATATACCTCAAAGATAAATACCAAATATGCCCAGCTGGGTGAAAATGCTTTTTGGACAGAAACCTGCTTTTATTATATAGATATGTTGATTTATTTCTGTTTGATATGTCCTTTAGCAAGTTATAATTCCACTTTGTCTGTTGCCACAGTTATATGACATTTGCTATAGGATTCTAAGCAGCAGTACTAACATTTATGATGCAGTCTCTATTGGAATTAAAAAAATCATTGCATATCTATACTAATAAAAGGCAAAGCCCTCACTGACTGACTGACTGACTGACTCACTCACTCACTCACTCACTTACTCACTCATCACTAATTCTCCAACTTCCCGTGTAGGTAGAAGGCTGAAATTTGGCAGGCTTATTCCTTACAGCTCACTTACAAAAGTTAAGCAGGTTTCATTTCGAAATTCTACACGTAACGGTCATAACGGTCGACAACGTCCGCCATGTTGAACTTTCTTATTCATGGCACCATCTTCACGAAATTTGGTAGGCGGCTTCCCTGCGCTAACCGAAACCGATGTATGTACTTATTTCGATGGTATGACGCCACTGTCGGCCACCATATTGAACTTTCCAACGTCACTAATTTTCCAACTTCCCGTGTAGGTAGAAGGCTGACCCCATCTTCACGAAATTTGGTAGGTGGCTTCCCTGCGCTAACCAAAACCGATGTACGTACTTATTTCGGTGGTATGACGCCACTGTCGGCCGCCATATTGAATTTTCCAAACATCACTAATTCTCCAACTTCCCGTGTAGGTAGAAGGCTGAAATTTGGCAGGGTCATTCCTTACAGCTTACTTACAAAAGTTGAGCAGGTTTCATTTCGAAATTCTACGTGTAACGGTCAACAATGTTCGCCATGTTGAACTTTCTTATTCATGGCCCCATCTTCACGAAATTTGGTAGGCAGCTTCCCTACGCTAACCGAAACCAATGTACATACTTATTTCGGTGGTATGACGCCACTGTCAGCCGCCATATTGAACTTTCCAATGTCACTAATTCTCCAACTTCCCGTCTAGGTAGAAGGCTGAAATTTGGCAGGCTCATTCCTTACAGCTTACTTACAAAGGTTAAGCAGGTTTCATTTCGAAATTCTACACATAACGGTCATAACGGTCGACAACGTCCGCCATGTTGAACTTTCTTATTTATGGCCCCATCTTCAAGAAATTTGGTAGGTGGATTCCCTACGTTAACCAAAACCGATGTACGTACTTATTTCGGTGGTATGACGCCACTGTCGGTCGCCATATTGAATTTTCCAAACATCACTAATTCTCCAACTTCCCGTGTAGGTAGAAGGCTGAAATTTGGCAGGCTCATTCCTTACAGATTACTTACAAAAGTTAAGCAGGTTTCATTTCGAAATTCTACGCGTAACGGTCATAACGGTCAACAGCGTCCGCCATGTTGAACTTTCTTATTCATGGCCCCATCTTCACGAAATTTGGTAGGCGGCTTCCCTGCGCTAACCGAAACCAATGTACGTACTTATTTCTGTGGTGTGACGCCACTGTCAGCTGCCATATTGAACTTTCCAACGTCACTCTCCAACTTCCCGTGTAGGTAGAAGGCTGAAATTTGGTACTTATTTCGGTGATATGATGCCACTGTCGGCCGTCATATTGAACTTTTCAACGGTCTTTGTTACTTATGGGCCCATCTTCAAAATATTTGGTACGCGGGTTCCCAACGCTAACTGAATCCTACTTACGTACATATATACGTCCATAGTTTGCAGCTCGGTCACCGTGTGAGGCGGCGTTGGGTCCCCCATCCCAACGCCTCCCACGTTGTTGGCTGCCTGCCTATATAAGGCCGTCTGTCGCTCCAGTCTCTACATTCCCTTCCTTGCTTCGCCACGGTATTCACGTCTCCCTGCTGATAACTACAGCCTTTTTATTTAATCCACGGCTTCTCCGCTGTTTTATTGTTCATTTATTACGATTACAGTTATTGTGTAGGTATTTTAGACTTACTTTACATTGTTCAGGTACCCATTTCCTTTATCATTCCAACCGTACCCCCATTAACATGTCTATCGAGGTGATCACCATCGATCAAAGAACTGTCACTTACCAAGTGGTTTCCATGCCCGGAGATGGCACCTGCCTTTTCCATTCTCTTTGTTACATATTGCACGGCCATATCAGGCTCACTCTTGATATCCGGAGGAACATTGTGTCTTATGTATTGAATGACTGGGACAGGTTCAAGGTGTGGACTGATGACGGTACAGGAGATAATTATACTACACAGGAGCACTAGAAGAGTGAAATGCTTAAGTGTACCAAAATGGCCAAATATTTTACACCTTTGGACAACCGCCAATGCCTCTTAAACATCTTAAATTCACAGGTGACGATTTCAGTAGTGGACACTTTGATGTTTAGAAATGTTTAAACTCTCAAAAGCTGGATGTGAAGTTATCAATGAAACTGGTTGTATACTTACAACGCTTGACAGATGCCGAATGTCTCTTCAACACAAGTCCTACAAATACTGTCGTAACTGAAACAAACAATGAAACTCAAACCGATTATGACAGCAGCAATCCAAGCTGTGAGATTTGAAACAAGATTACTGTTCACATGGCCAACTGTACATTGCATGCTCAAGAGTAAGCTCAGCACACGCTACAGCTTGGTCATATTACAACTGGAGGGCCGAACTGACAACGTGGCATACAAAGAGATCCTTAACAAATAATTATTGGTATATTTTCCCTCAGTTTTAAAAAGGTTTAATTGTCTTCTTAATAAAAATTTTAAGGCAGTACTTCGCCGCTGCGAAGCGCGGGTATTTTGCTAGTATATGATATACAATATATAATTCTACATATAATTGATTTCTTTAAAGGAAGACCAGACTTTTGACCAGTGAATGAGGGGGAGAGGTGGATCTTCAATTCAAAATTGCAGTATTAATGGAATGCATTTCTTCTTTACAATATACTCTGACTTTTCAGGAAGTATGTGTTTAATTTTATCAAAAAAATGCATATAATTTTTGCATAATAATACATAAGAGTTTTTTTCTTTTCTCCATGAATGTTTTTCACCTTATTTGCTGTTGTGCAGCATTGGTAACCATTGAGTTCATGTATATAATAATTTTTTTTTCTGTTTTGCATGAAAAAATACAATTTAAAAATTTTCTCAGCGATTATTACAAACTACAGGGGAAAAGTAACATATAAAAAGTATCATTTTTGTGTGGAATATTCCTTTAAGTGTTGGTAATAGTTTCATTTTCCATGTGAATATTGGAATAATTTTTTTTTTACTTTTAAAATAATCTAACAGAATATGCATTTATTATATTGTACATTCTTAAGTGTATGGTCTGTATGTTAATATTAATGATTAAAATAGAAAGATGTGAATGTGATTGTACAATAATATTCTATAAAATAAATAAAGTTAACAAAGACAAATTGAATGGGTAGAAGGACTGACATTGCCAGTGTGTGAGGCTTTACGCCAGACTTCTTGTGTTGATTTGGTGTTGCACCACTTAGCTAATGACAAAGTTCCACAAGAAGAATTGTTTTCCGGAGGAAGACTACTCATCATTTCTCTTCTTGCACTTTGTCCCACTCTTTCCACTATCCATTCCTACATTACCTCATCAATACTCTCAGGGCAAGAAAGCTATTTCATTAACTGTCATTAATGAAATGAAGCTGCCATGTACAGTATTTATTAAATGTATTGTACAATGTACATTATGCTGTATAACCCTTCATTTTTAGCTAAAATAATTGTATTAGGATGGAAAAGTAGCAATGCACACTCTAATTTCATCCACCAGTCTAATTCTGGGTCCAGTATATACTGATAATATTGTTTAATATGTAAAGCATTTTATGCAGATGATATAGTTCTTTACAGCCCTTTAAATTCTACTGAATTCATTTCAAATAGATTACCCTTGTCCATGTCTTGTCATGGACTAGTCCCGCTATCATTTTGTTTCTTCCTTATAGCTATCTACAGCTCACAGCTTAGATTTCACAAATCTGAATCTTGCACATATATTCTCAGGCAGCGTATAGCACAAAACTACACATCTGGAAATGAATGCACCACATGTAGAAATTAATACAGTGATAGTAATAAACACACACTAGAAGCTCAAATTTGGAAAACTGCGTGCAGTATACAGATTTTAAGGTTGATGCAGATGTCCATCCATCCATCCATTTTCCAACATGATGCAGATGTGTGTGTTTATAACTGTAATAGACCTTTCATTTTTCTACTACATTTTGGTGTGCCAGCATGTGTGCCATTTCCTTCCCTTCCTTTCCTCTGCAAACTATTGACATTTAATTAATTTGTTTATTTTTGCCAGTTTTTACATATGGCCAGGCATTTTACTTGGTCTAAAGGAACCTTGAGAGCAATAGTTAAATGAAAACCATTTGATACAGAACAACAAATAGAAGTAATTCCCAATGAATACAGAATGTTTATTCAAATATTGTGTATAAGGAATATTCATGAAGCTTCTGGCAGGACATTCAAACAGTTACCTAACTATAAAGGCAATGCTAAAATAGCCTCCAATAAAATCACACATTTAAGTAGTTTTTTTCTCCTAAATGTGGTATTTACATAAACATACTAGTATGTACACAATGAGCATTTAAGCATACAAGTTACATGTATAGTATACCTATGGTAGATGCATGTAAGCGTACAAGTTATGCATTTTCTCATCAGCCTTTTCTGTTTGTTTGTTTACTATTACAGCCTCCTTTCCATGGATGGCATGACGTGCTGTTATGATTAGAAAAACAATATTAACTGTTTATGATAAAACATTATGATGCCTGTATTTTTATTTATAGTAGTTTTGATAAAAATTCTTTCAAACTGGCTTGTTACTAGTGTGACTATTTTTATTTATAATGCTTTTGTTTCAGTCTTTTGTAAACTAATATAAAATAAATATTTAGGTAAATACAGTATACTAGTAGATTGAGAGATTTTGTATTTTGAAATGTATATTTCATTTGTGCACAATAAAATACTGAAATTTGTTTCACACAAAAAACTAGTGATTCGATAGGTGATACTGCTGCATGGCCTTTAGACCCTTGTGTGATTTAAAACAAGCCCATGTAATTACAAACTTTTTATTCACTTTTCCAAATTAGGTGCATGACCTTAAATTGGTACTTAGTCATAATGACTTAAAATGATTCATTTGATCACTTGCTAAAGTGTAAATATGCTACATATGAAAACTAATATGAACATTTGTGAAGTTAGTGTAGAATGCTGTATTCCAGATCTTGTGTTACTACTAAAACACAATAGTAAATTAATATACCCAGAGGCATTAGATATTATATACTGCTTTGATAACTGACAAAAGCTCAAGTTCTTCACCAGAATCCACAACTTCAAATGCAAGATTTTTTTTAAAGAGTCAGCAATACTCAAAGTACATAGGCAAGGCAGAGGTCAGGACTCACTAGTTAGAAATTTGAATATAGTAATAAGTGACCACCACTCCATGTGCACCTTTCTTTGCAATACTCTTAAACAAGAAGCCACTTAATCAAACATGGTTAGCCTCAGAATTTTATTTACCAGACATTTTTATCCAAGGCAACTTACAACATTTGAGATACAATTGGTTACATTATTTTTTTGTTTTTCTAATTGGAGCCCAGGCAGGTGAAGTGACTTGCTCAAGGTCATACAGTGTTAGGAGAGCGATTTCAACCCACAGCCTCAGGGTTTGGATCCCAAAGCCTTAACCATCACATCTCACTACCTGCCTTGATGGGAGAAAGCTTGAGTCCATTGACGCAAGTGTTCTGCAGTTGCCTACTTGAACCTAGTTATATTTTGGGAATTACAGAAAACAGACAAGTCACCTTTTCTTTTTCGTTTAAAGAAAGTGTTTTGCAGGAGCCCCTAAATCTATAAAATTCAAATTCTTTCTACTTTACATGTTTTTAGAGTATTGCTACCCTGTATATACTGTGCCGTGTATATGACAATAAAGTTTTTCTCCAAGACTAAAGTTGGATTTTCTGATTGCATGGGGTTTGTATTTGTTGTAATTAGTTGTGTTTTATTTATTAAAAAGTTATAGGCCTGTGAAATTATAGTGTTCTTGGCTTTCAAAAGGGGGGAATTTGGTTTCAATAATGTGGAACTTTGTCATTAGCTAAGTGGTGCAACACCAAACCAGCACAGGAAGTCTGGCGTAAAGCCTCACACACTGGCAGTGTCAGTCCTTCTACCCATTCAATTTGTCTTTGTTAACTTTTTTTATTTTATAGAATATTTAAAACAAAAAAGATTCAGATTCAATGCTCAGCACTGGCAAATCCCATGCATTAATGCAGACCATTCTAACAAATAAAAAATCCTTTGGCGCATATTATAATAGATGTGTAGATACTCGGTACGATAATGTTGAAGCAATCATGAATGATCATTACAGCACTACCTGTAATCAAGGTCATGCACCCAGAGGCTGCCTTCATTGTAGTATAGCAGGGGACTTTAACGCCGCAGCATAAAAACATAATGTTTAGCATGGCTCATTTCATATCATAAAATCCAGAATCACAGCTTTCCTACTATTTCAGGGGTGCACAATCTGGGGTATATTAATATCTTAGACTGATCATGCCTTTGTTCTTCTGCTTCCTATTTCTAACCTAAGGTAAACAGCACACCCAATACAGTACAATTAAGGTAAAGTGTAAATGATCAACAAGTGACATTCTGATTTGACATGAGAATATTTAGACTCTGATCATAATGAACATAAAAACTGTTTACTTCTTTTACTTAAGAATCATACAATGTGTGCCTATATCAAGGATTGGATTATACCATAACAAAAAACACAAGATAATAAAGGTATTCACAAGTAATTCCAAATTAGAATTGTTTTCCATTCCAGTAGTAGGGAACTATATAAAGAAATCCTTGTATGACCTTGAATGCACTCATTAAGCTTGTGGCAGGGCATCCAAGTTATTACCTATAACTCTAAATGGAATGCCAATGAAATCACCTCCACTGGCAAGTCATAGATCTGCATGACTAGACACATTTAGTGATTGCAGCACAGTGACACCACAACAGAGCCAAAACTGTAGCAACAGTAGTAGCAGCAGAGTATCAGTATTGGCAATATTACCTGTATAGTAGAATTCTAATTTACATATTTGACTTACATGCAAAATGTGATTATTATCCAGTGCCATTGAAAACAAGACTGTATTAAAGTACATTACTTATTTTGCATGAAAAGAAGGCAGCAGATCAGTGTAAACACAGTTAGCTAACAATGATTGTCACCAAGGTTGAAAAGCTCATTGAGCAGGTACAGAGAGTCACACACCAGCCATAAGCAAAAACAATTAGTTGCTACAATTCCATTTCAAAACTGATACCCAGTGACCCAAATGAGACAGACAAAACTGAGTCCATATTGAAAATGGTATGAGTGCCTCCACTTTGACTTGTCTTAGAAAATGCAAGATGATGAACTCCTAATGTTGCCAACACAGAGTGCCATTTGTAAAATTAATTTACAAACATGCACTTTGATGTATTATGCACCATAATAAAGTCTTCATTTTCTAATATATTTTACTTTTGTAAATAACAAATTCAGTTGTTACACTTACTATACCATATAAAACTGAAATGGAAATTATCCTGACAGATTTACTTTACCCATCTTTAAAAACAATAGAAATACTTTTCTAAAGTGATATCGGATGTTGTTTACTAACAATGTTGCTGTGTACATATAATGATTCTTATAAAATATACATTCTCTGAAAAGCAAGAAAGCTTTTGGGTTTTTGAAAGGTGATATGTTAAACAGGTTTTATTTTGCTTTATAGTTTATGTTTAAGAGGATGGACTGTAAAGCACATGGCTATTCCCAACTCAGGAGATCTTAAGTCACCTGAAATTATCATGCTTTTATATAAAATAATTAGCAATACAAATATACACATTCAAGATATAGTTTACAATGTGCAGCTATCCTTTTCTTCTTGCTTTCCTTCAATTTCTTTCACCATGGTAAACATACAGTACAAATACAGTTGTGTAAATCCGATTACTGTTAAGTGAATAAAGTAGGCTATGTGGCACAATAATTAGTACCACTCCCTCCCTGCTACAAGGACATTGGCTCATCACCCAGTTCTGTCATTTAATGGGTAGAGTTTGCAAGTTATGTTATATAATAGGTGTTTTATCGAACAGAAATACTGTACATGTATACTTTATTAACACCTTGCTCTTATTGTCTATAAAACTCAATAAATTGGTAATAAACAGGGTTATACTGTCAATAACAATGAAGTATTTTTTCCTGACTGTTGACTGTCACTTAGGACTATTATAAACTTAAATAGACAAAGATTTTGTCTGGCTCTGTGTTTGTCTTTGTTTTCTCGGTTCTTGTAATTAGAATGCACATTTTGATGTCCACATGTTTAATCTATTGATAGCTTTGCTACTTTTAAGGAGTGAAACCCATTTAATTGTCATTTGGAAAATCTACCTAAATCATTATTATTCTGCCTAAGGCTTCTTATTTCTCTTTCTAACTGAATATATATTTAATTAACTTTCTAATGCATTCCTTAGTTTCTTACATCAATTTAAAGGAAATACCCTGTACTTCAGTTTTTTTCCTACCATACAAAATGCAGTTTAGCATTTTTAACTAAAAAAACATTTCTTTAATTTCATTCCATCCAGAGAAGGAGTGAAGGAAAGTGCAGCTTGCCTTTATCACAGAATGTGCTGAATAAAATTGAAATGAATCTTGGGCATGTGCCAGCAAGCAAGCTAATGCACTTGGGAACTTTTAAATATGTTCAAATATCCTGGATGGTATAATTTAGATTTTTGAAAAAAGAAGTACAAAAATGCAGCATGAAGAGGTATGCAAAATTTAGATTAAAATTTAATGCATCAAAGACATTTGGCACAATTTACAGTTTCCTTAAGGCACTGTTAGGTTGGTGTTAGGGAGTAGAAAAAGGAAGTGAGCAAAGAGAAAAAATAATGTGGTTATGAGCTCAAAAAAGTGCAGCAGTAATGTGTTAACACGAGCTCAAATTGGCTGCAAGCACAGAGAGTGGCAGTGGAATAAGGGAAAAATTTACAGACATTGCTACAGCAATGGGACATAGTATAAAGATAGCTATAAAGCCGAAGCTATAGTGAAGTCTGACTTCTTCGAAGTGCAGATAATGAGACAATTCATATCTGGGAAGGTGATGAAAAATGTCAGCAGTTAACATTTCTATATAAATGTCTTGTTCAGAGCTTGAAGAAGGTAAGAAATGAAGTGAAAAGACGACAAGGAAGCAAGTCATCCACAAATAGGAATACAATACTTTAATGTTTCGTGTTTTAGTAGGGAGGATGGATGTTTAGAAAAGGTATTCCTGAAGGTCTTCACAGATGGACTCCTGGTCTTCGTGCAATAAAAATACTGCTGCAGTACGTTTTTAGATCTTAAATAATGAATCATCTCATTGCTGTTAATTAGTTAGCAGAGCTGAATCCAACCCCACAATCAGCATATCACAGTTCAAGAAAAACAAACTACTCATTAATGTTGCTAAATAAAGTGAAAACATACCCTAATGCTGCAAATGAAGCTGCTTAGTATCAAACATAACTAGACAGTATAATTACATTTAAGTTAAATATGAAGAGAAACAGAATCAAAAGAAATTATGCAGATTGTGCATTACTTTTAACGATTACTTGGGACATGCTTTTGGGCATACATAATTTGAAATACCACTAGACTTTCTTCTTGCGAAGCATGTATTCTGCCAAATTTACTTGTATTGATAGTATATTTAGATTTGTAACTTGAAGCTCCATCTGCAACACTGCCAATGATAGGGGGGTTTGGTGGGAATCAGCAGCTTATAAAGAAAATTAAATCATGGAGTAATTTGTGGCAAATATGGTTTTTCTAATGTTTGAAGAATTATACTATGCATAAAAGAACATCTGCTAAAAATCAAGTGATGCTTAGCGTAGATCTCTTTGTTTTCACACAAACATCCATCCACCTTTACATTTTCTTAACTTGCTTATTCCATAAAAGGGCCATAGAGAGTGGGAGAACATCCAGGCAGTATCAGGCACAAGGCAGAAAGCAATTCTGGATTGTAGTTCATTCCGCCATAATGCACTCTAACAAATATTCAAGGAAAAGTCCCCCTAACCCATACATCTTTAGGATTGATAAACACAGAAAAGCAGCAACATCCACACTGATAGTGACTGAGGGAAGATTCAGATCCAGGTGCACTTCTTACTTTTTAGCATTATACAGAAAAGGTATTAAAATTCATTCTATACAATATGTATATTTCATAGAATTGCAGAAACCTGCAATGCAGAATACTGTACCTTTGATGCAGACTGAGTACAGTATCACTAAATGTTAATGTTATGTAAACCATATCAAACCTGCTTACAACTTTGAACATCATTTTTAAACTAATTATTTTTTGTTTCATTTTCAAAGCCTTTTTTTATTGTCAGTCAAGAAAGAAACTATCTGAAGCAATGCTAAACAAGATACTAGTCCATCACATGGAGCAAATTCAGAGACTACCTCTTTTCTATCACGAGATTCGGTCTTTCTACAACTGAACACCATAAAGAGCCACTGTCTACTTTATGGACAATTGGATTTTTTTTAAATATCAAATTCTGAAGTACTGTCTTTTCTATCCCATATGAAATGAACATGAATGACTGTGCCACACGTTATATGTATTTAAAGAGTTATAGCACAATGTAAGGCAAACATAATACCTTTTTCTCTGTATTTGAATAATTTTAATGTACCATGTGTTTTGTATTTTTATTTAGTAATTAAAGCAGATAATTAAAAATCTGTGTATTATACGAGATACTCTCAAAAAAAAAAAAAGTGTTCATGGTGCTGCTTGTTTAAGTTTAATGTGTATGTACTTTTAATTCTTTCATATAAAATTTCTACATTATTGAGGATGGTCTGTTAATCATTGGAGAGTTCATCTGCTGATGTTATGCTCTTCAGAATTAGCAATACCAAACTTATCATTAGAGGTAAAAAAGTAAAAAACAAGGTTATAAGACATACAGTATATGTCATATTCTTCTACAATAAGAGGAAGGCAGTAGTAATGTATGGTTTTATGAACAATATATGCTGCATTATATACAGTACAATAGACATGTTCTTTGAATTTTCAGATTTATGTTCACTATTAATGGTTGTCTGCTACAATTATGCCCACAGTTGGAGATGTCTAAGAGCTTTAAAATGATTAATTGGTTATGATGCCACTTGTAGTCTTCAGTTAGTGTGCTGAATGTTACCCTAACCATTTATTTCTCACTTGGAGAGAGCAGTTTCCATTTTTTGTCTGTAATCCTTATATAGCTTTGCATAAACTCACCATAATAACATAATTACAGGACTATATATCATGCAGAATATATTGGCAATAACACAGCTTTCGTACCAAAGATTTCTTTAAAACAAGGGGAGTGTTCTGAGACATAAGCATAAGATGAAATGCTAATTAATATCACAACTTATACCTATTAAGCTGAATTAGTATTTGATGTGTCAGCTAAATGCATAATCACTTGCCAGTGCACACTTGTGTTTCTTTTGCCATTCCTTACTTATCATGGATTTAACACTGTGACAGTGCATGTAATTGATTAATTGTTTTTTATTTATTTTTTTTTTTTTTTACTACTTCTTGGTCTTACCTTAATGCTGTTTGCCACAAACATTATAGATTTCATTTTACAGTTTGGCAGTTTTTACTTTAAAATGTTCAACAGATGCTTGTTTAAAAAACTAGAAGATTGGACCAAACTAAATGTGAAGTGCCACCTTACAACAATTTAACCTCAAGCTGCCAAGGAGTAACTTTCACGTTCTTCTTCCATGTACCTTCACACACCAGATCATGTGTTTGTACTGAATTCAAGAATGAATGTTATCAAATCAGCCAATTATTACTCCGAAACACCAAATCCACTAGTAGGGTTTATTGTCATTTATTTAATGATTGATAACAAATCTGATGCAAATTAAGAATAAGCAATTATTATGGAAATACAATATAAACAGACACGGCCGGATTAATACAAAATTGGGCCTGATGCTGCAGCGCAAAAAAGGCCTATTTTTTCCCGGCATTGGTGCATGTGCATTCGACACTCACCGTACATGAGCACTCAGACCGACCAAGGAGCCTTAATTGCTTGTGACGCAACCAGCCAGCCTTTATTGAACATGAATAATAATAACGACGTAGTATCGTAACAACTCGAGATTAACATCAAACTATATAACATCAACATTCAATAGCAATTGTCTGAAAAGTACACTTAATGCAGAAAACCTAACAACGGAATACACAAAAGTTCGCAATTCTCTTACGAAACAGAGTAAGAAAACATGAAATTGCAACGACATTGGGTCAAAGTGACTCAGTTCAGGCTCTTGAGGGTAAAAATTTGTCCACGATTTAAATTTCATAACAGACCAGAATCCTGTCGAGGATTTTAAAAATTCTAAACATCCATGCCGGGCCCGCGGGCCGACTTTTAGTTTTACCTTTACAGATAACCATTTAAATAGCCATCGATTTTTAGTGTACAACTAACTTTAAAGGTGAAAAATTTACTACGTGGCACTTACCGAACAATAATAAAGTGGCAAGAATCCCCAAGATATTGCAAAAACCAAAGCTAAATTACTAAGTGATTCGATTTAACGTAAAATTAATAGCATTAAATTTGAAATCTTCGATTAACAATAAACACAACGGCGTTATAGTTACATCACAGCACAAAGAACAACAGTAACTGTATAATAAGTAACGCTGTGTCTAGGCGTCCGAAAGTCGGAGTCCAAATTTCATTCTAAGAATTATTTTGAGGTTAATATAGAAAAGAAAAACTGTTCAGCTTCCGGAAAATTCTTATCTGATTTCATCTGGGCCTATTTCAGGAATGGGCCTAATGCTGCAGCATCAATAGCACCCACCTTAATCCAGCCCTGTAAACAGAAACACTTTCACTAGTAACTGTACCTGTAGTAACCTGTGGTTAAGCACATTAACTACATACTACTAAAGTGCAAACAATGCTTTTATCCCTCATAAATTATCAACAAATAACTTGAAAAATATATGTTTCTCTGATATACTAATAAAAACAAAACAATTATCAGTTATTATGGATACTTTATTTATGTCCACTTGTGCATTGAATGTGTACACATTGAATTGCCATCCAGCCAGCCATGAATTGCTTTTCATGAAATTAGGCTAAGCTCTCAATGTTAAAAATGAATTGTTATATAACTCATTAAATCTGTAATGACATTTTAGTTGACTAAATATATATCTATTGGTCCCTCTGCATACAAATTATGAATACATTAATTCATCCATTTCTCAACACACGTAATCATTCTGCTAAATGCTATCTATAACTTGATCATTAATGAATGAAAATTTAATGAGCATTCACACAATGTAAACAGAGGCTATGAGGTTTTACAACAGACTGGAGTCTCAAAGAGATATTTAATGCATTGCATCTGCTGCTGTTGGATGCTCCCTCTCCATGATATCTTGGCTAGGAAAGAACAGGCAGCAATAAAAGGATGCATATTAGAAGTGCCCATCATGGTAATTTGAGAACTACTGTAATCATCCAATTAAATAAACAAAATATGATATACTGTATTTTGATGCATTAGTAGGACACATTGCTAATTATCACTTTCAATGGGTGCAAAAATATAACCAAATCTTAATAGGACACAAGTGCATTACAAGGCATACTCATAAAGACATATACTCACTTACAGTGGACTCAGAAAATATTCAAACCCCATCACTTTATGCACACTTTATTGTGTTGAAGATTTAATTTTAAATGAATATATTTATCATTAATCTACACTCAACACAGAGAAAACATTTTTTCAGAAAGGTTTGCAAATTATTTAAAAACAAAAACTCAAATCTCTCATTCACATAAGTATTCAGACCTCTACTTCAATACTTTGCAAACGCTTCTTTGGTAGCAATTAAAGCTTGGAGTCTTCCTAAGGACTCCAAGTCTCAACAAGCTTTGCACTCCTGGATTTGGCCAGTTTATCCCAATTTTCCTGGTAGATTCTCTCAGGTTCTGCTAGATTGAATGAAAGGCATCTGAAACCTGCCAGACTACTTAGGAACAGTCAGACATATCCCAAAGCCATTCCAAAGTTGTTTTTGGCCACATGCTTTGGGTGAGTGTCATGCTGAAAAGTGAACTGTCACCCCAGTCTGAGGTCATGTGAGCTCTAAAACAGATTTTATTTAAGGACTTATCTGTATTTGGCTACATTCATCATTCCCTTAATGTTGACCGGTTTCTCTGTCCTTGCCACTAAGAAGCACCTCACTAGCATGATGGCGTCACCATCATGCTTCCCTGTACGGATGGTACTAAGTAGGTGATTAGTGCCTTGTCTTTGCTAGACATAGTGTTTAGAGTTGTACCCAAAGAGTTAAATTGTTGTGTCATCAGTCCAAAAAATAGTTTTCCTCATTCTCTCAGTGGGCTGTCATACATGTCTTTTTATTCAAGAGAGGCTTCCATCATACCAGTCTACCATAAATACCTGTTTGATGAAGTGCTGCTGAGATGGTTGCCCTTATGACAGGTTTGCCCATCTCAGTAGATGACTTCTGAAGCTCTGTTAGATTGACCATTGACAATCCTTCTTGCTTTACTCAGTTCAGCTGGACAGCTAACTCTAGGAAGAGCACTAGTGATTCTACACTTATTCCATTTCACAATTATTGAAATCACTGTGCCTCTGGGAACAGTGAAACCTTTAGGAATGGTTTTATACCCCTCCCCTGATCTATAACTCATCATAGTCGTATCAAGGTAGTTTACAGAGAGTTCCTTGGGCTTCAAGGATTGTTTTTTGTTTTTTTTTTGTCCTGACATGCAGTGTGAATTGTGAGAAGCATGCAGAGCTTCTCTATGTGCCTTTCAAAACTTTGTCAAGTTTATTTAATTTGCCACAGGTGAACTTCAATCAAGTTGTAGACACATCTCTAGGATTATTACAGCAAACAGGTTGTACTTGATCACAATCTGGAGTGTCAAAACAAATGATCTGAATACTTACTGTATATAAATGAATGATTTCAGTTTTTAATTTTTAATACATTTGCAAACCTTTCTGAAAACATGGTTTCACTTTGTTACTGGGGTTGTTAAGTGTAGATTGGTGGGCAAAATGGCACGTTTATCCATTTAAAATGAAATCTGCAATGCGCATGGCAAGTTTATTCATTTAAAATGTAATCTACAACACACACAATAAATTGTTTTAAAAGACAAGGGGTCTTAATACACTCTGAATCCACTATATGTAGATCCATGTTTAGATCCAAGGCTTCCTGATTTAAAATGTAACTGCACACAAGATGATTTATTAAAAAAATATAATCAAAGAAGAAATTATTTCCTGCTTGTCAAAAACTGTAAATGCATTTACATATGGAAGTATGAAGTTCAGCTGGTAGATATTTAGTGAAGAACAGTGCAAGGACAATGGTGTTAAATACTGAACTGAAGTCTACAAACAGTATTCTGGCCTAAGTTCCTTTACATTCCAGATGCTCTACCACAAAGTAAAGGCCCATGCTTATGACATCATCCATAGATCTATTTGCCCTATGTGCATACTGAAGAGGGTCAAGATAAGGAGCAGTAGCAGACTTCAGATGGGTTAGAACTAGTCACACAAATATGTTCATTTGAACTCATGTAAGAGCACAAAGTGTCTGTAATCATTGTGAGGCAGCTTAATGTATCTTTTATTTGGAAACTTGATTTAAAGTAATTAGGAACAGTATACTGTGCCAACTGGTTAAAGAAGTCAGTGGAGGCAGGAGTATGTTGTACAGTGTTAGGTTATTGCAGGTGAGACTGAATCACGAATGGCAGACTAGCTACAGTTCTGTCTTTCAAACTGCTTCCAGAGATTGTATTCTTTGATAGAAAGAGAAGAAAAGGAGTGAAGCTTTTACAATGAAGTGACTGATGTCAAACCACTTCAGGATGGGAGGAACAAAGGGAGTGTTGAAACTCAGGTCCTTGTTGTTCAAATATGTTGTAAAAGGTGTTAAGTTGGTCAGGAGAGGATGAATCTGAGTGAGCACTGGAATATAACTTTGTATAGTTAGTTATAAACTGAAGGCCCCTCCATACTGAGGAGCTATTGTTTGCTGAAAACTAAAGCTCCAGTTTACTTTTGTGCTTAAATTCCGCATATCTGTTGTCTTGTTAAGCTGATTCCTGACCTGTTTGTATGCTTCTTTATCAATAGTTAGCTGTTTCTTTTGCTTGGCGAAGAACACTTAGTTCTTTGATGCACCAAGGCTTTCTATTTTTATAAATTACAATAGCTTTTCTAAGAATGCATGCCTTTTTAAGATAGATAGATAGATAGATAGATAGATAGATAGATAGATAGATAGATA
>JANRMT010062809.1:15962805-16025151 GCA_026402145.1 Polypterus bichir lapradei
ATAGATAGATAGATAGATAGATAGATAGATAGATAGATAGATAGATACTTTATTAATCCCAAGGGGAAATTCACATAATCCAGCAGCAGTATACTGATACAAAGAAACAATATTAAAGATTTTATCACTGTTTTAGGTTATTTCAAGTTTTGCTTAAAGTTGGTAACAATCATAGCATTGCATGGTCAGAATTACCCAGCAGTGTATGAGATGAAGCCTGGTATGCATCGTCAATAGCACCCTAACAATGATGTAAAGTCTTCCCATTTCTGGAAGGACATTTAACTAGCTGTTTGTATCTGGGAAGCTCGTTGGTAAAGTTTGTTCTCCAAACTTGTGATGTACAATGTAGTCTGCTAATGGCTGTTGCGCTTCATTTGCATTTATGTCATGTAAATGCAAATGCAAATGTCATGGGATGTAAACACAGACGAGAATTATTGAAGAAAATACTCTAGCTGAATAAAAAGACTTACACTTAAAAGTGATTAATTCTAGATTGCCGGCCCAGTGCTTTGATAATATGAAAACATAGTTTCTCCAGTTTTTATTAATACAGAATGTGGCGGACGGCCGGGACCCATGCCCGGCTGGGATGCCCCTTTGTCTCTAGATCCCGGAGAGCATCCATGGGAGCCACGCTACATCCCTCGGAACATTTGTTGGCAGCCCCCCTGTGTTGCACCAGGCCACTTTCGTGGAACACCGGAGCTCATTTTGGTTGGGCTCCATGGCCTCCGCCAGGGGGAGCTGCATAGAGCGGCACGGCTTAACGAGCCCGTCTGGGCGGGAGCATAGCCACACCCGGAAGTGCAGCCAGAAGTAGGTCAACGAGCACCTGCAGCACTTCCAGGTGGGCTATAAGAGGAGCCTGCAGCCACTACTCAGGGCCCCAGAGTTGGGAGGAGTAGGATGAAGCGGCCCTGGGAGGAGTGGAAGAAAAAGAGTGTGATTTGGGGTGATTTTTCTTTGTGTTTATTTTGGGACTGTGTTGTGCCTGTGGGGTTCACGGGGAAGACGTGCCCCACAGGTTAAGAAATTAAAAGTCTTTTTGTTTATTTTACATGTGCTTCCATTGTCAGTCTGTGTCAGGTCGGTACCAACCAAGCGCCAATATCACAAGAATCAAACAACACAGCCTTTTGACCCATTGCAAAGACCTGAATCTGTATCCACCTTGTAAAGCAGGAACCCTGGCTATTCTAGTGCAGAGTCGTGAATTAACACGTTAAGCCACGTTTCCACAAAGCAATATGCTGTATTGAGAAAATAATCTTTACTTGTTGTGAGAAGAAGCTTATCAGTTTTGTTCTTCAGTGTTCTAACATCAGATAAAAACAGACCATGAAAATGGGCTTGCATTCCACAGCGCCTGAAACAAACAAGAGGCCCTGCATGCTTCTCCCTTCTCCGCTTCAGGGGCCTCATGCATAACACCATGCGTAGAACTCACACTATAACATGACGTAAGCACAAAAGCCGAAATGTGCTTACGCACACAAAAATCCAGATGCAGGAATCTGTGCGTTCGCCAACTTCCGTGTTCTTCTGCTACATAAATCCCAGTCAGCGTGAAAAGCAACTCTCGTGCACACACCTGCTGTCTCACCCCAACTCCTCCCAGAATTACGCCTCTTTGAATATGCAAATCAATATAAATAGCCCTTAAGCTCAGCATTCTGTGAAAAGACAATGACAAGAGCAAGGGGAAAATTTCAGCGAATACCAAGTGGAAGCAAGGAAAAACGTACTATTTGTTGGTTTAAACGGTGGTATAAACAACAAAAGGAATTTGATCAAGTGACATAGCGTGTCGGAGAAACTCAAAAGCTCAAGTTCACAAATTGCACAGTGCCCGAAATAGAAAAGAAATTGTCAGATATCAAAGTCTTATTATGGCACAGAGAAAAAAAAAGGCACACAGAAAAAGCACGAAATGTCGAAATTTCCACTTTAATCACGTAGTTTATTTTGTCATTAAAGTAGAACATCATAAACTTCATCTTAAAATCGTTTAATTAACTAGTTTCTCAAATCACATCATAAGTAAAGTATCACGTTAAATGCGTTGTGTTGTATGTGTTCTTCTATGTGCTCTGTCTGTGTGAATCACTACGTGCTTCTTAAACCAGCTCTCTTCCGCCGACAGGACACAGAATTCATTACATTCGAGATATTACAGCTCTCTGAATCAACTAAAATACTGAGATGTATACGCGATATCATTTTCATGATGATAGGAGTTAAAGCACGTTATTAAACATGGGTTTCATGGTGGCGCAGTGATTGTGTACGACCTTCGATGAAATAATTTATTACAGCAGTACTCAGTGGTGGCTCCAGGCACGTGGCGGCCCTGGTCAGAGAAAGAATCGGTGGCCCCTTCGCCCACCAATGTCAATATGGTATCTTATGTACGGCGGATGGCCACGTCCGTTGCGGACACTGTATAGCCGCCTCGTGCTCATGACACAAGCGTTTAACTTTTGCCGCTGCATTTTTAGCTGTGTCGTTATTTTCTCTTTCTGTTTTATATTCAATATATATTGGCGGCCCTGTGCAGTACATGCCTAAGGCCGCCCCTGCAGTACTGTCTCTTTCAAACGTACTAACCTCCAATTCCTGTCCTTACTTTTCTTTCTCCAAGTAACCGATTGCCACACAATCAGCTCTATAATAGATGATAGGCCATCTGTAAGCTTATAACATCGATTCTTCAAAACTTTTAAGGAACATTGAAATATCTTCATAGTACATGTTTCATTATTTTGTCCTTCACGCCAGTCCCACTGAAGCGCAGCAGGAACAATACGTGAGCGGAGCGCCAGATCCTTGCTAGTGTAGCGACACCGTGTCCTTTAATTATTAACAATATTTATTATTTAAATGAAGTTAAAGTTTTATCTGTATAATATAATAAACATATTTTGCTGCATTTCTTCTTAAAAATGATATCGTCATCATATGTAAATGCACTCTTTATAAAGTGGCTCAGGTTGTGCAATATTATAACTGTACTGCAAGTTTACAGTGAGGTAACTGTACTAATAAGTACTAACAGTTCTACAAGGAGCAGTTGATGGACTGATTGAGTACGTTTAGAGTTCTTGGGATGAAACTCTTTCTGAACCACGAGATCCATACAGGAAAGGTTTGAAGTGTTTGTTATATGAGAAGCAGTTCAAATAGGAAGCATGGCTGAGGCAGCGTGTGCTTGATTCTGTATACCGATAATTCTCTTTCTGATCAGCTTCTCTGAGTGGTGCAGTTAGAGTAATATGGAAAAAGATGATCCACTGTGGCAACCCCTAACGGGAGCAGCTGAAAGAAGAAAAAGAAAGTGCAGTGAGAGTAACAACGCTAAAGCAGCTATGGTATTTAGAATAGTTTGACCATTCCGTGGACCATTATATTGTTACTGGATAATTACAATCAGATGCATTAAACTAATAAACAATATGCGGTTAATTTCAGTGTATTTATAAAGCCGCGTCAGGAAAAGAAAGGATAATCACACAGGAACAGTAGCACTGCTTTGACGCTGGGTGCTGCCAGTCTGCAAAACCGAGTGGAGAACTTGCGTACGACAGGGTATGAGGTACCATGGAAATGTGCATGGCTTTACGCCAAGTTTAGGTTTTATATATCGCGATTTAAACGTGGTAACATTCTTACGCAACATTTCTGTGCATACGCGCGGTTTGTACATGAGGCCCCAGGTGCACAGTATTTGGCCTACAGCTCACATTTGCAATCAGGGGGTTTACAAGTAGTAATTCCACATTTCAACCTCTGTGTTCAGTTAAAGCTGTTCTGAATAGTCATCAGTAGAACTTGAGTGAAAGTAATCCTCATTTTATTACAAAAAGCAAACTTAAGAGACGAAAACAGTCGACAAATAAGCAGGGACCAAACTAATGTGGCTGACCTGATTAATACCATGATGCTTCCTGCTGGCTATACCCTTTCCATTTGCCTGATGTCATTATCTGTCATTCACATATGGAAATCTCTCCTGCATTCCTGCTCACACACCACCCTTAAATGTTCTTATACTAGGCATCAAAATGGAAAATGTCGTTTCACCCTCAGTAGTAAGTGTTTACTCTGCCCCTGGAGACACATAGCCCATTTCCCATGTTGTTAAACAGCCTTGCCTTGTTTTGTATCCAGAATCTAGGTCATAGAAAGACACAGTTAAAGCATTAAACATTAATTAAACATAATGAAAAAATAAAATGGCAAAAAAGATAAATAATTCACCAACTACATAAACTCATCAGTGACAGTGTCTGATAATAAAAAGCCATTGATTAATATTGATAATAAATTGACATCTTCATTTAAACCATTCCCCATAAAAAAAAAACAAACTATATCTTTGGAGCATGCATTGTGTTAAGACCTGGTCTGATTGCCAGACAAAAGACATTAACAACACTTCTATTAAAATTAATGAGATTAATTGTTCACAAAAGTAAAGATTTCCAGTTTTCCACTAATGTAAAAAATTACTCTCTTTTTGCAATAGCAATCTGAAAATACAAAAGATTCTCAGATGTCAAATTAACATATTTATGCCAAACAATTATAAATAGTTTTAATTAAAACTATTTCTGAAGAATGTGTGTCTCCTAGTAGCAAATAAATTTATTTTCCTTTGCATTGGGCATTGTACACTTCAAGGAGAGCCAATAAAAGTTTTGGAATAAAAGCCATTTGCGAGGTAAGAGCTAAGAGCTAGCGAACACAGGCTTGCAAGAAATGTAACTTCTGGACTTTTCAATTTGGCATACATACATCTGGAATTTAGGGGTCCCTACTTGATACTTTACAACATTTGCTTTTGTAATGAATGAGTTCACATTAAAAAAAGAAATGTGTTTAAACAAATGAGTTATATACAGGTACAGTTCTGTGCCTAAAAAAGAAGAAAAAACCTTAGAAGTTTAACTAGGGAGGAATAAAAAAATTCTCTGACCCAATACTCAATCTCCTTTTGGGTTCCATTGATGTTTTATTTCTGTTTCAAGGTAGAAAATGAATGTCTACTTTTTATTTAAACATGTATTACAAGTTTATTTATGCAAATGTAGGATCTTTTCATTATCTATAATAATAAAAGGCAAAGCCCTCACTGACTGACTGACTGACTGACTGACTCATCACTAATTCTCCAACTTCCCATGTAGGTAGAAAGCTGAAATTTGGCAGGCTCATTCCTTACAGCTTCCTTACAAAAGTTAAGCAGGTTTCATTTCGAAATTCTACACGTAACGGTCGATAACGGTCGACAACGTCCGCCATGTTGAACTTTCTTATTTATGGCCCCATCTTCACGAAATTTGGTAGGCGGCTTCCCTGCAATAACCGAAACCGATGTATGTACTTATTTCGATGGTATGACGCCACTGTCGGCCGCCATATTGAACTTTCCAACGTCACCAATTTTCAAACTTCCCGTGTAGGTAGAAGGCTGACCCCATCTTCACGAAATTTGGTAGGTGACTTCCCTGCGCTAACCGAAACCGATGTACGTACTTATTTCGATGGTATGATGCCACTGTCGGTCGCCATATTGAATTTTCCAAACGTCACTAATTCTCCAACTTCCCGTGTAGGTAGAAGGCTGAAATTTGGTAGGCCCATTCCTTACAGCTTACTTACAAAAGTTAAGCAGGTTTCATTTTGAAATTCTACGCATAACGGTCAACAACGTCCGCCATGTTGAACTTTCTTATTTACGGCCCCATCTTCACGAAATTTGGTAGGTGGCTTCCCTGAGCTAACCAAAACCAATGTACGTACTTATTTCGGCGGTATGACGCCACTGTCAGCCGCCATATTGAATTTTCCAACATCACTAATTCTCCAACTTCCCGTATAGGTAGAAGGCTGAAATTTGGCAGGCTCATTCCTTACAGCTTACTTACAAAAGTTAAGCAGGTTTCATTTCGAAATTCTACGCGTAACAGTCATAACGGTCAACAACGTCCGCCATGTTGAACTTTCTTATTTATGGCCCCATCTTGTCGAAATTTGGTAGGTGGCTTCCCTGCACTAACCGAAACCAATGTACGTACTTATTTCGGTGGCATGATGCCACTGTCGGCCGCCATATTGAACTTTTCAACAGTCTTTGTTACGTATGGGCCCATCTTCAAGAAATTTGGTACACGGGTTCCCAGCGCTAACTGAATCCTACTTACGTACATATATATGTCCATAGCCTGCAGCTTGGTCACAATGTGAGGCGGCGTTGGGTCCCCCATCCCAACGCCTCCCACGTTCTTGGCTGCCTGCCTATATAAGGCCGTCCGTCGCTCCAGTCTCTACATTCCCTTCCTTGCTTCGCCACGGGATTTACGTCTCCCTGCTGATAACTACAGCCTTTTTGTTTAATCCACGGCTTCTCCGCTGTTTTATTGTTTGTTTATTACAATTATAGTTATTGTATAGGTATTTTACACTTACTTTACATTACTCAGGTACCCATTTCCTTCATCATTCCAACCCCCATTACCATGTCTATCGAGGTAATCACCATCGATCAAAGAACTGTCACTTACCGAGTGGTTTCCATGCCCGGAGATGGCACCTACCTTTTCCATTCTCTGTGTTACATATTGCATGGCCATATCAGGCTCACTCTTGATATCCAGAAGAACATTGTGTCTTATGTATTGAATGACTGGGACAGGTTCAAGGTGTGGACTGATGACGGTACAGGAGATAATTATACTACACAGGAGCACTAGAAGAGTGAAATGCTTAAGCCTATGAAAAAAAAGAACCTATGGTTCTGCATGTGAGTTGATGGCTGCCGCTGAATTGTTCGGTTGGTGCTTTCAAGTGTACCAAAATGGCCAAATATTTTACACCTTTCAACAACCGCCAATGTCTCTTAAACATCTTACATTCACAGGTGACGATTTCAGTAGTGGACACTTTGATGTTTATGAATGTTTAAACTCTCAAAAGCTGGATGTGAAGTTATTGATGAAACCGGTTGTAAGCTTACAACGCTTGACAGATTCCGACTGTCACTTCAACACAAGTCCTGCAAATACTGTCGTAATTGAAACAAACCATGAACCTCAAACTGATTATGACAGCAGCAATCCAAGCTGTGAGATTTGAGACAAGATTACTGTTCACATGGCCAACTGTAAGTTGCACGCTCAAGAGTAAGCTCAGCGCACAGCTTGGTCATGTTACAACCGGAGGGCCGAACTGACAACGTGGTATACAAAGAGATCCTTAACAAATAATTATTGGCATATTTTCCCTCAGTTTAAAAAGGTTAAATTTTCTTCTTAATAAAAATTTTAATGCAGTACTTCGCCGCTGCGAAGCGCGGGTATTTTGCTAGTAGTGTATATATCTTCTCTTTTTTGTCATGATTACGAAAACCCTGTTACTGAATGCTGTTCCTTTGAACCAAATTTTCTATGTGATTTGTAAAGAGCTTTATTATGTTTGATTGACTTTGGCTGGATAAATGGCTTCTAAATTGCCAAATTTCCCCTTGGAGACAAGTAAAGTTCTACTAAGTCCTGATTATGTTTTATGGGCTGTATGAGCAGAGAGCTGAAGCTTTCTCTTTATAAAAGGTTAATCTATACAATAATACGGTAATGTCTGTTTGTGTTCTCTGTCCCTCAGAGCAATCTGATGGGTCAATTTGGCTTTGGTCTGATTGTTCAGTTTTGCTTGTAGTTGCTCAGTCAAATGCAATCAAACGCTGAGAGCCGCCTTCAAACGCGGGAAATATTTGCAAGAATACAACTGATGTTTTCACTGTGGGTAATGATGGCTCATCTGCCAACACTGGTAGTCAGAAAGCAGACAGGAGATTAGTAACACACCTCAAAATGGCTAGAGACTTTACAAGAATGTGATTGACCTAGGATGCTGAGACATATGAAGATACTGAAGAAAGGCATGGGACAAACACCAAAGGTACATATAAGGCAAAATATATAGCAAATTTTAAAATTTATTCTACTACTGGTCCTTGAAAACTAATGTAGCTACTATATTAATATTACTGTTATAAGGGTATATTAGATGGTTTGCTTCATTTACCTACAGTATATGATTACAAGCCCATACTATTGCCATTAGAGATATCTTCCATACACTATGGGCCCTAAAAGGTCATTGTCCTCTTTGTACATATAAATTTACCAGTAAAAGAACTTATTATAATTTAAAATAAAGCAAAAAATGAACATTTGGAAGAAGTAGGTAGAAATCAAATCTTTTTACACTGAGTACTCTGTACTCTAAGTACAAAGTAAACTGAGACTGTGCTTTTATGATAACTTCAAACAGTATTAAAAATAACAAAAGCTATATACCATCATGTTGGGATCCTGGTAAATGGTCCATTTTCCTCTTTACATCAAATAATGCTCAAACTAGAATTGTTCAAACAGGCATTATTTTGTAATACAATAAAAACAAGTTCAATTCTGTTCTTCTTCTGTACAATACCTAGAAAGCTATACTGTATTTTTTCACTTTATGTACTGTAGGTCATACACTATGAACAGAATAACTTCTTTAAGAAGTTATATATCATATCGTTGTCAGTAACTGGATGTTACATATATGATGGATTTTAAAAACTCTCATGGAGTAATTTTATACTGGTAGCTTTAAACTCAGCAAGCTTTATACTGTATATTAGGTTTACTCAAGAGACAGATGTATTCTGGTATTTTAAAATGTTTTCTGTTTAAAAAAATGTTATTCTGAGGCAGTGTATGTTCTAGCTAAATGCATTTCCCATTTAAATAGGCATTTTGATTTAGAAAAACAAAACTATTAAAAAACGATTTACAAATGAGTAAAATTAATAAAAAAGCAGTGTTTTATTTTCTGCTGATAGGGGTTTGTCTTTATATTCATGCTTGAATTAAGAGTGTGTTTAATGTTCAAGTATACATGAAATTAATTTTATTTCTTTAGCTAATCCTTCATGATGCCCATGAGTCTCTTAGTATATTCTCTTCATATATTATAATAGGAAGACAGCAAAACAGCAAGAAGTCCTGTGTGTGACAATAATAGGCAGTGAGACAGAACAAACAAGTCTTAAGAGTTTTATTATTAATATTATATCAGAAATGCTCATGTGAATTAATACTAGTTTAATCGACAAAGCAAGTCTTCATTTAAATAAAAATAAGACAACAGAAGAAACTCAATATGCTAAGTAGACCATTCATCTTTGTTTCTCAAAACAAATGCACTGATGCTTTCCAATTACTTGCCGTGGATATTAATTCTCTGTAAACTATTTAATTTTTTTTGTTGTTGCCAAAGTAATGCTTTATTAACCAGTGTCAATCATATAGACTTGCAAACAAGAATGTGATTTTTTTTATGGCAGCATATTAGTGTAGCTCCTGGTTCAATTACCTTCTTAATCAATAGCTGTGTGGAGTTTGTATATATACCATGTACACCTGTACCATGTGGATTCCTCTCACAATTTGTCATTGTTAGATTTACTGGTGGCTTTAAATTAGCCCAGTAAAAGTGAATGCCATCCAGTAATGGCACTTCGGTGGTAACGTGATGTTTCTGGAATAGGATCAACCTCCACATTAACTTGTAACGAAACAAAAAGTTTAGAATATAGATGAAAATTTGCCATGATAAAACTGTTTTTTTTATTTCTACAGGGTAGAGAAGGTGGCATCAGATTTGAAAAAGATACTGTGTTTAAAGTATGCCTGACTGTCTTGTAACTTGTGATCAAAAATGATAAAAATTAAAAATGAATCGATACATACAGTAAGTCATACTTAAGTCAGCTAAGAATCAGATATAATCAGTCAGGAGTGAAGTCTAAAGCTATAATCTGCTTCTTTACCAACAAATTTCTTAGTTACTTGATTATAATTTCTTTTAACAAAAATCCTGTATGTTTACTGCTCACTTATCTATGAAATTGCTTCCGCTTTGGAGTTATAAATAGTAAATTGCTTTGCTGCCATTTGCCACCTTCTTGGTATCATCACTAAATACTAAACTCAAATTTAATCAACATTATCATTTTAAGTTTTTTGAGCAACATGATAATTCTAATTGCTCATTATGACAGACTGTCTAACTGACTAAGGCAATGTTATTGCAAAAGTAAGACTTGCACTTCTTGGTCACATTTATACAAGTAATGTGAAACAGTATGTGTAGTGTGAAGGAAGCGAATGAGACAGTATTACTTTTTGGGGTTTCTGCCCCAGTTTACTGCAACAAAAAGCGAGTAATATCTCCACAATACAACAAATGGTCACAACGGACAAAGTAACAATCAAATGGGGGAACATTTATACAGGGGGACAGGAAATTGAACAGAAATGGTGTGATGGATGATGGGAGATAGACGTCATCATTTCGTAAATGGAGTGCAGACGGGAACCCGGAAGTATGGCGTCTTTTATTTACATCGTGGTTTATTACGGCGGCGAGTCCTTGTTCTGGCTGATGAGATAAAAAGAGAAAGGTTAATGCGCCGCCGCTGTCCCTCGGCATGGGTTGTTGTGATGAGTTCTGAGTCTTTAAACTGCTCCCCATGCGCTCGTGCATGACATGACCCCCCCCCCTCTAGCCCAGACCTACTAGGTCGGGCGGACCGAACCGAGAGGTCGTGAGCCCATGAGAACGCATCCGCGTTGGCCTGAAGGTTACCCCGACGATAAGAGACGGTAAACTTATACGGCTGCAGGTCCAAAAACCACTGGAGGGCGGCATGGTCCGTCACCAGGGTGAATTCCCGACCTAGCAGGTAGTACCGCAGGTGAGTTACCGCCCACTTGATCGCCAGGGCTTCCTGTTCCACCGCCGCATACCTCGTCTCCCGGTCTAACAATTTCCGGTTTAGGTACATCACGGGGTGTTCGACACCGTCGATACTTTGGCTCAACACAGCACCAAGGCCTGTGTCTGAAGCATCAGTCTGGAGGAGGTAAGGAAGGGAAAAGTTAGGCGCTCTCAAAATAAATGCCGAAGTGAGGGCGAGTTTTAAGTCACTGAATGCTTGTTCCGCGGCTTCATTCCACACCACATGTAAAGGAGCCTTCTTCTTTGTCAAACATGTCAAGGGTGCTGCCCTCTCAGAGAAACAAGGTACAAACCGGCGGTAGTAACTCGCTAACCCCAAGAAAGCTTGCACCTGTTTCTTGAGTATCGGACGGGGCCATTCCAAGATGACTTTTATTTTCAAGCACTGTGGTTTCACCATCCCCCCTCCTATCAGGTAGCCTAAATATCTGGCTTCTGTCAACCCAAAGAAGCACTTCCGGGGGTTAATCTGTAAGCCAGCTTTCGCTGGCGTCAGGAGGACAACGTAAACCTGTAATACATGCTCTCCCAGGTGCCAGAAAAAATGACAACGTCATCAAGGTAGGCAGCACAATAGGACTGGTGGGGCCCCAGCACTCTATCTACCAGACGTTGGAAAGTTGCTGGTGCCCTGTGCAGCCCAAATGGGAGAACCTTATATTGCCAGTGGCCACTAGGGGTACTAAAAGTGGTTTTCTCTTTAGTGGATGCCGTTAAGGGAATTTGCCAGTACCCTTTGGTCATGTCAAGTGTAGTCAAATATCGGGCTGTTCCCAATTTCTCGAGGAGCTCGTCAACTCGGGGCATGAGATAGGCGTCAAATTTGGAGACCTGATTAAGACGTCGGAAGTCATTACAAAATCTCCAAGATCCGTCCAGTTTGGACACCGGGACAATGGGACTGGACCACGGGCTATGACTTTCTTCGATAATGTCCACGTCCAGCATCCGCTGAATTTTCAGCTCCACCTCAGCCCTTTTTGCCTCCGGGAGGCGGTACGGTCTTTCCCGGATAACCACTCCCGGGTCTGTCACAATATTGTTCTGAATCAGCGCAGTCTGGCCTGGTGCTTCGCTGAACACTTCCGGTACGGACAGAATTGCTCTTTTGAGCTCCTGCCGTTGGGGGGATGTCAAATTGTTGCCGAGGTTAAGTGATATGTTTTTGGAGAAAAAAGAGAGGGTGGACTCTGAAGGAGGCTGTTCCTCCCTGTTCTTCCACAACTTTAACAAGTTCACGTGATACACCCTCTCGGTCGGTCGGCGATTTGTTTGGCTAACCAAATCGTCGACGAGTCCTTTTCTTTCTTTATCCTCGTACGGGCCCTGCCAATGGGCAAGCAGTTTAGAGTGGGAGGTGGGCATGAGCACCAGTACACGATCTCCCAGCTGAAATTCGCAAAGGGAGGAGTTCCTATTATAATTCCGGGCCTGTGCTGCTTGAGCCCGAGACATGTGATCTTTTAATATAGGTCTGATTTTGTCTAATCGATCACATAATTGCGCGATATATTCCAATAGATTTGTGTTGGGAAGTGCCTCACCCTCCCAACCTTCTTTTAGTAAATCCAAAATGCCCCTCGGCTGGCACCCATATAAAAGTTCAAATGGGGAAACCCCCGAGGAGGCTTGAGGTACCTCCCAATACACAAAATGTACTAAAGGTAGGAGCTGGTCCCAATTCCTTCCGTCCGTATTGACTACCTTACGGAGCGTCTGTTTAAGGGTTTGGTTAAATCTTTCCACCAACTCGTCCGTCTGAGGGTGATAAACAGACATTTTAAGATGCTTAATATGGAGTAACTTGGCCACCTCCCTGAACGTATCTGAAGTAAAGGGTGTACCTTGATCTGTGAGGATTTCTTTAGGTATACCCACTCGGGAAAATAATCCTACTTATTCCAGTGCGATATTTTTTGTATTAGCAGCTCTCAAGGGAACTGCTTCAGGATACCGTGTTGCATAATCCACCATGACCAATATATATTTATGGCCTCTGGCCGAAGGCTCTAGGGGTTCAATGAGATCGACTCCAATCCGTTCAAAGGGCACATCAATAAGGGGAATCGGGATTAGAGGAGCTTGGTCCCTCCTGGGAATCTGGCGTAACTGACGGACTGGACAAGACTGACAGAAATGGCGGACCTCCTCATTGATCCCGGGCCAATAAAATCGGAGTTTAATTCTCTCCAATGTTTTTTTGGCCCTGAGATGGGCACCTAAGAGGTGGGCATGTGCTAGGTCACAGACCGCCCGCCAGTAGGTTCGCGGCACTAACAACAACTTCCATACCTCGCCTTCATGTTCCGCAACTCGATATAACAAATCATTTTCTAGGACAAAGAAGGGTCCCAGTGGTGAGGAATCTAATGACGCCAGGTCGTCTGCGGATACAACAGCATTCTGGGCAAACTTCAGGGAATTGTCATTCCATTGTTCTCTTTTAAATGATGCCAGCGTGGAGCGAAATTGGAAGTCCAGGCTGGCTAATATATCAGGGCCTAAGCCCGGAGCGGTGTCCTCCCGAGACGTAACCTCACCCAGTTGTACTTCCAGAACGGTGTCCGTCCCTGAAAGGTGTTCCCCCGGGCTGCCCACGTCATCAGTTGCTGATGAGCATGGCGTGGGAGCAGTTGGGAGGCTCCTCTGACCATCCATAAGTAGACCCAGTTTGTGTACGGGAGTGGTGACAGCTTTACCGCAGTTATTTTTAGACCCATCTTGTCCCAGTGTAACCGGAAAGGGGGGTTCATGCAACACCGCAACCAAAAGCTGTTTTGGATTCCCCCTCCATATTATATAACACCTTGCGGACTTATATGATCTAGTTTCTCCATACACACATGTTATATCAAACCTTTTAGCAAGCCATTGTCACGGTAAAACATAACGGTGAGCAACAATGGTGATATTGCTCCCGGAATCAAACAAAGCCATCACCGAGTGCCCATTAACCAGCACCATTCTCGTATTCGTAAGTGCCAGAGGGTTTGATGGCGCACAGTACCTCTCTCCTCTTGTGTAGCTACAGCCCCTCGGTTCTGCGTTGAGGGGACAGGTGGGAAGAATATGCCCCACCTCGACAAACTTGAAATAGCGCGCCGGAGTGAGCACCCGGTCTTTGGTCTTTGCTGGCGGCTCTGTGAGGACAGCATGATGGGAGGGCTCCTGTGGGGCAACCCGTCCCTGCCAGGCCATGCGAGTAGGCTTCTCAGAGCCCTCGAGTTGGTTAACCGCCAGTTGTCGCTCTAAGACCTCTAGGAGCCCGTTCATATCGCGAAAGGCATGCCTCCGAACCTGCTGGGCGAGGTAGTCCAGCATGGCGTATATTAACGCCTCACAGGCTACTTGCTCAACCACCTGGCGGGGTTGATTAACATCTGGCTGTAGCCATCGGCCAAGTTTGCCCCAGAACTCGAACTCCTGGGCCCTAGCTGGAAGCTCCGGGTTGAACCGCCAGTGCCGCCATACCCTCACCTGCTGGCCGGAGGTAATGCCGTAGCATTTGTATACCTCAGCTCGCAGGAGGTCGTATTGGGCAGCCTCCTCCTCAGGGAGGTCGTGATAGGCCCACTGCGCCGGACCCTTCAGGTAGAGAGCCAAGATGGACATCCGCTCCACCCGTGGCCACTGTTTCTGGCCGCGGTTCTCTTGAACACAGTCAGATAGGCTTCTATATCATCGCTGTCTGTACGGGGAACAATCTGAGGAGGTGGAGATCGTGTGAGATCCGGTCTCGCAGCTTCAGCGGCCGCCAATCGTCATCTCATCTGTGCGAGCTCCCTCTGTGTGTTGGCCTGGTCCAGCTTGACCATCTGGAGTTCAGTCACCAGGGTATTTAACACTGCATTTATGTCCTACCCTTCTGTCATCTTCGGGCTTCTATCCTGCCGACTACGCCAATCTGTGAAGGAAGCAAATGAGACAGTATAATTTTTTGGGGTTTCCGCCCCGGTTTACTGCAACAAAAAGCGAGTAATATCTCCACAATACAACAAATGGTCACAACGGACAAAGTAACAATAACAATCAAATGGGGGAACATTTATACAGCGGGACAGGAAATTGAACAGAAATGGTGAGATGGATGATGGGAGACGTCATCATCTCATAACTGGAGTGCAGACGGGAACCCGGAAGTATGGCGTCTTTTATTTACATCGTGCTTTATTACGGTGGCGAGTCCTTGTTGTGGCTGATGAGATAAAAAGAGAAAGGTTAGTGCGCCGCTGCTGTCCCTCGGCATGGGTTGTCGCGATGAGTTCTGAGTCTTTAAACTGCTCCCCATGCGCTCGTGCGTGACAGTAGTTAAAGTAATGATCATGCTATAAGTATCCTTAATTAGTGTTAAACATCAGCAGCAATTTCAAAATCTTTAATTCGTAAAACAATGCATAGCAAACACAAAGATAAATGTAAATGTTCTTTAATGTGCACTTTTTTCACCACTTTTCTAGGTGGGACTTTTTACTTTTTCAAAACTCTGTAGCAGTTGCATTTCTCAACCTATTAGCACACATGACTGTTATGTAACAAAAACAAAAGAAGGTAAAATCATATGAAAAACACTACTTAGGAGTCAGTCCCTCCTGTGTATTTATATTAGTCTGCGACAGGCAAAGGACATAGACTAAAACCCGTCTTATAACCCTGACCTTCTGTCTGTCACAAAAGACAGCTTTTCTTCATGGATCCACCAAATCCAGCCCCTTTTAAAATATTTTTAAGAACATTTTCTTTTGTGGAAGAAATTCACAACCTCATTTGTATGTAAGTTCCACAGGCACCCAATATCAGATTGTCTTAAAAGACCAAACTAATGCTGAATTTGTGAAAATACATTTGGTAACCAGAAACCAGGAAGGTCTTGATAATAAGTGATGAAACATGAGTGTCAAGAAAAAGGTTCTTGCCAAATGTAACCTTTCACTTATTGTTTGAAGTTTGTTGTGCATTTGCTATTTTTGTGAAGAACAAAGAGTTGGTTCCCAAATTGGAGGGTTTTTTTGCTATGTATTCCTTGAATCAGCCATTTTTCCATTAACTGAGAGAAAATTTTTAGGGGGATATATTACCTTTCATGTTGTGTGGGTATAGTCAAAAAATGGCCTCAGTTTGTGGAGACAGTTGAACCTCTCTGTGGCCTTCTTCCCATAATTCTTGGCATCATCAGCTGAATATTCCAGGAGATGGCCAGAAACCACTCATTCAACATGAGTAGGGCTCTTCACCATTTAAAATTCCCTGAGCTCCATATAAAGAAACAGACCAAAAAACACTGAATAGTTGGAATCTGACCATTTGAATTTTTTTCCTTCACATATGCATTTTGAATTACTATTCTCACAAAAGGACTTTTTGGCAGTCTTCAAAGAAGAGGGGGCTTGTGTTTCCTCTGATGACACTGGGGCTTACACACCTGAGGTCTTTTAGGGTGTGAGCTTTAACATTTTTGGGATGATGTGCTCATATTCCTCAGGTTCACACACAGGGGACAGATGTTTTGAGAAGCACAGGGTGTGACAGTCTCTTCTATCTCTGTGTGACTATGTTTCACCTCCAATGTCTGTGTCCATTCTGCTAGTGTAACATGTGGAAGGCTGTTCCTTCTCTCTCTTTTACCTCTCTCTTTGCTATATCACAGATGTGCACCAGCACCACCAAGAAAGAAGTGTCTAGAAATGGGCTACTACATTTCTTTATAAAGAAAAAGTGAAACAACATGAATAAGAAAATAATAAAAAAAGAAAAAGTAAAATCAACTTACACACTGTACACATTTGGATTTAGACTTCCAGTGAAGGCATACTCATCATTCTAGTATCATGACTTGAACACAAAGAAATAATCTCTCTCCTTGTCACTATCTAAGAGAATCATTTCCCACACTTCTGCTATTTAAAAATGTCTTGCAAATATTATGTTTCCAGAAATTGAAATATTGTTCACAAATCCAAGAAACTGCCAGGAAGAGATCATTCTCCACAAACAAAGAACATCATTCACTATAAAGCAACAACCTATGCTCTGATTGAGTAGAACAAATCATGATTAGTCTCCAAGTTGGAAAATGTAGCAGCCAAGGTTTGTAAACTTACTTCTTATTTGCTGATTAAGATTTGAAAAAAGCCTTTTGCTCAAACTAAACTATAACAGAGAACGCTTAGAAATAAAAAATAGCACAAACCTCCAGCTGGTTATAATGTAGGTCTCAAAGGGAATAATTAATAGGTTCTGTGTGACTGACAGCATCCAATCTTAGGCTGGAATCTCAATTAGGGTCATCTCAGGCCTTGCACTTCATGCATCCAGGATAAACTCCCAATACTTGTGAGCCTGGAAAGGAATAAGTGAGTTCAGTAAAAAAAAGAAGGGTGAAAAAACGACATCTGACATTTCAATCATTTAATTAATAACCAACTATACCTTAAAGATAGTGATATTCACCGCTTTTTCTGGATCCATATGCTGTAGGAATGTATGAAACCACAAACAGGACAGCATACAGATGTCAGTCTATACAGCTACATACATTTAAAAACAAGAAGAAAGATTAAGTTGTATTAGTCATCCCACAAGAACATGATGTTAATCCATATTTCATCCTAAAGGTATTAAAGTCCATCTCCCTTGAATATCAGCAGTCATTTCTAAACTCATATAAATCTGTTAAATATCTGAGATGCCAGGATTCCGACTATCGGAATGGCCCAAAATACAGTACAACTATTTCCCAATATTCATTTAAAATTGTCTATACTGTGTACTTTTCTTGGTTATATCTTTTAGGGAAGAATTATAGCTAAGTTGACTAGAAACTGACCTCTTCTATGTTATGGGTCTTTATTTAATTTCATTCATGTAAAATTGATTCACAAGTATACATTTTATGGATGTCAACTCTGTTGCTAATCAATTCATATAGTCAATCTCATCCCACTAAAAGTACAGTATATCCAGTTCCACTTTGAATGATCTTCTATTTAAATTACTGTTTATCCTAAACTATTAGTGTACCCACTTTTGTAAAAGATAGGCAGGACACAAGTCAATCAAAAATAATAAGGGTATTTGTAAATACCTAACGGTGTCTTCTTTCAAATAAATCATAAAGTTTTCATGTTGTCTACTCTCGCTCATTATTAAAATATGAAATTTGCACAAGTATACCTAGAGACAAGCAATGTGTCACAATTAAGTGAATCTGCTTTTAACACAGATCATACCTACTTTAGGACACTGTAACGGTCGGCCGGGTCCCATGCCTGGCTGGGACGCCTCTGCTGCATATGTTCCAGGGGAGCAGCCATGGGCTCCTCAGTACCTCTCCCGGGACGCTTGGTGGCAGCCTCCCTGGGTGACGTTGGTGCCTCAGTTTACCACAGGGCTCCATGGAAGATGGAGTTGTCCACAACCCTGTGGGGATCTGGGGTGGCCGCCGGAGGGTGCTGCATGGATCCCAGAGCCTTTATGGACACCTCTACAGCCCCGCCTTGAAGTGCAATTAGCCACAGGTGATCAAGCACCTGGAGCACTTCCGGGTGGGCTATAAAAAGGGCCAGCATCCACCACTCATGAGCCAGAATCGGGAGGAAGAGGACGAGGTAGCCTGGGAGGAGTGGTGGTGCAAGAGGAAGGACTGGTTTGTGTTGAAGTGCTTTGGGACTGTGTTGGGCCTGTGGGACACGGGGAAGGCATGCCCCACGGCTGAAGAGAGAAATAAAAAGCCTTATTGATTTTACACGTGTTTCTGCATCAGTCTGTGCTGGGTCGGGCGCTATATAGCACCTATATTACAACACATATGGTGAAAGTACATTCTAATGATGTATAGCTGTCTATGATTTTATCATTTATGGTATATTACATGTCGCAGCAGTGCATTAAAGACAGGAAATGAATGGCTTCTGCAATAGTTCATGTTTATGTTTCGTTACTCAGAAGGCTTGAGTCAGATTCTGATCACAGTTTTGACTCTATTAATATGGAAAACTTTGATGAAGGACTTGATTAAGAATGACGCCTTTAATGGAGATCTTGATGCTGCGCTTGATTTGTAAGTACTGCTTTTAGCATATCTTTGAAGTGTTGCAGCATGCAATTCTATTGTTCAAGCATCATGGATTCAATTAAAGATGTTGTTTGCTGCATGTTTTCCCTATGTTAGTTTACTCAGCAGTTCTCTTTCAGTGTCAGTTTAGATTACAAGTACTGTTTCTTAGCATATCCATGAGTACTGGTACACTATTCTTGTACTTCTTGAAGTTACATGTGATGACCCCCCCTTCGATTGAATGTCACTGTATCAAGCCGCTCAGGTCACTGTGTTTTTGGCACATAAGGAAAAAAAGGCATTTCAGTTAGTGGCTTGTTCATGGTATAATCCCCCCACATATACACACACATATACTAAGAATCAATGGTTGAAGTGTTTGTATGACTAGCTCAGCACTCAGGGCTGCTTGTTTACTTTCCTGTGCCCAGGGCTGCCAACAAAGGCATTGTCCCCACCCCTGTAACCCAGCACCAGAAGAAGCAAGTATGAAATTGTATTTATATACTTAGTTTATTGTAGCTGTGAAATGCAAATAAATAATCAACAAGAGCAATAAATCAATAGAAATGCACTGAACTTCTGTGGGGCAATTCCAACAGAAGGCAGGAGGAGATGGGTAAGTTGCTGCCCAAAAATCCTAATCTACTCAACAAAATGTAATGTTTCCATAATTATAAATATATACTGTACTGTAGTTACAAATTGTTTACTAGTTGTTTAAAAGTGATAGATATTGTGTTTGTGTCTGTATACACACACACACACACACACACACACACACACACATTTTTTTATAAAAAATAAAAACTATAACTACAAATTCAATACTTGTTTTGAGAGATTTTTTACTGCAATAGAGTAAAGTTTCCGACAAAGGAGACACCTCATGCCAAACAGTATAACTGCAGTGCTATAGGATATGACATTTAAATTTGGTGCAATGAGAGCCGAAAGATTGAGGCACAAAACAAAATGATTCCAATGCATCATAAAATGTCTTGGTTATGTACTGTAAAATCCAGGTTTTGGAAAGAGATCTCTAAAGCACCACATTTTTCTGTGTTTTATTTAGTTGATGTTGGTATAAACAAAGGTTTTTAACCTACTTTCTTTTAAAAATTTTGAGTATTATACTAGCTACTCAAGTCATTTGCAGCTCCTTTATTACATAAGTAGAGTAATAGCTATTCATTTTTGGGTATGTTAAGTAATTACAGGAATGCCAAAAACCCATTAGTGCATAAGGGGTTAAGCTTACTAGCTTTATAATGCACCCATGGTCAGTGCTGAACGACTGATTTTAGCCCATATCTCAATTGGTAACTGAAATGTTATGCAGATACAAAAGTACGTTCCATTTGGTATGAAATATTAAACAGGTAAATATTTGAAACTCACTTGCTGTATTATGTTAATGGTGCAAGACTGCTAATCGTTTCTCTTGTTTGATCAAAAAATAGACTACATGCACAAAGAAAGTGGTGTATTTGGTTACATGATTACAGTGTGAAAAGCAAGGCAGGTATTTAATGACAGCATATTCTGCAAGATGCTATGACACTTACTTTTAATCTTTTTTAAACTATTTTCATCACAATCCTTTTCAGGATCATAGTATCCAATATTATATGATGGATCAAGCTAATAGTTACTATATTTTGTCTTTTACTTCACCCATACATTAAGTTTTAAGTTTGTGTTGATTTAAACAGTCAGAGATGTCTCTTCTCTGCTTAGAAAAAAGTAAACAAGTTGTGCCAAAAAAAAAAGATTAATGGTGCCTTGAGTTCTCCATTATGTGATCACTTCAGGGCGCACTTTAAACTTAATTAAAATCCGCATGAATTCAAGGTAACACCTGACATTTCAAGAGGCTTCATTCCTCACTAACAACTTAAACCTCAGAGTCAGAAATCTATATTTGTCATCAGAAAGTGTGAGAGTCATTACATGGCAGACAGGGAAAACTGCCTCATCTGACATTACTACTTTAAAGATTAACACATTTATAATAGCTTTTCCAACAAATACAGGCAAACACATACTCAACACAGATTTGTCTTTCTGTACTGTGGAGTGCCTTATATTTTAATAGAGATTTTAGAAGCATGCACAAAATTGAAGATTTGTTGAAAATTGTGGAACATCGCCTATATTGTATATTATATTGCATTTCAAAGGAACATAAAAATATTTCAGGAATTGTAATGCAGGAGAACCTCATCATTATAAAAGATTAATCAGTCAGGTTAGCATTAGGCCATCACCTACGCATTCTGAAGAATGAGTCAAAAGTCACAGAGGGCTACAATTGAAAGTTGTTTCTGGATTGGCTTAGGGTTCAGACATTTTTAAATATTTCTAAGAATGTTCACAGCTACTGCTTTGAGACAAGAAATATTGTTAATAATCCAGTGTGCTTTTAAAAAGATACTGGTACAACTCCAAAATTAAGATGTCTAGAGTTTTCACTCTATAAAATAATGGAACAATTGACTTGAGTATAAACTACCAGTCCATTGTAGGGTGAACACACATGGACCAATTTATCAGTGCCAATTCACATAACTTGCATGCCTTTGGAAAACCGGAGGAAACCAGAGCACCCAGATGAAACCCATGTGGACATTGTGAGAACATGCAATCTCCACATACGGCGCCACCTAGGAGGTAAACCCCAGCCTCCTTGTTTTGATGCTAAAAGACCTCAGCACAGGCACTCCACAAAATAGTATGCCGAGTCACATTCAGTACTACTTGTTAATCTTAATCCCTCCTCTGGGGCATCTCGGCTGGGTACCACCCCTGTGACAATATATATATATAAATAGAAGTGATTTTGTGAAAAATTAAAACTAAACTAAAACTAAAAATACATTATGAAAAATTTTAAACTAAACTGACTTTCCAAGTAAGATAAAAAACAACATAGATTTAAAAAAATAGTATAAAAAGGTAGAGCTATAATAACCTTGATACATACATACACTTACAACTATACGTTTCTGTATCATGCTTATGTTAAACTAAATGAAACTTCCCAAAACTTAATTCTGCTATTGGCTTCTGCAGTTTGTTGGTTTTTTTTTTTTTTAATTATGCCTTAGTATTCAAAATTGAAAACTGGACTGAGTTAACTTGATTAAATCATTCTGCTACTTCTGGTTCATTTTTAGGTCCTTCAGATACTGCTGGTCAATGAATAGACAAAATCAACAGCAGTATTTCATTCACTCAATGTAGGGGTTACAGTCAAAATCACATGAAAAGTTAAATTCAATGGATACTGGTTACCCAGAACAGATTTATATCACTCAGCAACTCACCTGATGATACTGAAAATGAAGATCCCATAATTACGAATTCCAATGTTTGAAATGTTATAATTTGCAAAACAGATTCTGACATTGATGTGTACTTGATGTGTGTCATAAATTAATGGTAGTTTTTTTCAGCAATCAGGGGTATTAAAGAGGGAGTAAACTTCTGAATTAGTTACTTTTTCAGAAAGATAATCTCCACACCATATGGAGTGAATGTTTTATTTTAATGAGGGAATAAAGCACTCAGTGATTTTTTAACCCGCTCTATCCTAATACAGGGTTACAGGGGTCTGCTGGAGCCAATTCCAACCAGCATAGGGTGCAAGGCAGGAACAAATCCTTAGGCAGGGCGCCGGTAATAAAGCATTTTCAGTTAAAACATTCGTTTGAAACATACTGACACCACTGCTTCAGTTGATGCTTACTCTGTAGGTTTTTACTGTGTCTATAAATTTTCCATTACAAGCCAAAGACCCAGTTGTGGACTGCAGAGGGCACACCAGCTCCCTAAACCTGACACAGACAGATGCAGACAAAAGTTCTCCAATACAGAAAGGCTTTATTTTGCTGTGGGAAAGTCTTTTCCTTTCATTTCCCACTTGCACAGCAAAGCACAGTCAATGGAGCACATTTATAAAACACAATAATACAGTACTTTGTCTCTTTATCTCTCTTTATTTCTTCATCTCATGTCTCTCCTTCTGCCTCCACTCCACCTCCAGCAAGCTTCATCCCTCTTTCTCCCAACTTTGGCTCCCAGAGCAGTGGCAGCAGACTCCTTTTATCCTGCACCCAGGAGTACTTCCAGTGACCCGTTAGTGTACTCCAGAAGAACTTCCAGGTGATATGGAAACCCAAAAAAGTAGGGCTCCGCAGTCCCAGCAACACCCCCTGGCGGCACTCACAGAACCCAACAGGGCCGTGCCAAACTCCCAACACCCATGAAGCCCTGTGGGAATCCAAGACACTGTTTCAACCCAGGAGGGCTGCTATCTAGCACTCCAGGGGAGGTATTGTAATGTGCATGCTCTCTCCCTCAGTCTTTCCACTATGGTGGTGTCCAAGCCAGGAAAAGACCCTGACTGTCTGCCTTAATAATACACTTTTAATAACATCTCTGATACTTTTACTAATATCTCAAACAATCCATATGAGATCACATTTAGAGATCCTAATACTTCACAATGATAATGAATTAAGCTTAGACAATCCTTATTCTACATTCTAAAGAAGAGTTTACTAACCTTTTATGCAAATTGTGATAATGTATTCTTAATGGGAAACTTCAAATAGATATGAAAAAGAACCCACTCATACATTTTCAGTTTCTTAAAGATTATGCAGGATACCTACTTTTACATCAAGGAAATGCTTTTTAGGACCTTTACTTAAAACAAACCCCCTTTTCAAATGCTCAGAGTCTTTATGATGTGGACACACAGATTATTAATTTTGTGTCACTAAAATAGTTTACTTACCAACATTTAGGGGTACAAAGTTCCCATTTGTAATGCACTTACACCCAGGACTATGGTGCACTACCTTCTATTCAGACTTCAGCCAGGTATGACAATCACTATAGCCTTCATGCCGGAGACATCTCTCCTCACCTCTGATTGATTTAGTTGAGAATGAAACTTGGTTCTCAGCCACTGGTGATAAAAAAAGGGGAACATCCAGTCAGGAAACTAATAGTGCCATAAACTAAACAGTGCCATAAACCAAAGCAAATGCAGTGAACCAATTCACCATACAACTTTATAATTTTGTAGTTCATTCTGTACAGATGGCGCTATACAACTTGATCATTTTATACTTCAGTCTGTACAGTTTCGTTTGAACACTTCAGTAGTAACTCAAAACATTTTTGGTTTTAATTCTCCTTCCATCTCTTCTCTCTGATTAGTTCATTTGCCTAATCTTATATACCTCTTTGCTATTATCCAAAGTTCATAAAACTAAAATCATGTTTACAAAATCTGACATCAGCATAACAAGATTGAATAACAGAAACAGTACAGCATCCTTGCATAACTTAGAAACTGCTTATGAAACTGCATTTCTGCATTACACAGTATATTTCTTGTCTCTTATTAGCAAAACCATGCACAGTCAAACAATATCCCAAAGCACCATTTCTGAAACTCTAGACTTACAGTGCTGCAAAGCTTATTGCACTTTATACTTAAACTGTTGACAAAATATTCAGGTAATTCTTAAGCAAATACAAAAGCTTTAATAGACAAAGTATAAACAGTAGCTGCCAAGTAACATGACAAGCTGTTTTAGCACAGAAAAAAAGGAATAAAGAGTCTTTGTAAAAATAAAACTTAAGCTCTTTCTTGTAACACCACAAAATTGTGATAATTCAGATTTAATTATCAAGCATCAAGTTAACATCCATCCAGCTATATCCTAACTACAGGGTCATGGGGGTCTGCTAGAGCCAATCCCAGCCAACACAGGGTGCAAGGCAGGAAATATACCCTGGGCAGGGCGCCAGCCCACCACAGGGTGCACACACACCAAGCACACACTAGGGGGAATTTAGGATCGCCAATGCACCTAACCTGCATGTCTTTGGACTGTGGGAGGAAACCCACACAGACACAGGGAGAACATGCAAACTCCACTCAGGGAGAACCCAGGAAGCAAACCCAGGTCTCCTAACTGCAAGGCAGCAGTGCTACCACTGTGCCACCGTGCCACCCTATCAAGTTAACATTCAGAATTTAATTATCATTCTGGTTAATAAAATGATTGTATTTTTACATTCCTTTACCAATAAACAATTAATTTAGAACAAAAAATGAAAATATTTAAATAATAAAAATGTTTTGGGATGTATTGTCTATTAAAAGTATTAATTGCTGAAAAAATTAGTACTGGACAAAGGGAAAAAAAATCACACAAATGCCTGAGGACTACATAGACTTCTGACGGCAAATGAAACACTAAGATTCTATGCCAGTGCAAATAATGACCACTGCAAGGTAGTATTAAGCAGTTTGTGCAGGAGTTGACCTGGAAAAGTACCCAGAGTGGAAATGTGTGGTTTCCCCAAAGCATATAACCCAACATCTGGGTTACCTGACCTTCTGCCAAATGGAAGAAATTGACCACAAATACACACATGACACCGAGAGTTGCTCGAAGAAGTTGTAACCTACTATCACTAGAATAAATGTAAATTTATTCTTTGTCAGGAAGGGGTTGGCCAGAAATTTGTGCTCTAAAGGTGGATGGAAGAGTCACCTGATGTTAGAACGAGAGAGAGGCAATCCCCTTGCTGTTATTTCTTAATTTAAGAAAACTTAAAGTAAGTTGGTCTCCTTTGCCATATTCTGAAGTTCAGTGAACCTTTTCTTTTGCTACAGTAATTGGAGTGAAAAACCTATCAATCCTATCCTTTCTTCAATGTGCAGTAGTTTTATGTTAAGTATTTCAGTGGGACTCTTATAAGAAGGCTATACTTCCTTGCCTAAGATGTAATAACACATATTTCATCTCAATGCATAGCAACTACTAACATTTTACTGAATGATTATAATTAACAAGTGTATGGCTTTTACAATTCATGTTTCTTGGTAGCACAGACATGTATTATTTATAGATCTAAGTTTTAGGTTTCCCCAGAAAAAATAATGTTTTGGCATAACTGCATTTAATTGTAAAATTTAACAATTCAATATTTGAAGTAAGTGGTTATAAAAGATATGTTCCAAATAAACCCTCTCTCAACCTTGCTAAGATCCAAAATGTCATACTCGCCTGTCATGTTACATAAGGCATCCCAGAAACAAAAATTAAACCATAAACAATGTAGCAATGAAAACATTTACATTTATTTGCTTGGCAGACACTTTTATCTAAAGTGACTTACAAAAGAGGTAAACATAATCGAGCAGCATGAGGCTAGGGCCTGTTTGTTCAGCAAGTGTAGTAGGATAGGTAACAAAAGTTGATTGATACAACTTAAAAGATGTAATAACTAATAACAATCAATAAATCAATTAAACTTAATGTAACAACAAATCAACAATATGAAAGATCACAAAGTAAAGTTCTTTTTCAGTCAATTAGACAGATATTCATAAAACAGTTCAACTGCTGCTTAAATACATTGAGGGAGTCAGCAGTTCAGTTGGAGGTTGGCAGCTCATTACACCAACTAAGAGCAAAACAGGAAAAGAGTCTAGATTGAGACTTGATGCCAAACTGAGGCTATATAACCAGACACTGTTCCCTGGCAAACCTGAGTGGGTGAGAAGGAGTATTGGATTTCACAAGTGTCTCCATAAACTCAGGTGCTACAGTGAGTTAAAGTAGTGACCTGAAGAGAGGAGTGACACGTGCCCACCTTGGCTGGTTAAATTCAAGATGTTTTGCTACATTCTGGACCATTTGCAACGGCTTGATAGTGCATGTGGGTACTCCTGCAAGAAGTGAGCTGCAGTAGTCCATACGTGATAAGACCAAAGCCTGGACCAGAAGTTGTGCTGCATATTCTGTCAGATAAGGTCTGAACTTGCAGATGTTGTACAGCATGAACCTGCATGAAGGAAAAAAATTGCTGCTCATCAATCACCGCTCCAAGGTTCCATACGGACTTGGCAGGTGTTAGCAACAGTGAGCCAATCTGTACAAAGATAGGGAGTTAAATAGACTGACTGGCTGGGATCACAAGAAGTTTGCAAGGCTGAGTTGTAGATTGTGGTCCTTCATCCAGATACTGTGTTGTCCTCGGAATGACAGGTACAGCTACATATCATCAGCATAACACTGATAAGAGAATGCAATGGATTGGATAATGGAGCCTAGCGAGGTGGTGTATGAGAGAAAAGCAGAGGACTCAGCGCCAATCCTTGGGACATCTCTGTGCATGACACAATATACGTATGATGTGAACAAGGTCTATGACTCAAACCATCTGAGAGCAGTCCCAGTGATGGCAAAGTCAGAGAGGGTGGCAAGAAGGATGTTGTGGTTGACCCTGTCGATGTCAGAGGAGAGATCTAGAAGGATCAGGACTGATGACATGTTGGTAGCTCTGGCAAATCTTAGCTGGCCATCCACAGTCAGTAAAGACGTCTCAGGCTTGTTTTAAGCAATCCATTCTATACAAGGAAGGAAGAGACCTGCTTAGAAACAGCATGTTCAGATGTTTTGGAAAGAAAGGAGAGTAGAGAGAAAGGCCTGTAATTGTTAACCTGTGATGGATTGAGTGCTATTTTTTTTGAAGAGTGGGGTTATCAGGTAGTGTTTGAAGATGGAAGTAAATGTGGCCAAGCTAAGTGAGGTGTTAATGATGTGTGTATTTGCAGGAATGAGTAAGGGGGAGATGGCCTGAAGGAGATTTGAGGAGATATGGTCAAGTGGACAGGTAGTGATTGGAGAGGAGGTTGGAAATAATAATGATCTCTCTATTATATTGTGACACGTGAGTCACTGTCCTGCAAACCAAAACAGGAGGCTGAGTCTCAGTACTTTAGCAAAACCAGGTTTATTCAACTTGAAACAGGAACAGCAGGGTTATTTACTGAAGCAGGAGCTACTACTCTCCTATACACGGACACAGCAACTGGGCATATTTTTGGGTAGGTTAGTGGCCAAGGTATACTGTTCCCTGCATTTATAATGTCCCTTGCATCACCCATCGGCCACATGTGCATATAGCGTGATCTCAATCAGCTCATCGTTGTTTCTGTGGCGCTCTGCTGCTGCACTGCGAACCTGTGGTTGCCTCAGTAATGGTGAAGCAGTCTTCCACAGATGTGGCAGGCGTGCTTTGGCAGGCTGTCCCGCTTTTCCTAAAATAGCTCAGAAACCTCACAATATTAGAAATGTTTTCCGCCATGTCTGCATTATTCAGCCTTGACCACTCTCCTCCACACCACTTGCCCAATCCTACTACACACATCCTCTCTCCATACCACCCGATGACACCCTGAGTGCTAACTCACCCTTCAATGCAGTCGGTTATAATGGCAAGGCGGAAAAGAAAAGAAAATGATCTATTCAAGAACGTTGAATTTTAGATCAAGATAGAAAAAGAGCAACAACAGCTGATAATGAATGTCAAAAAAAAAAGAAAATGAACAAAAAAGAGCTGCATATAATAAAAATCAAGAACAAAGAGAATCATCCAAAAAACTAAAAAGAAAAAAATATCATAGACAATATTTTTTATTATGTTTTACTTTTTTACTTCTACTTTTAAGTATATCCCGCACCCCGCATACTCTTCTGTATACCATCTCAGGTTTCTGTAATGAGGGAGTGCCCCGTTGCCCTTCAAGTGGCTCAGCATAATAATAATAATAATAATAATAATAATAATAATAATAATAATAATAACATCCACAATTACCAGCCAGATTTTATGATTAAAAATAATAATTTGGTCTCTATGTAGCTAGTTAAACTTTATTTAATCATTCTTTGAGATGAGCTTTTAAGGACAATTTCCTCAGGTGTACAAAACATATACTTTTGATCAGAAGGCTATAGTGTATTCCTAACCTACAAAATGGCTGTTTGAGACCATACATGAAATTGGGGAAAATTCACAGGCACAGTAAAGTACTTTTTCATGAATTTAACAAAGAAAGGTATTGGGAAACAATTGACATGTAAACAATGTACACTTTTAATTTTCAGGTTTTACTTAATATAATTTTAAAGAATTTTAGGAGGTAGTATGTGTTCTATAACAAAGGAAATCTATAACTATGTAAATACAGACTATACAAAGGAAATGCTAGAGTCTAAACCTGACAAATTTTATTTGATTTCAAAAATAAATCCACTATCTGTTGTATAGACACAATTCCAACTAATTCACTCAAAACATACTTGCAGTAGTTTCATAAATAACACTGGACATAATAAATCATTAGTAAATGTCACTGTAATTAGAGCTTACAGAGATACACCTCTGAAACACCTCTGATACACCTCTGTTAAAAAGGTGAAAAAGGGTCCAAATGTTCTAAAGAATTATAGACCAAATGTAATATTCTTTTAAAAGTTTTAGAGAAAACCTTATAAAAATGCCATTTTTTTAGAAACTTCAACTTGGATCTCACTCTGGTTACAACATAAAAGCAATCATATCTCGTTTACAAAAAAAATCATATCTACTTTAGTATAGAAAATACCCCCATTGTCAAAGTTTTAGGTTTAGTGTAAATGCAGCTTTTGATACTAGTGATCTCTTAATTTTATTTGAGAGTACAGCTCACATATAACAAACTGTTCTTACTTGGTTTACTTTACCCTTATCAAATTATCTTCAGTGTGTTACAGCCCAAGGGTAGTAATCCCTCATTTCTGTTTGTGGTTTGACATGGTAGTCCCTTAGAGTTTGGTGTCAGAACCAGTTCACTTTTTCCAATATACATTATATTGTAGCTAGAAGATGTAATTCAGAAACACTACACTGACTTTCATTCCTATGCATACTGAATTCAGAGGTATTCATCATTTTAACTAAATAATACTTTTTCATTTAAAACATTAATATACTGCTTTATACTATGGATGTAATGAAAATTACTTGTTATTAAAGTCAGATGAAAAGTAAAGATTTTTCTCGAAGCTATTTCATAAACTAGATTTTGACTTTGTTGAAATTTATCTTTGACACAGAATAAATCATAAATAGTCACAGCCCAGAGCTTCAATGCATTTGTACCTGGGACTAAAGTCCAACTTTACCATAGCTGACTGCTACTACGACTCCGTTTCCCCACTTTGTATATGGTCCCCTTATTCTTTTGACTCCAGGCAGCAAGACAGAGCAACAAGGCAAGGAATGGATCAGGTTTAAACTGTTTATTAATTTATTATAAGTTTACCATTTGTAATATGCCTAAGGCAGAAGAAAAGCTTGTAAGTGTAACAGTCACATCATAAAACTTGGATGTGTAGTAGGTGTCACAGATGGTGCTGACCAAAGCACACAATGTGCAATGGGAATTTTTTTTTCCAGCGGGGTTTTGATAAAACTCTAAATTAAGATATTTGACAATATTTTCCTATTAGTTTATAAACTGTGATTATTAATATCAATCTTCTACCATAATGAGCACAATCACAAAGTTTTTGTAAAACATCCTAAATAAATTACATGGTTACATTGTAAAAATTAATCTAGCTAAAACAGAACCACACAGCAACAGTGTACTATTCTTCATGTTATTTAAATAAACTAGGGAGTTAACAAAAAAAATCTGTATTTGTTATCAATTTCCACAATCACCTTTTCAAAAATCATAAAACTTTCAAATGTAAAGGTTACTAGTAAAATAATTACAAAAAACTTGCCAATCATTCAGAGAGATGGGCTAAACACCATTCTATTTCAATAGTATTCTAAAAAGTATTTTTTTTTACATTAGGTCATATTTTAACAGCCCTTTACATGCCAATTACAAACTGCCTAAGCTCTGAAAAGAATACAGTTAAATACAGCATGCATATAAATGAAATAAACTTTTGTTTCACAGCCTGCATCATTGCAAGTTTTGCTTCCCTCCATAGCAGTAGATCATAATTATTAGATCTCTGAGGCAGAGCAATCATACAGTAAAGGGTGTGTTGCTCACTGTACAGTATTTGCTAACAGACAAAGATCTGATGAAATTAGAATAAAGTATTTACAGCTGGAGTATTTCCAGGTATAGGCAGACATGAGTGGAAATCATTTAGTCATAAGCAAGAGCAGGTCACTTATATTAAAAACGCTCACTCCTCACATTTGTGTTTGTGGCAGTCATGCTAAACTACTGTACATGTTCAATATGTTCCATGCTTAATAATTTCACAGAATATATTTTTTAGTGGTTAAATGACTTACTGGAAGCTAAACAGTCCAATAATGGTATTAATTTATAAGGAACCTTACAAATTCAATGCTCTCCCGAAGCACCTTACATCTAGTACAATTTACAGTATATACACTATGCTATGATGCACTGAACCAGGAACCAGGGTTGCTTCCTACTTATTACTCAATGATAGCCTAAATTATGTTACTTTTCATTTTTTATGATGGCAGAATTAAACAGTGTGCTGAGGATATTTAGTAAACTGAGATATTGGACAAGATGGTTTTGTCTATGGTAAGCAGAATTTTTTAAATTTACAGGGTTTTGTTAATTTTCAGCCCCTAAAAACTATTTGTTTTTACCATTCTCAAGTCTTCTTGGACTATTTCCTACCACATGATTTGCCCACCTTGAGCCCCAAGGACCATTTTGAGAGGATTACCATTGTCTACTGGCAATACTACATATATAATGGTGCTATAATTTTCCTCATTCAAAGACCTCGTCCTTGGTAAAGAAAATGTCTCAGGGCCTTGTTTAGCCGATGACAATATTCTGTATATGTTGTATATCACATGTAGACATTTCGGCTGTTTGCAAGATTTATTACCATCTAATATTTGTGCGGTTGTTGACAAGGACATTTTTCAAACTGTTTTCTTTTTTATGCAGACATTTCTCTTTGAAAGTATTGTTGCTTTTTGTGGAAATGTGCAATGTAGCACAGGACACAGTGGTACACACTTTACAAGGCTTGCTTTGATTGACAGAAATGCTTTATTTACACCAATATTGAAAAACAATTAATCAAGAATTATTTCAGTGCTGAATGTCCTTTTTTAAGTGAGACTGTCTTTTCCTAGAGATTAGAAATAATATTATTTTTTAATTTAGCAAATGTGCTAATTATAGAGAATTACTATTACCCCTTCTTGCTAATCCATACAGATGTTGCTCAGAATACCTGAAAGGATAATCACTTTAACTTTTGAACAGTGCAAAATGTCAAAATTAATTCTCATTTGCTTAGATGCAACATTCCGTCTATTCTGCATACCTCAGTATATCAATCTCTGTTCTAAGAAGCATTTTTTCAAAGTAAGCAGTTCTGTAATTAACATTGTAATAAAAGATAAAACAAGAAGACTGAAACAGTTATGTGAAGAAAGAGAAATTTATTTTAAAATTTGATTCTTTTAACGTGGCTGCCAGTTTCTCAGAGACGATATGCATACTAGAATGATTACAGGGAGGGGATGAGTATATTTCTTTCAAAAAGTTTTGTTCATTGCACCAGATGCTGCCAGGAGAAGTTTCAGCTCAGTCTAAAATGAATTAATTGGAGTCAGTAAATGCAAAATTTAGAAAAATCCAAAACAGTTCAATTAAACTAAAACAGATTAACACCTAATAATGTAGAGTGGTTACATTTTTGTGTTTACATGTACCATACACTATATTGAAAAGAAACAGTAAATGCAAGATACCCATTAACATGATTACTGTATCAATGTTGTAACAGTTTTCAAAATAACAAAAGTACGTAATAGATTTTTAAAGTCAAATAGACATCTCGTAAGTGATATCTCAAATGAATGGTCCAACCTTTTCAGCTTGACAATGCTCACATTATAAGCAAAAAAGAAAAAAAAATTCACATGTACTTAACTGTTAAAAAGTTATTTCACAAGTATGCTGATCAAGTATGTTGATCATTCAGATATAACAACACATTTTCTTTTAAATCTGCACTGCTGCATTTGCTTTACCAATTGACACAAAACTCTTTAGTACCTTTCCTACTTTGCAAGTTGAAAGTAATCAAAAAAAATTTGTATATATGTAAAAAGAAAATGAAGAACATCCAAACCATCCAACATTAAAACAGGAAAACAAATCCTTATTTCCTCATGTTTGCTTGAAATGCTAAGACTTAGATTAAGTCTGCTCACCAAAGACAATACCAAAAAAGCAGTCATCTACTGCCTTGATTCACATTTACTATGAAAATATTGATTTAACTCTTGACTTCAGTTGCATTCACTGCCTTTAATTTGTAACCATCAACATGTTCCAGGTTATTTTTCCCTTTAAACAATTTAAAGAGCTTTCTATTACATGGTACAACAGTTGTCAAATCTCCTGATGGTTGTCAACATCTGTCTCCCATTTAATGTTAGCACATGCTCCTTTTACAGGGGATTTAGAACATATTTAGACCATTTCATGTCCTTCATGCTTTACTGTGTTTTATATGTTGTGTTGTTTTAAATTGATAAATTTGACATTTTTGCCCATCAATGTATATTCAATAACCCATAATGACAAAGTGAAAATATGTTTTCAGAAAGGATTTATAATTTTATATATATAGAAAAAATGAAATCTCTTAGTATGCAATTATTCAGACACCTAATTTGGTACTTTATAGAAGTTCCTTTAGGAGTAATTACAGCTTTGAGTCTTCTTGGGTAAGTCTCTTTAAATTTTGTACACCTAGATTTGGGCAGCTTATCTCATTCTTCTTGGCAGATCCTTTCAGGTTCCGTTACAATATATGGAAAGCATCTGTAAAATCTTTTGTTCTCTTGACTGTCAGAGTTGTTTAAATTCCTTTGGCAAACTCCAAACAGGAAGTTAGCTGCTCTACCATAAACATCTGATTGGTGGAGTACTTCTGAGATTGTCATTATTTGTACTGATTCTCCCATCTCAGCAGAGCATTTTGGTAACTCTATTAAAGTGACTATTGGGTTCTTGGTTATCTCACTGACCAAGGCACTTCTTGCCCATTTACTCAGTTTGGTCGGGTGGCTGACTCTAAAAAGAATCCTGGTGGTTCCAAACTTCTTCCATGTTTCATGTATTGAAGCCACTGTGTTCATTAGAACAGCTTTAGAAATGGTTTAATCCCCTTGCCCTAATCTATGGGGATGGAGACTCAAATGAAGGGTGAGTACGAAAAATAAGGAGGGAGGCAGTGAAGGAGGCACTGAAAAAAATGAAAAATGGGAAGTCAACAGGACTGGATTATAATACCAGCAGAAGTGTGGAAGACTTTAGGGGAAGATGGAGTAGATGTGTTGTGATTGTACCAGTTTAAAAGAGAAGGGTGATATTCAGGATTGTGGAAACTATACAGGTAAAAATCTGATTCACACTCAATGAAAATTTGGGAAAGGGTTATAGAGAGAAGGACTAGGGAAGAGATCACCATAGGGAAGGAGCAGTTCAGTTTTATGCCAGGGAGAGAGACAACTGATACAGTCTTTGAAATGAGACAGATCACAGAGAATCGTCAAGATAAACAGAATGGTTTGCATATGGTGTTTATTGATTTGGAGAATGCTTATGATAGAGTATGACATCAAGAGATGTGGAGGTGCTTGAGAGAGAAAGGAGTACCAGAGAAGTATGTGAAGTTTGTCCAGGGTATTTACAAGGGATTGAGGACTGGGTTAAGAACAGTGTTGGGGTAACAGACAAGACACCATTTAGAGTTAAGTCTGCACCAGGGATCTTTCTTTAAATCCTTACCAGAAAAGAGGAAGTGGAGAGGAAGTTGGAAGAATGAGAAGGGCTTTGGAAGATAAAGGGATGAAGATGATAGTAAATGAAAGAATATTTGAGAATTTATGAGATTTAATGATGATCAGGATTCTGAAGTTAGTCTACAGGGAGAGCTTTTGAAAAGAATGGATACATTTAAATATATAGAATCAGTGGTATCCCAAGATGGAAGACCAGGTGCAGAGATAAACCATAGAATACAGTGTGGATGGAACAATTGGAAGAAGGTGTCAGGAGTATTGTGTGAATGAAGAATTAAGACAAAGGTTAAAGTTAAGGATTTTAAGACAGTGTTAAGACCAGCAATGATGTATGGAGCTGAGACTCATTGTGCTCTGTGTTTCAGTCTTTCTATACCAAAAAAAAAAACTCTCTACACTCTACTCTTTACTTTGTAAAACATCTTAGAAACCTCTGCTCTTGACTTCTCTTTGGTCCAGAGATGTTTCTTCTCTTTCTTCACCCATCTCATGGGACACGGTTTTCTCCAATGTAATGATTTGCCGTAGGAATCCAAATTATCAACACACCCAGTTAAGAATTCTACACAGACTTATCCTTTATTTATTTAAACAGCATCTTATGTGCCTCACTGCTAATCCTTTCTGTCATTTTTGTTCCCTTGGTTTACCTAGCACTTTTCTCTACATGTTCTAACACTGTCCTTCTGTATTTTCTTTTTGGACACACATTTGTCACCTACTGTCTTCCTTTCTGTCTTGCAGTATTCCCCTGCTGCCTCAAATATTTTTTTCTTTTAGACCTTTCTATTCTTCTGCTGAATGCAAGATATTTTGTTTGGGTACCTTGGCAGCCAAATTAATTATTGCCTCCCACTGGAAGATATCTAAATGGATTACTGCTGACAACTGGCAGGCCTCCTTCTACAGTTTAATTCATTTGGAGTTGTCTGTAGCACAGATTAATGGTGCTTCCAGGAATGTAATCGAAACTTTGCCTGCTGCTACTAAATTGTTTACATCCGGGTTTTTAATGCCTTGACTTTGTCTTTCTATGACACAATTCACGATTCTTTAGTTCATTTTTTCTGCTGTTAACTGGATTCTCAAATATATTTTTTCTTTACCTCTTGGATCAGGCTGTGTGGGTGAGAGCAGGAGTGAGAGGGTTGTGTTCTTATGTATTGTATGTTTGCTTCTGTTCAGTCAGTCAGTCAGTCTTTATTTAATAAAAAGTTGATCACAAAAAAAAGCTTTCCTTGTCTTCTGATGTTTACTGTATTTGCTTGAAATAAGGTGGGTAGGAAGGGTGCTTAACACACAAGTTCCAAAAATGGCAATTGAAAAATCCACATTAATTACTTTATACTTCTGACATTTAAATTAATACTCTAATTTCTACACATATGTTTTGGCTGTGTATTTTAGCAAAGAGTTAGGTTGATAATGGTAAAAGTTGGTGTGCAGTCATTGACAGAGTTTAAAGGGGGTCCAGGGTGCTTGACCCACCAATGGATGTACTTACTTGGGGTTTACAGACACCAATCCACAAAGGTACTACTACTGGTCCACAAGAAATGTATGAATCTATTGTTTATTATGTTGCCAAACTGCAATTTTAAATTATATGCCATGAGCCTGGGCTCTGGGCTCAGGATTTAATAAATTCTTGCCAGTGAAATGTGCAGCTTTTTATACAAAAGAAGAAAAAGTAATGCAGAAATAATGCACTGTTTGTAACCCAATACATTTTATAATAAGTATCTCTATAACAATTACTTTTTGCTGCATGTTATAACATATAATTATTGAGGCAAGTATTGTATCTTCTTCTGCTTCTTTTGGCTGCTCCGGTTAGGGGTTGCCACAGTGGATCATCTTTTTCCATATCTTCCTGTCCTCTTCATCTTGCTCTGTTACACCCATTACTTGCATGTCCTCTCTTGCCACATCCATAAACCTTCTCTTAGGCCTTCATCTTTTCCTCTTGCCTGGCAGCTCTATCCTTAGCATCCTTTTTCCAATATACCCAGCATCTCTTCTCTGCACATGTCCAAACCAACACAATTTCACCTCTCTGACTTTGTTTCCAAACCATCCCATTTGAGCTGACCCTCTAATGTTCTCTATTCTTGTCACACCCAATGCAAATTTTAGCATCTTTAACTCTGCCACCTCTCACTCTGTCTTCTGCTTTTTGGTCAGTACCACCATCTCCATAGCTGGTCATAACAAAGCTGGTCTCACTACCATCCTGTAGACCTTCCCTTTCACTCACGCTGATACCCGTCTGCCACAAATCACTCCTGAAAATCTTCTCCACCCATTTCACCCTGCCTGCACTCTCTTTTTCACCTCTCTTCCACAATCCCAATTACTATGTATTGTTGATCCCAAGTGTTTAAATTCATCCACCTTCACCAACTGTACTCCCTGCATCATCACCATTCCACTAACCTACCTCTCATTTACACACATGTATTCTGTTTTGTTCCTACTGACCTTCATTCCTCCCCCCTCTAGAGCATATCTCCACCTCTCCAGGGTCTCCTCAACCTGCTCCCTACTCTCGCTACAGAGCACAATGTCATTAGCAAACATCATAGTCCACGGGAACTCCTGTCTAATCTCGCCTGTCAACCTGTCCATCACCACTGCAAATAAAAAAGGGCTCAGTGCCAATCCCCGATGTAATCCCACCTCCACTTTGAATGCATCTGTCACTCTTACCACAGACCTCACCACTGTTATACTTCCCTCATACATATTCTGTACCACTCTTAGATACTTCTCGACCACTCCCAACTTCCTCCTACAGTACCACAACTCCTCTTGGGGCACCCTGTCATATGCTTTCTCCAGATCCACAAAGACACAATACAACTCCGTCTGGCCTTCTCTATACTTATCCTTCAGTAACCTCAGGGCAAACATCACATCTGTGGTGTTCTTTCCTGCCATGAAACCATACTTCTGCTCACTAACCATCACCTCCCTTCTTAACCTAGCTTCCACTATTCTTTCCCATAAATTCATGGTTGACTCATCAATTTTATCCCCCTGTAGTTACTACAGTTCTGCACATCCCCCTTATTCTTAAATATTGGCACCAGTGCACTTCTTCGCCACTCCTCAGGCATCCTGTCACTTTCCAAGATTCCATTAAACAATCTGATTAAAAACTCCACTGCCATCTCTCCTAAATACCCCCATGCTTCCACAGGTATGTCAACTGGACCAACAGCCTTTCCATTCTTTATCCTCCTCATAGCTGTCCTTACTTCCTTCTTGCTAATCCTTTGCATTTCCTGATTCATAATCACATCATCCAACCTTCTCTCTCTCTCATTCTCTTCATTCATCAGCCTCTCAAAGTACTCTTTCCATCTGCTCAAACTGTCCAGCTCTGTGCCTACAATAGAGCCTGCCTTCCTCACCAGTTTGTCCAGGCGTGAGGCATCCCTCTTCTTTATGCTGCCTCCCCAGCACACCACCACATAGAAGAGGGCACTCGCCACAACTGCCTGATAGAACATCTGCAGCATCTTATTGCAGATGTTGAAAGACGCCAGCCTTCTAAGGAAGTATAGTCGGCTCTGTCCTTTCTTACACAGAGCATCGGTATTGGCAGTCCAGTCCAATTTATCATTCAGCTTCACTCCCAGGTATTTATAGGTCTGCACCCTCTGCACACAGTCACCTCTGATGATCACAGGGTCCTTGAGGGGTTTGGGCCTTCTAAAATCCACCACCAGCTCCTTGGTTTTGCTGGTGTTTAATTGTAGGTGGTTTAACCATTTAACAAAGTCTTTGATTAGTTTCCTGTACTCCTCCTCTTGCCCACTCCTGATGCAGCCCATGATAGCAGTGTCATCTGCAAACTTTTGCACGTGGCAGGACTCCAAGTTGTATTGGAAATCCAATGTATATAGGCTGAACAGGACTGGAGAAAGTACAGTCCTCTGCGGCGCTCCTGTGTTGCTGACCACCATGCCAGACCTGCAGTTCCCGAGACGCACATAATGAGGTTATTAGTTATTATGAGGAAATTGAACATATAGAGTATCAGGATTAAGTTAAATTAAGTTAAATTGAAGTTATAGAAAGGCCATGTTAAAGTAATATGTTTTCAGCAGTGTTTTAAAGTGCTCTACTGTATTTGCCTGGCGAATTCCTATTGGCAGGCTATTCCAGATTTTAGGTGCATAGCAGCAGAAGGCCGCCTCACCACTTCTTTTAAGTTTTGTTCTTGGAATTCTAAGGAGATACTCATTTGAGGATCTGAGGTTACGATTTGGAATATAAGGTGTCAGACATTCCGATATATAAGATGGGGCGAGATTATTTAAGGCTTTATAAACCATAAGCAGAATTTTAAAGTCAATCCTGAATGACACAGGTAACCAGTGTAGTGACATCAAAACTGGAGAAATGTGTTCGGATTTTCTTTTCCTAGTGAGGATTCTAGCAGCTGCATTCTGCACTAGTTGCAAACGATTTATGTCTTTCTTGGGTAGTCCTGAGAGGAGTGCGTTACAGTAATCTAGTCGACTGAAAACAAACGCGTGAACTAATTTCTCAGCATCTTCCAGTAATATAAGAGGTCTAACTTTACTTATGTTTCTTAAGTGAAAAAATGCTGTCCTAGTGATCTGATTAATATGCGATTTAAAATTCAGATTACAGTCAACAATTACCCCTAAGCGTTTTACCTCCGTCTTGACTTTTAATCCTAATGTATCCAGTTTATTTCTAATAGCCTCATTGTATCCATTATTGCTAATCACTAAGATTTCAGTTTTCTCTTTATTTAACTTGAGAAAGTTACTATTCATCCATTCTGAGATACAAGTCAGACATTGTGTTAGTGAATCAATAGAATCGGGGTCATCAGGTGCTATTGATAAATACAACTGTGTGTCATCAGCATAGCTGTGGTAGCTCACGTTGTGCCCTGAGATAATCTGACCTAACGGAAGCATGTAGATTGAGAATAACAGCGGACCCAGGGTAGAGCCTTGTGGAACACCATATCGGATATCATGCGTCTTCGAGTTGTAATTACCACAACTAACAAAAAATTTTCTCCCTGTCAGGTAGGATTCAAACCAATTTAAGACACTGCCAGAGAGGCCCACCCATTGACTAAGCCGATTTCTAAGAATATTATTATCAATGGTGTCAAATGCAGCACTCAGATCTAAGAGGATGAGAACAGATATATGGCCTCTGTCTGCGTTCACTCGCAAATCATTTACTACTTTAACGAGTGCAGTTTCTGTGCTGTGATTTGTTCTAAAACCAGACTGAAATTTATCAAGAAAAGCATGTTTATTTAGGTGGTCATTTAACTGCATAATGACTGCTTTCTCCAGAACTTTGCTTAAGAAAGGCAGTTTAGAGATGGGTCTAAAATTTTCAAGAGCCGAGGGGTCAAGATTATGTTTCTTAAGAAGGGGTTTAACTACAGCAGTCTTAAGACAGTCTGGGAAGACCCCCGTATCTAATGACGAATTTACTATGTCAAGAATATTGTCAATTAGCATGCCCGATACTTCTTTGAAAAGCCTTGTTGGTATTGGGTCAAGGACGCAGGTGGAGGATTTTAATTGAGATATTATTTTTTGTAAATCAGGTAAATCTATCCTAGTGAAAGAGTTTAATTTGTTTATAACAGAATGCTGCGGTTTAGGAGGATCTTTAGTGTTGGAGGGATATACTATGTTATTTCTAATATCATTAATTTTTTGATTGAAAAATACAGCGATAGCCTCACAGGTTTTACTGGAAGTACTTAGAAGGCATTCCTTTGAGTTACCTGGGTTTAGTAGGTGATCAATTGTAGAAAATAAGACTTTGGGATTACTAGCATTGTTATTTATAATCTTGGAGAAATAACAGCGTCTCTCAAGACGGACAGTGTTATTGTATTCTGTTATTTTGACTTTTAATATTTCATAGTCGATAGTTAGTTTAGATGCCAAAAAAAAAAAAAAAAAACGAATAAAAAAAACCAATTACATATGGTTAAATGAGCTTTTTTTGGCTTATTATTACCCATGCTTGCACGTCCATCCATTCATTTTCCTAACCCTTCTATCCAGGAATACTAGCACATGTTACAATAATTTGCTTTTTGGATTTATTTTGCATAAACTGAGTTAACCATCAAACACTTAATTGAAATGTGTACTGTTAATTGTATTTAACTATTCAGTACTTAAGGGGTTTAGCATTGGATCTGTTATGGTTAAAACTCAACCAACAAAATAATCAAGGAAGCGAGCCAGGAAATACTCATCCAGAACAGTAAAAAGTAGAAAATCACAGTAGTTAGTATTCATGAATAGGGGAGCACTAGATAGCTTTAAGCACATTATATTAAGGCAACATCCAATGTGTCAGGCATACCTGTACAAGAGACATACGTGTACATATTTGTACAATGGCCAGTCAAAGTCCATTGATACTGCATGTTCAGTACATCAGGGAAAGGATCAGTTGAAGAAAAAGCATTTAAACTCCCTATGAGACCACTTTATCTGCTGTTCTAAAATATAAGACCACTCTGCTCAGGGAGTTAATTATTTCATGTGCAGTTTACGGCCATATTTCAATTAAAATGTGGGTAACATCTGTGAAAGTACTGGTTTATATGGTAATGGCACATTTTCTAGACTTAAAAGCCATGCAACATGGTTTTTTTAATTGTTTTAGAAAATGTTAGCTAATAAAATTTATAATCAGTTACAGTATATAAAATTCCAGCTTCCTGAACTAACTTGCAGCTGGGTTTAATTCCATCATATCTGAGAAATAACTACAGTATTTAAATATTAATATAAAAAGCACAGTTAATGAGTACAAATACCAAGTAATCTGAAAAGCCGCCCTAAATTTTGAAAAAGGCTAACATGTTTGAATAGAACATGTATGTTTTATTATAGATATGTACACTCACCTATTACTTTTGTTATTCCATTTTTTTAGTAACTGGTTGGAGTTCTGAAATAAATTACAGCAGCATTATGCACAAAATAAAAGAAAAATCCTTTGGAAAACCAGTCTGTTGCAGGTCAAAATCATACACCTGCCTAGATTCATTCATACCGTGAAACTGTAGTGTCACTTATTGACCTAAAATTTAAGGAACTTAAAAGTGAGAGGACTCACAGAATATTGAATATTAAATGCAGAAATGCAGGTATCTAAGCTGATTAGTATTTTCACGATCACAGTTGTGAGTCACATAATTTTCTTAAAATAAACCAAAGTCATCAAAATGAAAACCCCCAACAACACAGCAATCAGAGATCCAAAAACAGAACAAAGAGAGTCTGCTACAAAAGTTCACAGTCTCACCTAAAAACAGTAAAATGGGCAGTTAGTAACTTTTCCTTTTAATTCAGCCAAGTAATAAGGAAATGTAACACTGCTTAATTTCTGCATTGTTTTTAAAGAAATTGTTCTGTGCTTTGCTAGTTCAATTGTGCCCATGTGTCATTAATGACTAAACTTTATCAAAGGCAGGAATGCCCTATTTTCTGCCTCACTCCGCACTGTCTTGTGCAATGCGGCTGCAGAGAGCTTAAACAACTCAGCACATCCACATAAAAAATGACAAGGGGTGAGCGAGCTATCTTGAAGGCTTTTACTGGACGTACTTTGTTGTAAACTGAAATATATACAAAAGAAACATACAGACATTTATAGGTGTACAACCAAAGACAATAAAGAATGATTTACAAAGCAATACATAGCAGACAGTGTACAGTAAACAATAAAGCTTTAAAAGACACTTACAAGGTGAGTGATTTCCACGGTTGGATCAAGATGAAGTGAAGCGCATAGACCAAGGTTCAAATTGCTGCATTCCACAAAAAACCAGACACAGGGGATTATATACCTTAAGGATATGTTTTGGACGTGACCGAAACAAGAGATAAAGGGGTGCCTACGTGAGATACATGGGGTGTATTGTATTCAAATGTTTATTATGGGACCTACGTGCTTTACGTGAGTTTCATAGACTTTTATAATACCACTGTAAGTGTGAAACGTGACTGACAGGTGTGTTAATAAATGACAAGATGAAGGGGGAGCACAGTTCAACAAATAACAGTCTCAACTAACAAAATGTGGGGCAGAACACCCTACTTTGGAGTCCAATGACATGATAAATTACACGAGAAAGGGAGGTTTGATTTTGATTTTCTCTCCTCAATATACTGCACAGAAAAACTGTGTTTATCTGAATTAAGTCATTTCCACTCACTGAAGGTATGGAGTTCTCTACTGATCACCATCGCAGGGTTTTCATGAGAATATGGAAAGAACTTGGGCTAATTACAAAGGATGCATGTTTTTGTGGTGTGAGTAGAATGGTTGAATTTGTTTGAAAGATGGGAGGGTTTACAATCCTATTTACCATCATTGGCTGGCATTAATATTACTTAATCCATTCTTAATTTAAAAACTTTCATCATGCCTCCCATTTATCCAACATTTAGTAGCTTCTCTGACCTTTTTCTTTTTGTTTATTGAACTGTTACAGGGGCAAATACACTGTACAGCTTACATACTAAAATATATTCCCCTGTTTAAAGTATAACTTAACATTTAATTCTGATTGTTATTGCATCGACACACCAATATGTTGGAGTAATTAACTCACTAAAGTCGTTAATGGGTTATGTTTAACCCAGGAATGTGTACGTGCACCAAATACTCTCTTCCAAACTTAAATGAATTATTTTTACATTATACTTTATTTGGGATGTGCTTCCCAAAATTAAATTGTTTTCCTTTAAATGTATGAGAATTTGGCTGCCTACAAATCATGTTCCACACAATTTACTGTCATCTTCAAGGCTAGTTATTTTCACTTTCTCAATGCCTAGCAGACAGAAATATGATGGGGTTGAAATTTAGGCTTCACGTTTAACATAATTAAGAGTTTTAGGCATCACCTAAACACGATATGACAATTTTTGGTGTGGTTTCTTTGCATCTGCAGCATGCATAACTCGTCAGGATCAAACAATCAAATCTGGCACTACAATTACTATCCTGAACAATATTATTTTTTAATAAAAGCTGTTAATGAAAATTTCTAGTTTGGTGTTTGTAAAATAAATCACAGAAATAAAAAATGTGTGAAGATTTTGTTTGACACATTTCTCCAACATTTCAACATTATTACCAGTGTGCCATCATTTTATATGCATCATAGAAAAAACTCCCTGCCTTTAATGCCATTGCAAGCACATATTCAGTAGAATGCTTCAAGTAAAACTGGCTAAGAACAAATATTTACAGTAGTTGAAATTCTCTAACATTTTGAACAATGAAATAAATCATCAAATGCAGCGTCTAGAACACCTGAGACTTTCACTCAGCAATACCAGTACCATTTTGAGTCTCCTGTGTTTAACAGGTATTTATACTGTAATCACTAAGCAGATAAAAAACTTGGCTTTGTTATCAATAAACCAGGGATCACAAAGTACAGATGTGCAGTATGTGTACAATAAGAAGAAAGATATAAAACACTCTGTGTCAGTTTTTTTCTTATGTTGGCATAAAATAAAAAAATCCAATATATAATTTTAATATCCACTAAAAAGAAAAAAGCTTAGTACCAGTCTATTATCCAAAAACTAAACAGTGTACAATAACGACATGGCAGTGAACAAAAACACAAACTTACTGAAATTCATTTGAGTTCCTTTTGTAATAATTTTTCTGTTTTTTATTTAATTCTTTTTGAAATATCATTTATTTTATAAGGATGTAATTTTGCTTTCTTTTAAGCATCTTGGTTTGCAGTTGCTATAGCGACTGCCAGTCACACAACCAGTGTTGCCTGTGATGTTTTGAGTATATAACATGGTGGCATGCTACTGTTGCCATCCAAGCTTTTGGATATTAAAAACAAATATTTGTCAGCTTGCTATTTATTTTGCTTCAGCTCTTACTGTTTCGTTGAAACATTTTAAACCACTGCTTTGACATTGATTTTTCTCTAGTGATTACTGGTTTTGGTAAATGATTAATTGACTTTCGTTTTCAACTCCTGCTTAGCCTTTGACAGTTCTTTTTTCCTTGCTTTCATTTACTTCTAGTATTTTAACTGTCCCTTTAAGAACATGTCTGCTTTTTCTCCAGTCGGGCATTATAAACTAAACATGTTTCTTTTTCTGTGTAGTCGTTCTTGTACACTTTAAAAATATCTAACATTTTCTAGCAAAATACATATAAATGTGTAGTGTTTCTAACAAAGGTGATATTATCCATTAATACAAATTACAAAAAGAGATAGATAATTGTTCTTTAGAGTAGAAGACAAGTCCTGACGTAGTTGACCCAAAGCGCATGACAAACAGGCATATTTTGTTCTTTGGGAAACAGAGCACAAAATTGTACAAAAAGTGATATAGGCTTCATTCTCTAAACAACCTTCAGTATCTGCTAGTTATTTGTTTTATGGAATGTCAGAATATCTGCCACATAACAGCTAACTTTTTGGGGTAACCAATCTAATTTTTCCTTGTGTGTGTTGATATACAGTAAAGTACATTAATAAATTAAAAACGGAACATTTCCTTTACTTAAGCTGTCAAGTATGACCCATGTAACCTTTCATGGGCAAATAAATTCTGTATGTATTAATATGATCAAATAAACATAATTAGTTATTCTTGGGAAGAGAGATAAACTGAATATGACAGTAACATTTGAGGAGTACAGAAAAAAAGCCTCACTCAAAAGATTCTGCTTAATTGACAAGAAATATTTTACTTAATTGTTTAGTTGTCATCCAATGGCATCAAAACAGATCATATTTATATTAGTTGTCATTTACTTCATTACTGATTAAAGTAAACGGATCAAATCTTTGCTTGCTCTGTTCAATTTGTATAGTCAGTTTTAAGTAAAGAAATATTTATGAATTAATATATTTATGATAGTTCTTTTCTGGTATTCTATATCAGACACTTTAGTTTATCACCTTTCAAAAAAATTGTTTTTAAAGTAAATTAGTAACCACAAAAACTGCTACATACAAATAGACAGCAATGCAAAGAAATTTGCTTTAGACTGCACATGCATGTCTTACCACCAACACTATCCTTTAGCAGCACAGTTAGCTCAGTTGCCATCACATGGCTTCTGGTTTCTCTCTGTGTAGATTTATATCTATATGAATTTATGAATACTTTTGAAAAATCTGCAAAAAGTAATAATGTTTAGACTGCTAATTTTCTACTTTGCTTTAACAATTATCTTTTATTAAAAGAGACTGAAGTGTAAACTTTCTAATTTACTTTTAAAGGGAAAGTTAAAAAAACAATCATCATTTCAAAAAACACTATACTGGTCAAGTAAAGAGGATGAGTTAATCCAGATTCTTTTCTTTCAAGTACTGTACCTCTCAATATGCATTCTTATTATAAGACATTAAGGATGCCGAAATGTGTACAAAACAGCATGGCATCATAGCAGCTATAAGGTTCCTTTATTCAGAATATCTAACATCTGAGGTAGCACAATATACTTAAAATATGTTTAAGTAATATGCACAGAACAACTTTAATAGCTACACTCACTAATTTTAGGTATATACCTAAAATAAAAATGTGGCTCTACCTATATTTATTCATATGTGTTCCAGAAGAGATATTAATCCATTCATTTACTAAATTATTTTTGTCTGGGAGCCAGAAACTATCCTGCTAGCAATGGCACCAAGGCTGGAAGCAAATCCATATGGAATATTCATGCAAGCATCCACACTCTCTCATATTAGGCCATTTTTGTATTTGGAAAGAAAACTGCAGCACAGGAGAAAATCCACACAGATATAAGGAGAAAGTCCATTGCGTGAACTGCAACTTGAACCAAATTCATGACCGTTTTCTTTTGGCTTCTCAATAAAAAACAGCCAGGAACCAAGTTCAGGGTGTGAAAAAGTGAAGAATATATTTAAAGGTCGTTTTCAGATAAATATTTTTAAACTCTCCAAAAATCTGTATATAATTCTTCAATCATTGTCACAAATAATGTTTACAAAAAAAAGGATTACCACAAAATATACAGAATAGATCTGATTTAATATTTTCTACAGCAGAATCATCTAAACTATAGCCTTCTTTCTGTATTTACAGTACTCAGAGCATATTTGTTCCTTAATTACATACTTTAAAATGTATTGCTGTCTCCTAATGCAGATGTCATAATTACCTGAAGAAATTTTCTCCCTTTATGCTGCCAAAAGTGCCCATTGTCACTAGTTTCTGCAATTACATTGAAAAGAATAATACTCAGCTTGTTTTTTACTCACGTTGACTGCCATGTATAATCAAAATACAATTTATTTTTTCCTTGCATGTCAGCTTGACCGGTACAAAATTTCATACTGGTATAACATTAAAAAAATAAATTTCGCCTTGACACATGTATAAATGCATAAATGCTAGCAGATATATATAAGAGAAATGTCCTAGTTACTGCAAAGTTTAACATGTCAAGTATAACTTTATATTCAAAATGTTTAATTGGTACGTTGTTAAATTAAAAAAGTCAGAGCACACAACATAAATAGTTGTTAGCATCTTCACGGTTGTGTCCAGGCTGATTTAACATATAAAGGTGTAGCTAAAAAGTGCAACTATATAAATTGAATATGTGAACTTCCTTTTTCCATTGTGACATTTAAAGGATACAATAAGGTAATATTCCCAACTGCAGTGAACACCGCTGAATACTGAAACCATGAATGCATGAAGTTGTTTTACTTTACATTTTTTTCTGTTTCAGTTTGTGTTATTTAATCACAATCAAAAATAAAATTGTGATACCTAAGGAAGCAACAAGAATCATTCTGGTATAATAGTTTCTGGTAATAACTTCAGATTAGTCCTGAGTCACATGTTTTGATGAATAATTTTAGGAGCAAAATCCTGTGTCTCAAACCATAAATAACATTTTTTTATGAATTTTTGAACCAACTGAGAATTAGAACGTTAGAACATTAGAACACTCTAGACGAGAACAGGCCATTCAGCCCAACAAGCTCGCCAGTCCTATCCACTTATTTCCTCCAAGAAAACATCAAGTCTAGTTTTGAAAGTCCCTAATGTCTTACTGTCTACCACAAAAATCAGTTGTAACCCCTGCCAATTCATCATGATTACTGCTTTTTGAATGAATGCCAGCCTTCATTTTCATGCCATTTCACAATGAACCTACCAGTCCACAGTTCATTCTCTACCCTATTCTTATATTTAAGCTCTACCCTCATGATTTCAGGATTCAAACCATTCTGAAAGATTTTTCTGTTCAGTTATTGTTCCATGTTGAAATTCCATTTCTTTTATTTAGCTGTTGTTTTAAATCTTTGGTAATCCATGGCTTGTCGTTAGGATATATTTAGACTGATTTTACAGGAATTATCATGCTATCCCTCAATTTTGTATAAATACTTATGGGGTCTGTCAGCTCATCAATATCAACAGAGGATTCTTTAAAACATGGTACAGTTAGTGCATTCAAAAATGATCTCAGATTCCTTGTCCCAGACTTGTTATGTACTGTATTTTTTTAGTCTTTTAAAGACTGGACAGGAATGAGGTGGACACAGTAATGATCAAATGAATCCAGTGGGTGTTAGGAAGTAGATTGGCTATGCACTTTAATGTTCTTACAGCTCTGATCAAAATACTCCTTTGTGAAAGGTTGGGCAAGTGACATACTGGCAAACATTATGCAATGTTTTGTTCAGTGAAATTGACTGTCAGGAAACAGAAATTCAAGCCTTTGTATCTCTCTGGGGATGCCATCTGCTGTTTCACTTGCCACCACCACTGGATGAGTATACACGATTGTGAGGAAAACTTATGAAGACTCTCTGTGCACATAAATAAGCTGCAGAAAGACAGACAGAAGTTCCAAATCCATCATGCACACTTTTCCTCTAACCATCACTGATTTACACCTTTGCTTATTTATATAAAGGCAGATACCACTGCCATGTGACTTACCATTGATGGCAGAAACTAATTTGAATATCAGAATATTAGAAAGATTTAGATTAGAACATTTTGTCCAACAAAGCTCTCCAGTTCTATCCACTTAATTCTTCCAAAATAGCATCAAGTCTAATTGTGAAAGTCCCTAAAGTCCTACTGTCTACCACACTATTTGGTAGCTTATTCCATGGGTCTATGGTTCTCTGTATAAAGTAAAACTTAATAATGTTTGGGCAAAATTTACCGTTAACAAGTTTTCAACTGTGTCTCTGTGTCTTTGATAAAGTAATTTTAAATTAACAGTCACACTGTATCAATTTCCTTCATAATTTCAGAAAAGGATCAGCTCTTTAAGTCTTTCCTCATAATTCATCCCCCATAGCACTAGAAATAGCCTAGTCACTATTCTCTTGACTTTTGTCTAGCTCTGCCATTTCCTTTTTGTAGCCTGGAAACTTAAACACTATGCAGTACTCCAGAAGTGGCATCACCAGTGCTATATAACCTAATATTCTGTTAGCCTTCTTAATGGCTTCTGAACACTGTCTGGTAGTTGATAGTGTTTTTGTCCATTATGACTCCTAAATCCTTCTCGTAAGGTGTACTTTCGATTTTCATACTCCCATTGTGTATTCAAAACTGACATTTTTACTTCTTACATATAATACTTTACATTTACTGACATTAAATTTCATCTGCCTCAAATCTGCTCAAGCCTGTATACCAGTGGTTCTCAACCTGTGGGGCAGGCCCCCCTAGGGTGGTGCGAAGTAACAAAAAGAGGGGCGTGAAGATGTGAAAAAAAGAAAACAAGAATCAAAAATATGAAAAAAACATCTGTTGAAACCAAAACAAATTAACTTAAACTACATTCTGATACTAGAACAATAAATATAGAGTTAGATAAATGTCGATAAACGTTAAGTAGGTATAATAAAATATGCATCTACTTTTCAAAAAAATGTTAGGGGGGCACGATTAAAACTGTTATGAAAACTCGGGTTGCAAATACTTAAAGGGTGAGAAACGCTGCTGTATACTGTTCAAGTCCCTCTGTAATGGATTTTTTAACATACACTAACATACACTATACGCTAAGTTACTCACTGTACCTAAATACAGGTTAATAACTACAGTGGAACCTCAGTTCACGAACGTCTCAGAACACGTACAAATCGGTTTACAACCAAAAAGTTTGCCAAACTTTTGCATCTGTTCTCGACTACAGACTCAGTATATGAACAAGCCAGTTTCCCTTTCGGTTTGTGCGCGCCGATGATTTCTGCACGTGTTCAGTCTGTCCCTGTGCAACGAGAGAGAGAGAGAGAGACGCACAAGAGAGACGCGCACGAGGGAGACACACACACACACGCGCGAACGAGAGACACGGCAGGATGCATAAGGCTTGTTTTTAAAGAGACAGATCCGAGCATTGTTTTAACCTCGTTGCATTTAATGAAGACTTTTTTCTATTGGATTTTAACCTCCACTTCTGTTTACAGCGATCTATTCGTAGTGTGCATTGTTGCAATGTTACTTTTCTTGGTGGTTTATTAAATTAAGGATTTTTCAAATGTTCATTTTTTTCCCTGTGCTTAAAACTCATTAAAAAAAAGTGTTTTTAGTGAGCGGTTCGTAGCACTACAACACGAGCTCTTGCAGTGTTAGTTTTCTCTGTTGTTCAAAGTTTTCTCAGTGTTATTCAATGTTTTTACATTTGGTTTACTATTACGCTGTGCATTCTATGGTGTGATTAACTATATTTGTGTTTAAAAACCTTTAAAAAAATATATTTACATAAAGTTCGTACAGTCTGGAATGGATTAATTGTATTTACATACAATCCTATGGGGGAAATTACTTCAGTTCACGACCAAATCGGTTTCTGACCAGAGTTTTGGAAAGAATTATAGTTGTGAACCGAGGTTCCACTGTATGGGTGGCAGAGCTTTCACAGCAATAGCCCCTAAAATTTGGAATTCTCTCCCTCTCAGCTTTTGCAAGGAAAAATTTATTATTAATTTCAAACTTCTGTTAAAAACACATCTTTTCAATGAGTATTATTTTTTTTTGTGTATGTAATTTTTACTGTCTTGTTAATGTGTGTATTGAATTGTAAAGTGTCCTTAAGTGTATGAAAGGCGCTACATAATAAAACTTATTATTATTATACAAGTGTTATAACTTTTCATGATATCCTCACGTAACATTCACAAATAACCATCTTGTCTACAAAACATATGCTGTATTTATACATACTGTATAGTCAGTTAACAAGGAACAGCATCACTTGATACAAATGGACAAACACTCCTCTATACGATAATATGAAAGAGCTGAAATCAACAGCTTTTGATAATGTAGTTGTTTAATTTATCCTTGTGCTCTTTACTGTTTACATGTTTTGGTCTGAAGATGGATTTTTTTTCAGTAATGTTTGTCTATAGACTTGTCTGACAGAGATAGATGGACAATATTTTGGATTAACTTTCATCTCGGTTTTGGTTTCTAGATGTGCAGCTCTGCTCAATTGGAAGCTTTAAGCTCATATGTTATATAATTTCTAGAGGCGTGGAATGGTTTTGTCTATTGAATAACTTAATCTGGTTTGGTAAAAAGCGATGCTGCTATTTTTGTTAATTGATATTCACAGAATAATTTAAGAAATAATAATATATTATATAGATTAAAATTCTATTCTTAACACAAAACCTTTAAGAGCTTCCAAGTAACCCACTGAACTTTACATATTAATGACAAATGTAGCCATGAACTGTGTGCCTGCCACATCTTCAGCATGCATGTTTACTCATGCACATTAGGATAACTCCATTTCAGTCATGTGATTGAACTTAATGTGCTCTAAGCAGCTCTGAACTGATGTCTAGTAAGTACGAGCGTAGGCATGATCACATGGAGGAAATGGTGTAAGATGGGTAATTCCATGTTAAATCATACCACTTTTGAACCTCATCCTCGAAACCTGGCATACTGATTTGGTCGTATGAGTAACCCATGGAACTGAAATTGCACATGTCCTGGATCATTATTACGGGAGATTTAAGCTAACAAAGTTTGAACTTATTGGGGTGTGGGGGCAGGGTTATGAATTTGACTAGCTATATCTCCCAAAGTATAAGTTGAAATAATTCTCATGTTATTTTAAAGTTCTTTTCCAGCTCTGTATTTTACGTAAAAACTATGCTATCCCCAAAATGAAAAATTACCATGTTATGTAATATTGAAAATTGAATAGCAAAAAAACTATATTTTAAAATTGGTCAGATTTTTTTTTAACTAAAGCTAGCTTATAATATCATGAATATCTCCAGAAAATTTCAGTTCCATGGGTTACTCATATGACCATCTTAGCATGCCAAATTTTGTTAAAATATGTGATGATGAGGTTCAAAAGGGTGATGATTTGACATGGCATTGTGCTTGTAAATATTTTCCAGATCATTAGTTGGCAATCCCCAGCTCCAAACGTGATGATCTGACATGGAATTACACTTGCAGATATTACCCAGATCATTAGTTGGCAATCCCCAGGGGACTCCTGCTTGGTGCAGTTTACACCATGTTGCCTATTAAATTAGGACAGATTGCATTGCTTCTAAAAAGGAGCTCAAGAGAGTATAGATACATTGGGCAGGTGTACAGAATTTCGATGCATGGCCCTAAGAATTTTAAACAGGATTTCTAACACTGGAAGTAATTAAACAAGATTTAGAGTTAAGTGCAAGATGGGACAAACATTCAAATGGCAAGAGATTTCAAGAGTGCAACCAGTGAGGGAAAGAGATCAGGAGTTTGTGACTGATGTTTCATATACTCGTACCGGATTCTGAGCTGGGAAAATGATTTGTCACACAAGTAAATTGTCTGGATACCTATTTTGAGTAGCAGGCCTAGTAAGGATAAGTGATCTATAAGTAAAATGTGATGTATAAGATCTATACATCAATCCATGCATCTTATTATGGCCTACTAAAGGCCTAGATGTACATAAGTAGCACACACACAAATGAGAGAGAGAGAGAGATACATACACACTCAAAAAAATCTAAAAAAATAAACCACTTATTTACAAAGATACTCACAAGATAATGGATACGATTACACACAAAAAAGGAGTAATGTAGGAGGACAATACATTAATTATGTAGCTAAACAAAAGTACAAAGGTACAAAGCTAGACACGCTTCACTGTTGAAGTTACTTAAAAGCAATTACAACCAGGATGGCTGGGTTAAAAAAAAATTACAATTCTGTTAACGAAAATAAAAAAACAACATCACCAAACTATCTAACCCTAACCCTAATGAGTTTAAAGGGACAGCCAATGTCCAAAGCTATATAATACTAACACCTTGCTCTTTTAAACTCAGGTCATTTCTTCTTTTCCCCAAATACAAACTATTATTTTATAATACACTCCACCCACAAACCAAGGCAATTTACTCACAGTAGTCAACTCAGTAGGCAGGTAATTAGTACAGTCTTAATTAAGGCAACTGCTCAAAAGGAACAAAAAGGCTGTAGATTTAGAGTAGGCTATAAGTATGTAATCTACTGAATTAAATAGCCTAATACTGTAAATAATTACAATTAAAATCATAATGATAATACTAATAAATTACCATGTAAATCAATGAAATAAAACAATAAAATGAAAGAGGCATTTAGATCAATGTTATGATTTTTTATGTAATAAGATTGAAAATAATGCCTTTGTGAATAAAACAACTGTGGTAACATAATTTTTATTCGTAATACTTAAAGAATTTGTCAGTAAATAAAAGTACAGTATTGGTAGATAATCGATACATCAATGTTTAATAACAAGTGTATATACAGTATATACGCCATATTATATGAAATAGAAATAGGGTTTATATGGTATTTTTTAACCTTTTTCTCATTATGGATTTACCTTTAACCTCTTTATTGATTTTACAGATGTATGCTGATGCTGCTCTCATATAATTTCTAAATAAGCCATTATTTTTACTTCAACACAATAGTTAAATACTGCATATTATTTTTAAAATTAATATAGATTATTTCTGCAGTTATCTTCTATTTTTTTTTAATGAAACCACATTTTTTACCTTGATTTGTGACAATTTTTTTTTACCCCAGCTCAGTTCCATTTATTGTTCTAAATCATACTTCCATTTATAAGGCTAGAATTATAAAAAAAAATACATTTAAAAGGAAACACAAAATAACATAATAAAACTCATAGTAAACTTAATTTTAGAGATAAATCAACTAAAAAATTATTTTTTCTTATTTCTTTTTTGCCTGTATTGTATTGCTTATGTTTATGTTCAGAAAGGCCATGCAGTTAAAGTGTGATTCTATTAAGTTAGTTCTAGATTTGATGCTTAATGTAAGTGACATGACAAGCAAAACATGTTTTAACAGTAAGCGGCAAGGCAGACTTGTCATCCCCTTGACATGCCTATAATTAGATTACATAAGTGCACCTTAGGGATCCAAACCCAATTTGCCTCAGTCAGACACAGCCAATACCGATAAGGGTCAGTCATGTCATTAGACCTCTGTGCCAAGATCTGTAATTTTTTTCTTTTAAGTAATGTGTTTATGCATACTGATTTTTTCCACACTGAATTTTAATCAAACATAGACTCAGTAGGTCAATCACTGTCTAATTCTGTTAAAAACATTGCCTTATATGTCTTGTTTTTACTATTGATGCCTTATACAGTACATAATAACATACATTGGTAATAAGTGAAACTATTAATAAGATATTGGCAACTGAATAAAATAAAATGTCAATAAAACAATTTGATTTTCAAATAATATTTTAAAATGAGTTTTTTAAGCACACATTTTATCTTGTCGCAACTCTAAACTGGGTAAGAAAATTGACGTCTATCTCTTACCGAATAATGTGACAAACAGCAATAAATAAGCATATGCTAAAATGTAAAAGGCAAATACAGGCTCTAAAATGTCAACACGGACAATGCAGATGTAATTATGGTGTTGGGTCCACTAATTTTTAGTGTGGATAAAAAGGAAGACAAAAGATAGAAAGTAGGTGAAAGCTGGTATGTTTAAGCATTCTAACACAACAGAGTTTGCCCCTCTGCGTACTGGGTTTGAGCTCACGTACAACCAAACAAATCCAAAGGCAGCTGCCAAACTAAAGGGAACATGTATTAAAATTGTATTAATAGACTACTGGACTATTGTAAGTCACCAGAACAGCTTCATATCTGGAACTGTAATTGAGAGATGGAAAGACATTCCTACATTAAAAATTCAGTCATTTGATGTTCTGGTGATGGCATTATAAGTCATAAGGGAGCATGAGATCATAATAACATCATGTGGTACTGCATCTTGACTCCATTTGGTTGTTGTTTGCCATGTCCAAATTTTTTTTAACTATGTGGTAGATCAAATGTGAATGGCTCAGAAATTAAAAAGGAGAAATCTTCAGTGAGGTTGATTGCAGGTGTGTGCAGATAAGAATCGTATCGTGATTCAACAATGAAAGATCACGAGAAATATGAATGATAATTAAAAAAAAATCAAAATGTACAAAAAGCAAAGCCTTGTCATTAAACCTAAATGAATGAAAGCTAAAAAGCACACAAAAATTATTTTGCATCGGCTTATGAAAATTTACAACAATACAACCAGTTGCAATCTGCAAAACACTTTTATTACGTCATTCTAAAGTAATCAGGCAGCACATAACAGTTTAAAGCAGAGAAACAGCAGTATTTATTGGACAGGCGTATGCATTTGAATGCTCAGATGATATCTGGTCCTCATACTGAAAGAGGAAAGAGTTCCATCCATCCATTTTCCAACCCGCTGAATCCGAACACAGGGTCACGGGGGTCTACTGGAGCCAATCCCAGCCAACACAGGGCACAAGGCAGGAACCAATCCTGGGCAGGGTGCCAACCCACCGCAGGACACACACAAACACACCCACATACCAAGCACACACTGGGGCCAATTTAGAATCGCCAATCCACCTAACCTGCATGTCTTTGGATTGTGGGAGGAAACCGGAGTGTCCAGAGGAAATCCACGCAGACACGGGGAGAACATGCAAACTCCACGCAGGGAGTTGCTTATCTGAAAGCAGTGGAGAAGCAGCACAGCACAACGGAGCCAGTGAGACGGGCAGGGTACGGTGGTGCAGATGAGCGGCGATAGCAATGCAGCAGAAAGCATAACAGGAGGAGGTAGCAGGATTTGGAGGTTCCAACATACAGCCACAATCCACTAACGCTGGGTATTACTGGCGTGATCACCCCAGAGCCACAAGCCAGGTGGGTGTGAACATCAGATCAGTTCTTAGTCATAAAGCACAATAAAATGAATCGAGAGCAGACCAGCATAGCAACTATAATCAAGGAGACAGATCATCCCAGGCTCCTAGATCGCCAAGATACAAAGAAATGTTCGTAGGTCTCCTCCCGTGATCCACAGATTCAGTTGTTCTCAGTCAAGTTAAAATCCATAAAGTCCGTAAAAATTAATCCAAATCCATACAATTCGAGTCAGCTGCATCCACGAACTATACGTATAATAAAGAAAATAAAACAAGCGTAAAAAAGTGCAGGATTAAGGCAAATTTTATGAAACGTGTTGTTAACAAGGAGGAGCGGCAGCAGCATGCATGCACCAGCGTCCCCTCCTCTGTCTAAATTTTTTTTTCCATAAAAAGGACTTCTTCATGTTTTTTATTGCTTGTCATAATGTGGATCATTCAGTTTACAAGTAAAGCAAAGATGATGTAGTAAATGTGGAGTGGTGCCTCCGAGGCTAGGGATCTGTACTGGCAATTCGAAGGTTGCTGGTTCGAATCCCGTAAATGCCAATCGGGACTGTGCTCTGTTGGCCCTTGAGCAAGACCCTTAACCTCCAATTGCTGAGCATTTTGAGTAGTGAGAAAAGCGCTATATAAATGCAAAGAATTATTATTATTATTAAATGAGTTAGCATTTTAGCTTCTCTTATAATATTTACTCATCTGGACATGAAATTATATAGATACACTAGCCAAGGTCCCTGATATTATCTGCATTGTTGATATAAATAAAGAGGGAAAATTGTTCTTTTGGAAATTCAGCATGGCTAACTCATGATGAGGCAAAAAGACATACTTTTAGATTAAAGCTGTAATAAAGTGAAAAAATGAAACTGTTATCCAGACTATTTAAGAAGAAAACACTGTATGTACCTGCGGTCTTTAAAATTGCACTTTCGGCCGGTAAAAAACTTTGGGCATGTTGATGGTAATGTCCTTGGATGGGAACAATAGTCCCCATATCAGTTCTGGTTTTTGGTCACCTTCCTCCTGTTATAACCCCTCTCCCCGATATGACATATAGCCTATATTTTTAGCATAACCAATGTCAAGGAGAGAGAGAGAGGTTGTGAGCATGCACTAATAACGCGCATTGCCACACCTACCACAGGATTCCAAATTAGGACTCAAGAGCAGCCAAGCAACATGTGACCTCAGCAACTCAGCACCACACTAGTTTGAATGGAATGGAACAGTGTAAGGTTTTGTACAGTTGTTGGAGTGTTAATCCTGCCAGTAACTCCCAAGTTTTTTCTACATGTTGGAGGATATGCTTTCAGGTCTAGATTCAGATTAATATCATACCCAGGATGGTGCAATTGCAGGTTAAAGGCCTTGCTCAAGGGCCCAACAGGGTGGAACCACTTCTGGCATTTACCGGATTTGAACCGGCAACCTTCCGATAGTTGGCACAGATCCCTAGCCTTAGAGCCACCACTTAATTTAAATCATTATTGTAGCTAAGGACAGCAGATACAAGAAAAAAGTAAAGATACGTATTAGATTTTTTTATGACATTAGTGTTTGTAGAAGTCTTAGAGGCTTGTTAGCATTAATTCTTCATACTGAAGTGGTTGAATAAGCTATATCGCTATCGCTATATTGTATATGAAAAGCATCTTTTAAAATTTGAAATTCTTAAGCATCAGTTAGAATTAATTTTACTTTGACATTTTATTAAATAAATAAGGCTTATACAGTGCAGAAAAGCAAAAGAAATGAAAAGAAATAAATATTTTTCCTAAATGGCAATAAATGTTTTGATTGGAAATAAAAAATGTAATATTTATTACTACAAGAAATAAAAACATGCCTCTTCTGATTTCTTTTTAAACATGTTTTTAGGACTGCAATGCCTCCAATTTTGTGGTGGTTATTTACTGGTGCCCTCTCATGACTCATTAAACCTGCATTCAACTGAAACAAACCCAACCACTGCATGGAGTTTGTATGTTCTCTCCATGTATTAATGGGATTTCACTGTGTGCTATTCCTTCCACTGATATTTCAAGAATATGCTTGTTATAGATTTATAGGATCATTATAAGTTTATGGGTTCACTATTGTCACATGTACTCTCCAGTACCATGATTATTGACTATAGTTATCATATTTTGGAGCTTCTGTTTTTTTACCTAAATATCTCAGAACACACAATGCAACACTATCCACCTATAGGTGATAAAATTGACATGAATATATGCACTGTGTTATGTTGCTTAATATCTCTCAATTGGCCTGGTATCACTGAGTGTGTGTGAACGTTTGTGTGAATAAGCAATTTCATGTGCTGTCATTCAGCTAATCGTAAATGGTTGTCAAAAACCACATAGTCATAAAGCAGTTAGGAAAGTATTAGATGCCTCATTTAGCAGAGAGTGCTAACAAAAAGTGAGAGCATTTTGAATAGGAACCTCAGAGGGGTCAGGTATAGTGCAAGTAATCTAGCAAATAAGAGGGATGATGTAGCCAGCATAATTAAACTAGCCACTAAATATTTATTTTTTTCTTATTTTTTTATGTGATTAAAGATTTGTAGGGTGCTGTGATGTGAAAATTTGCATACAAGTTGATAAATATTTTGTATGTCTTTATTTGTAACATAGACAAAACAATGTAATATTAGTGTTACATTATAGATAATAACTGCAATGGTTTGATGGTTGAAGACCCCTTCACCTCTTTTAGGAATGGGTCTCTTTGTAATTTTACAACAGGGTTGGGGGAAGTGCCTCAAACAAGTTTGGCTAATATTTCTCTGCAGGACTCCTAGTCAACCCTCACAGGAAAGCCAGACTGTCTAACTGACAAACTTCACGGAGTAGGTGTGAAGGTGTTCTCTGTCCCATTGGTCTGAAGTATGGTTGTTTGGAATTGGCTTGTAACAGAAGCCTTTAATAACCATGATGCCCTTTTTGTTTCTGCAGTTATATTTTTGAATAAAAGCGCAATTGTTGTGTTATATTTGTACCTTTTGTGAAAATATTTCTTTGATATTTGGACTTAAGGCTTCATACATTATATAGTTTATGCCTACATTTTGTCATCTACTACTAGAATATAAAAAGCGTTTCTGTTTTAACAATGTGTTTACACAGATTACTGTAGAAATGGAACAGACATGAAATGTGTGTGTTCCAAATAATGATCTATTATTTCCACTCTAAAACTCCACTTCACTCCCAGATACTCAATCAAGGCATGAGCTGGGAGAAGTTCGTGCACGTTCTAAATTGGTGGGGGGATGGAATAGCCAGCTGCTCCTAGCTTCTCTTTATCAGCACATTTAGAAGACAAAGGACGCTGGCGGAGAGGTGTGAAGGGATTGAAGATGCGATTTAAGGTGGGACGGAATTACGCGTTTTTTCGTAGGCTCTGGTAATTCTAGTGTTAAGAAAGTGGCATGGAGGAAAACCTGCATCCAATGTAGCCCTTCAGAATCGGTCTAGGACACTTCTGTTGTATGTGTACATTAAATCCTGCATGTACTGAGGGAATAAATTTAATCCACTCACTTTAGAGTCACAGGGACTCTAGTGATTATCACAGTACCACTGGGCTTAATGCAAGAAGCAAACATATGGGACAGTACACTGGTCCTTTGCAGGGCACAAGCACACAGCTAATAAGAAAAGAGTGTGCTGCATGCAATCCATTAACAAAAACCTATAAATAAAGTATTAATCCAGTAGAGACTGATCCTCCAATTAGCTGTATATTACCCAATCTTACGGAGATGACACAAGTGGTGAACCAACTGAGAGTAGGGAAGGCTGCAGGGATCTGGGGTGAACTTCTGCAGGCTGGTGGTAAGGCTGTCCTCCTGGAATGGCAAGCAACTTTCCTTTTTGGAGACGGGTGTCATTTCAACTAACTAGAAAAATAGGACTTGTCATCCCTATCTGGAAAGGGAATGGAGATCGCCTGTAGTAATCTTCAATAGGATCCATGATCACTTCCTCACCTATCAGTGACCGGAACAATATGGTTTTAAGTCTACCATTGGCCATATCCTGGCACTGAGAGTTCTCATTGAGCGCAAATGTGAATATCGGCAGAGTTTCTTTGCAGCCTTTGTTGATTTTCATAAAGTATTTGATTCGGTTGTGAGACATCCTTAAACTTTGTGGGATCTCCCCTGAAGTGCTGGATGTCATGGCAGATACTGTGAGTGCTGTGTAGAGTGGAGGCAGAACCTCTATGTTTCTATGATTCTGGGGTTCATCAGGGATGTGTTCTTGTTCCTACTCTGTTCAATGCTTGCATGGACTGGGTGATGGGCAGGGTTCGTGGTGTCCAGCAGCTGTGGGGCATCTGTTGGTGAAGAAAGATTCACTGATCTTGACTTTGTTGACAATGCTGTGATCTTCACAGAGGCAATGGAGGCTCTTGAGAGGAGTCTGAGTGTCTGAGTTTGTGAGTGTCCTAAATTAAAAGCAAGATCCTGGTCTTTAATGACCTCTTGGGCATAGCCATCAGCAATATGTTTGTTTGCGAAGTGTTAACCTCTTCGACAGGTTTACTTAACTTGGCAGTGAGATTTACGTCTCTGGTGACTATTCCTATGAAGTCAGTAGACAGATTGGGAAAGTATAGGGAACATGAGGTCGCTGGAAAAGGGTGTGTGGGGCTTCCGATATCTTTGCAAAAGGACGAAGGTCCAAGTCTTTAGAGTCCTGGTACTTCCTGTTTAACTATATGGTTGTGAAACATATACGCTACCCAGTGACCCGAGACAAAGACTGGACTCCTTTGGTACGGTGTCTCTTTGGAGATCCCTTGAGTACAGCTGGTTTGACTTTGTGCCAAATGAGCACTTGCTCACAGACTCCCAAATAAGGCACATTGTCTACATTGTGAGGGAGCCTCAGTTACAGCGTTATGGCTATGTGGTACGATTCCCCATTCTCAGAATCCTCATTGTTGAGAACCCGAGCGGCTGGACCAGGCCAAGGGGACATCCGTGTAACACCTGGCTGCAGCAGATAGATGTTCATTTTTGGAGTGTGGGCCTGGACCATGTGTCTGATTGGGGAGTTACCAACCAGGATTCCGAACTGTTTCGTCGTGTGGTGGGTGTGGCAACTCATTTTACCAGTGCATGCTTCCCAACCTGACCTGACCTGAACTGTACTACTAATTAGAAACAGAGCTATAAATTGGCCCAATAATAGTGTATTTAGATGGTTGAGTAAGTTTTGCGATGAATTGATGCCCCACTCAAGGCTGGTTTTGTCTTGAAACTCCATGCAAACCTGTATTGGAAAAGGTGTGTTCATAAAATGGATGGATAGCCAATTTGAATGATCACTTAAATATTGTAAATATACAGTGAATTGATTAACAGTGAATAATACTGTGTAATGTGAGTAATAGAGTGAAAGGTTGAATATTTTTATGTTTACCACATCTACATAGAAGGACATATTTTATGTTGAAAATATATTCTTTAAGCAGAGTACCTGTATTACTACCAAAATGGAATAATACTTTATTTTTAGATGCAACTTCTATAAACATGATTTCAGCTTTCCTTTCTGAAAGCATCTTTATAGTGTAGTGTTGTGTAGAGAATGCCTACATTCAGAGCTAAATGCGCTGCATCTTATTATAAAAATATAATTTCTTTTCCAAGCATGTGTTTTTTTTAATCATATTTTACACTTCAGGGCCAGCACGCATTAACAAGTCATAATGCTAAAACAGTGCTAAATTAAAAAACTTTAACAATTGGCAGCCCCATATATTAAAAGGGCATTGAAGTTGACCTCTGGGTGTACCATAATGGAAAGGCTTATGTATTAATTGGTGAATGCTGACTCAGCTTTCTGAAACTACTTTTTATGCTAGCTTTTGGAATTCAGACATCTTTCATACAGGTGGTCCATCCTAACAAATTCACTTATCCAAACTCAAGGACAATGACTTTGTGCTGCTGTAGTTCTTGAACTTGTAGGGGCAGTAATACTTAAAATACTTAAATTTTCCGGCGCCGCATCCAAGTGGCAGCCTTTCCAGCAGCTCCGTGTATGACTTTATCTTTTTACCTTTTTTTTTTTTCTCTATTCACTGATCACTTCTACCACTTTCTTTTATGTGGAATCGCTCCCTGGACACTTTTTACTATTTTTACTACTTGACATGGATTTTTACACTCCAAGACTCGCCTATTCAAGTAGTCAACTTAAAGCACTGAGAAGAAATGCTCATGCCGGTGTGGTTCCTTATTTACCTGACGAGGTAAGAAGACGATATTGGGGCAGCCGAGCCGGCGCAAAGATAAAAGATAAGATAAAAGCCAGGCAACTTGAGAGAAAATGGCGTTATAAACCGTCGGTGCCTTCTGTGAT
>JANRMT010062809.1:16035151-16064631 GCA_026402145.1 Polypterus bichir lapradei
ATCACAGAAGGCACCGACGGTTTATAACGCCATTTTCTCTCAAGTTGTCTCGCTTTTATCTTATCTTTTATCTTTGCGCCGGCTTGGCTGCCCCGATATCGTCTTCTTACCTCGTCAGGTAAATAAGGAACCACACCGGCATGAGCATTTCTTCTCAGTGCTTTAAGCTGACTACTTGAATAGGCGAGTCTCGGAGTGTAAAAATCCATGTCAAGTAGTAAAAACAGTAAAAAGTGTCCAGGGAGCAATTCCACATAAAAGAAAGTGGTAGAAGTGATCAGTGAAATAGAGAAAGAGAAAAAAAAATAGATAAAAAGGTAAAAAGATAAAATCATACACGGAGCTGCTGGAAAGGCTGCCACTCGGATGCAGCACCAGAAATATAAACACACACACATGCACAGACATTTGACTATTTTACTACAACTGTCTATTTCTAACACCAATGAATAACAAAACGTAGTAAAAAGTCAAAGTAAAAAAGTAAAATGTAATACAAAGTGAATAAAAGTTAAAGTACATTAACGACTTGTCAAAAGCAATATTATGAATTACTTTATCTTCTAACTTACATTCTATAAACGTTGCTTTTCTGTATTTCTGTTCACATATTATATGCAGCTCTTTTTTGTTCATTTTCATTTTTTCGACATTCAATATTAACTTTTGTCACTGTTCTTCTATTGCGATCTATAATCCGACATTCTTGAATAGATCATTTGCTTTTCTGCCTTGCCATTATAGCCAACTGAGTTGAAGGTTAAGTTAACGGCACTAAGAGTGTCGTGGGATGGTATGGAAAGAGGATGTGCGCAATAGGAGTAATGATTGGGTAAGCAGTGTAGATGAGAGTGGTCACAGCTGAATAATGCAGATATGATGGTAAACTTTTTAAATATAATAGAGATATAATAATAAAACAACCCCCTAAACGGACATTAGAACTTCTTTCTTGGATAATTAAGAGCGACTGTTTTTAATAACAGGCTTGTAGGTGGCAGTAAAATGGTGAGACATGTCCAGTTGTACCACAGGTTTATTGTGTACAATAAGTTTGCATTTAAATATAGCAAGTTCAGCTTGCAGTGTCCAATATTCCTTTCAAATTTGCCAGGTTGAAGACTCCAGCATAAGGATTGATTCATCTTTAGATTATTTACAACTGAGTGAATTATTTCTGTTGCTGAGTTCAAAATAAGCATCACAAGATGATGCAACCCCTCCTAGTCGGCAACGTGGACAAATTCAAACAGCATTTCAAAGCCTAGATTAAACATTTCAGCTTTAAATTTAATGTGCTTGCTTTTTCAGTATATCTTATTCACCTAAGTTTTCAGACCTCCTCCTGCTTTTTCATACCAGAGACAACCAATCCAATATTACATAGAATCTGAAATAGGTGGTTTAAGGCAGTTATCCGCAATACCCAAAATGCCACAATATCCGAACTTGTCATAATTTGTCATGAGATGTGATAGTTCTTTTATATTAGATGTTGGCCAGTTTTGAATCTTTTCCACCTCATGTTTATCCTCTCACCGAATCTTCACCCTTGCCATCCTCAGATGAGCTGTTCTTCCAAAACAGTGTGAGATAGCTCCTTTGGTGGTAGTTATAGCAGTGCTACCAGCTGAGTACAGGAATATGTAATATTTCCCACTTCATGCTCCTCAAATTCTCTTACATTCATAGATGTAATGGACTTAAGGAAGCCTTTGGATCCATAGTGCTCACTACATGACATCTCTCAAGTTCACAGCTCATCTACAAGGCAATTAAGAACAGCCAAAGCTCAGGTCAAAGATGTCAGCAGCATATCCTCGATATTTTCATTCGAAGTTGTACTTAGGTTCTGTTTTCTGAACAGCCTCAAAAGTTGCTATGTCTGTATTTGTTACGTAGTAACCAAAAATGCACACAATGCTCCAGGTGTGGTTTCTCTCATACTTGATAATGTCTACCATCACTTGATTTCTATTCAATAGTTTGTAAAATAAAACCTAATATTTTATCTCCTTTTTTAAATTGCTTCTGCACATTGCCTAAACAATGAAAATGTAGTGGTTTCTACTCAATGTTGTATTTACAATACATTAAAGGCTCAAACTCTATGTTTACAGTGAGTAGGTGGAAAATAGTACCTAGATCCCCTGGTGTGTGGAGGCAGCATTATTTGCCCCATTGTCATGACATCATGTGTAGTCTGTATTTTAAAAAAATTCTGTTGTGTGTAATTGTACCCTGCAATGGACTGGCATCCCAACAACAGTTGGTTCCTGTCTTGTAACACATGCTGCAACAGACTATTGTCTTATTTTATCCCAAACTATATTTTTATTTATCAAAGTATATTTATATGGTATATGTTTCTAACTGTACTTGGTCAAACAATTGCATATATATAAAATATATATAATAGAACACTTGTGTTTTTTGTCAATGAAAAAACATCCCCTGTTCGGGTTATAAAGGTGGAACACAGAATGATTAATTCAAGTCCTCCTGGGACTGGAACATAGGGGCTAGGTGTTCAAGCCTACCTGAACTGTACAAGTTCCTTACAGTTCATATTAAGTCCCATTTAATTCAGTGTTAAACATCTGCATAACTTAATTTATCCAGTAATGTTTTGTTTAACATTTTTCTTATATGATAAAAACACTTTATTTACAAGACACGGAGAGTTCTAATAACATAATGAGAATCAGAAATCTAGTGTACATTAATATCTGGGAAATAGTGCTATTTCTTTAAAAAGCTGTGTATGGCAAAACACTTGTTTGTTTACACCAGTCACTGTGGAGTGTGTTTTTAGTAGGTTTTTGCCTGTTCTCAATATACTGTAGTTATTATTTAACATATTTATCTTTAGTATCTGCCTACGCAGCAGTGATATAAGTGAAATTATTAGAGACTAGCATTTCTAAACAATTATAAATATATGCAATCTTTACTCAGCATTTTCTTTCAAATACAGTCTGAAAATAATTGAATTGTGTGCAACATTAACCATTTGTGATACAGTTAATTGGGATTTCCAGAGACTATGATTTAGTTAATTCTAAACTTTGTTTGCAGCCAATTCACACAGAGAGCCTGCTTCTTGTGTCTTAGCCTTTTGTTTAGGCAGAGTAATACAAAATTAGAACAAAAGGCTCCTGAACATTTTATCATGCTATACAGTTACTTAAGCATGTTGGTCCTCTGCCTGTGTTGTCCTGTCGTAGTTCAGCTTTCTGTGACAAGACGCTCCCAGCTGACTTATGTTGCTTCCACATTTAGCAGCTTGTCACAGGAATAACATTCTGAACCTTTCTTCACCTACACAGTATTTCCTTGCATGGGCTGTGCTCTTTTGTACGTTGCTGCATACACCATAGGATCCTCCTGACAATGGAACTGACAATAGACAATGTTGATAAAAGATCAGGTTGTGCCAAGAATTCTTATACAGTATAGCATCAACTATGCTTAAAATGTTTGAAACGCCTAATAACTAGTTGATGGTTTTGTAACAAAAAATAAGTGCATATTTTAGCTATTACATAAAGTCCTCTTCTTTATTTATTAAATAACATGCTCTTTTTTAAAAAATACAAGCCAGCACTATTTTGAATATGATCTTAACTTAAGCTCTTCAGTTTTGTACATTTTGTACATCTGAAGATTTAACCAGTATCGTACCTATAAACTAAAGTTGAATTTTTTCTGTCAATTTTTTTCTCCTTTTCATGTAATCTTTTAAAGAACATAAAAAATTGACATTTTTCTTTTTAACCCCAAATCAGCTTTCTAAACTTAAGTTCCTATCAATAACAATTCTGCTAAATTAGTCTAGAGGCAGACAACACAGAAATGCAAAACTGTTACAACCACTTCTAAAGCTTATTGCTATATTTAGGCACTATAAAATGACAGACAGCTCTTTAATATTTAAGTAAAATGCTCTCCTAAAGAAACTGGGGAACAAAAATAAGCCACAAATAAACAGTAAATATTATAGTAGCATTAGAGTTAAAATCATGAGAAAATCTTTATAATGCAAGGCTAAATCTTTGTTCATACTGTGTTTTCTTCCATTTATAACTGATAGAACTTTACAAATTATGCTTTTGGCTGGAATGATGTACCATACAGCATACTAAGAGAAATTTGACCAAGGTATCTTTAGGCTACACTTCAGGAATCAAAGTGATACTATGCTCCATGAGCTCTGCCCATGGGCCTCTGGAGTCCATGCACTCCTGACTCCATATACTTTAAAGGGTAGGATTCCAAGACAGTTCTCTGGGTTGCCAGTATTGCCTGAGCAACTTAATGTTACCATACAGTTTGTCAGATTACAGCGCCCTGGACATGTAGAAATATATTCCTTACCATCTGCCAAGTCACCCCTGACAGCAGCTGGTGTCCCACCCCCTAGTATCCTGGGAAAAAAAAAAACAGTATTTGTGGACCCTGGATGTAACTATTTTTATAATTTTAAAAATGGTTATTAGTGTACTTTTTCAATTACTGTATGTATTGCATGGCATCTCTTCTGTTGGCAGCATTATGTTTAGTTTTTAGTTGTATATTTTTTGACAATACTTAAATCTTGCTTATTGAATAGTACACTGGGCATTTCAAGTGTACTTTATAAGAATACATTGAATTTAAACGAATTCCTCTCAGTATGTCATTTTTTATTATTGAAGCACTGCTACCTCACAAGTGCTGAAGACTGAATTTGAATTCCAGACTGGTCACTTTGTGTGTAGAGACTGGTCATTTACTATGTGTCTGCATTTTTTTTTTCTTTGCCATGCATGTGCATGTTACAGAATGTATGTAGGTACAGTATGGTACTAGCACCCAAGTTATGGATGATGTTAGCCTTCTGCTTGATGTAACCAGAACAAATTCTACGTTCCTGTGATCCTAAATTCAGATTAAAGAAATTCACTGAAAGGATAATTGGATGTTTCTTTTTTTTTTTTCTACGCATTTGTAAAATGTTTAGAACATATACTTACTATCGTTTCAACCAAGAAATAATTTGTTTGCTCTAATAAAGTTAGCAATGGCCTTGCCACTGAAGAAAACATCCAACAATTTTATTATATTACAAAATGCATCTGAAGTATAAAAATAGCAAAATAAATACAGAATGCAGCAGCAAGAAGCTAAAATCAGTTTATTAAGAAAATGAGTTATTGTTTTCTAGTATTTGTTGTTACTGAATTGTAATACAAATAGCCAACGGAATTTTTTTTTGATCACATCGACCTTGACCAAATAATGTGTGGTGGTATTACTGCCAGATATGCCAACTTGCTGCCTATCTTCAATTTTAAATTATCTAAGTGAAAATATATTTTCAAAATCATTTTCATTTCCACTGTCCTTGCCTTAGGCCAGTTACTTGGCTGAAAACTGTTTACCCTTAGAAGCATGATTTTGTACAAGTACATGAGTGAAGCTTAAAGATAGGCTTATGGTTATTCAGGGAAAGCAGATTTTTGGCAAGAGACAGCAGAACTATTATAGAGGTACCATTTTGGCCAAAAGAATAATGCAGAGAAGTGGTTGCAAACTGGCTTGTGAGATTAGCAGAATAAACGGTGTTCATTCATGCACAGGTTCATCACTCGGCTCTGTATTTGTGTTTTTAATATTGCATACAGTACACAATAGTAAAAAAATACATGTATCATCACAAACAATGAATTTGTCAGAATGTTACATTATTAAAGAAAGATTCCTTTTAGTCTCATGAAAATATTTCAAGAGAAAAGGTCCTAGCCATATGTTTTAATCACAGAAATCTTCACTTTTATAGCTAAGATGTCTACAAATGTGTTATGCTGTTAGGTCAAACCATGCAGCTTTTTGTGAAAACTTACCAAATTTAAAAACATTTGAATTAAAATTGTTACTGCAGTAGATGTATTTAATGTATTAAAGCTGTTTCACATTTTATTGCTTTTATATATAATAATCTATATATATAAAAGTCAATGTGTGTATGTATGTTCCAGCATCACATCCGAACAGCTAGAGTGATTTTCATGAAACTTGGTACACATGTTCCTCATTGGTCGACTAAAAATACTGTAGGGTGAAATCAGCCTTAATCCACCACCTTCTGGGTAGGGTGGGGGGTGATCTTGCGGTCTTGTATGCATGTTATCATCCAGTTGACACTCAGAACAACCACCAGAGGGCAAACTGGATGCGACTGCCAGCATTCTTTATGTTTGAGAGCCACTACGCCCCTGTTGCTTTTGAAGTTAAATAGAGTTCTACGCGTGGAAGTGTGTGTGTCTGTCCAGCCCAGAACTGAGACGTCGAGTCGGGGTGATGGCTCCAGCTCCGAGGATATGCAAGTGAGGCCAGTACACTGGCAAAAGGAAACCTCCTTAGAAAGACAGTCATTTAGCTGCTAATGCACAAACGATGCAAGCACTTCGGCAACATGAATCCTTCTAGCAGAGAGATGCCCAGAGTAGTTCTGACGATTTAAATACTTTCTAGGATCCAGTGCTTTTAACAGCATGGGCTTACACAGTTAGTATATACCAGGCGACTGCCAGCATTCTTTATTTTTGAGCAGCACCGTGCCCCTGTTGCTTTTTAAATTAAATAGAGCTGGCAGGTTCCGAGCATCAACTAGATGATAACATACATACAAGACCACAAGACAAGGACATTAGTGAGTCTTTGTTTCTTAATTTATTTTTATTTTTAGCGTTGTGTTTTTTAAATTGTGTTTTTCTCAAACAATTAAAAAAAACACGAGGGCGAACTAGAGGTGACTGCCAGCATTCTTTATGTTTGACAACCATCGTGCCCCTGTTGCTTTTCAAATTAAATGCAGTTGGCCGGTTCCGAGCATCAGCTGGATGATAACATATATACAACACTGCAAGACAAGCACATTAGTGAGTCTTTATCCATCCATCCATTATCCAACCCACTATATCCTAACTACAGGGTCACGGGGGTCTGCTGGAGCCAATCCCAGCCAACACAGGGCACAAGGCAGGAACAAACTCCGGGCAGGGTGCCAGCCCACCGCTGAAAACCCACACAGACACAGGGAGAACAAGCAAACTCCACATATGGAGGACAAGGGATGCTGGAACATACATACACACATTGACTTTTATATATAGATTAGACACTTTGTCAGTGTACTTACACAGACAATTGACCCTTGTTTTTCAAGGCATGTGGCTTACCCACTGGTCAGTGAGTACATGGGCTTGGCGTGACTTTATACCCCATGCTGGTGTCTCTTCCAACCAAGCCTCAGAATCAGAATACAGAATTGGCTCTATGCTTACAGCAGAGGCATCCAGCTAGACATTCTTCAAGTGGCCCCAATACCTTCAGAAGGACTTTAGAAAGCGAGGTTAAAATCCCTAGGACACAAAGCTTCTCTTTAACAAACCAAACACTGGTGCTTCATCTTAAAATGGCTGAATTCTCAGCTTACCCCAAGTGAAAACGTGCAGCTGAATAGACACTTAATCAGCAGTTCTGCCAACCTTCTGTACTCGCTCCTAGGCTTGGATCCCTGCAGCCGTCTTTAGCCCTGGCAAGGCAACCCACCGAGCCTCTGACTAGTGCTGCCAGGCTTGCACCCTTGCGGTCCATGGCACCACCCGGAGGATGCCTCACTTAGTCTTCAATATCCCTGCAGCTCCTGCAACCTTTCTCGCAGCCTTATGCTGGCAGCGTCTCAGTCAATCAAGCTCCTAGGTCACTTAGCCGAAGTGACTTCCTTTAGTCCCTGGGTGTTGGCCATACGTTCACACAGGGGACTTCCTCCCTACTCTCTGTCTTCTCCCTCTTTCGTTAACTGGCTCTTGCCGCCTCCTGCATTCTCTCTATTCTTTTCTAAACCTCCTTTCCTTTTTCTTTTTGATCTTATTCCTGATCCCTTCTAACTGTGCTGGCTCCATAGGCACAGCACCTCAATTGCAAACTGCAGAAAGCCAAAGAAGCAATTAAGACAGAACACACCCTCATGTGCAGGCATGCTCCATCTCTATCACCACACCAACCAGCTGTGCTGGTATGCACATCCACGGAGATCATGCCGGACAGTTCATTTTCTATTTATTAAAACAAGCTTCTGATTGTTAAGCCAAGGACCTACCATTGTATCACATAATGTTCACAGCACCACTCACCACAATATGTTTGTGCAATTTTCATGAAATGCATTTTGCACTATAGAGTGTACAACTGTAATCATGAAACACTGACAGACGATTGTGAGACATCTTAAATAAAATTTAAATCTTGCATTTCACCCTTAAACTCAACTAAAAAGTAGTAGTCATAGACTGACTTAGGCCATTAACTGGTGTGCACTTCGTTAATCTACTTATATATTTGAAGCAACTCCTGCATTCCCTTGGGCTACAACTGTCCTCATTTAGCTAAGACTGCCACTGAACAACTGTGGTTTTACAACATCTTCCTTTTTACTGACTGATTCAAAAATGGGATCCCTAGGCATGTGTGTACTTACGTTCTATCCGCACTCTCTGATAGTTGCATAAAATATGGTGCTTTTAAATTAATATCTTCATCATCTCTATCAATCTTTCTGATCTTCACATTTTCTCACAGTATGTCACAAGCTTTTTGATTTATTTAAGAGTTGCTCTTCACCATGGCTGGGTAGTTTGTAACAGATTTGAAAAGGTTTTTATATAATCTGGCCATGATCTAAAAATAAGCTGTAGGAGAAGTCTGAATAATTATGCTGTTCTGTAAAGGAAACTGACAACATCTGCAGCTGCTGCATGGCTTTTGGCTTTCTACTTGCTTATTTTATAGGAAGTTCTTTCTTCTTTGTCAATTAATGAATGATTCAAGCACATTTTTAACACTTTGAATACTGCATTTTGTATTCAGTTTATATTTAGTGATCTACAGATGATACTGGCATTTAGTCTTCAGAGCAATGCAAAAATTCGAATTTGAAAACATCTCTAGAGTAATCAAATAAACTACATATAATTGAAAATATAAAAATAACTCAGTTTTTGTCTTTCTTTAGTTACTGCTAATGAAAAGTATAATCAGCTTTACACAAATCTGTACCGATTCTATTCAAATTATACAACAGCAGTTCTGTGAAAAACAGCAGATGGCTTTTTATCTTTTTAAATATTTAATTCTGTTGAAATTTTGTCTTATATACTATACAAAGAATTCTAAGGGAGTCACACAGCTTTACAAATATAAAACAGTACTAGAATAATCTAAAATAACCAGTAACACATAAACATACATAGAAATATACAGATTAGTAAATCTAATGTTGCAAAAATGGAACAAAAATATTAAATTAATACTAAATAAAACTGTGGAAACCTCAATCTAACAGGAATTTACTTTTTTATTTAGAACAGAGGAAAAAATAATTACATCTTGAGTAACTCAAATTTTTTTTTTTTTGTTTAATGAAAATTTGCCCTTTTACCATATAATCCACATTGTTTAGGAATGTTACAATGGAAATGATTTGTTTTAGTAATTACATGTTTTCATTTAATTTTTTTCATTTGCCATATATAATAGTTTATTTTAGGAGCACAACTAATTCCACCTGATTGCAGAAGTATGGGTCAATACTACCTAACTCAGTCCATGGAAAGCCACAGTAGTAGCTAAGTTTTTGATGTTATTAATTTCCAAATCACAGACCAATTCTTGTTTATCATTAAATTCATTTCTTAGCGGTTTTAGTTCAAAACCCATTTCCAAACTTAATTCTATTTGTTAAACATAAACAAATTTAGAAATTGACACCTGCAACACATTCTAAAAAAGTTGGGACAGATGGAAAGGTTTATCACTAGGTCACATCCCCTTTTCTTTTAATTACACTTCTTAATTGTCTGGGAACTGAGAGACTCATTTTTGCAGTTTTTCAAATGGAATTTTTGTCCATTCTTGCTGTATACAAGACTTGAGCTGCTCAAAAGTCTGTGGTTGCCGTTGTCTGGGATATACATGGAGGTCCTGAGAAAAGGTGTTGTCTTGATGGGAGCATATATCTCTCTAAAATTCCAATGTAAGCTTCAGCATCAATCCTGCTTTCACATATTTAAGGATCCCCCATGACATGGGTACTGATGCATCCCCATATCATTACAGATGCTGATTTTTACACCTTTTGTTTATAACAGTGTGGATGGTCTTTTTCATCTTTGGCATGTAAAATCTGATGTTCGTTTTTCCCAAAAATAAGCTGAAACATGGACTCATCTGACCACAGAAAACACATTTCCATTGTCTTTTGGTCTATCTTAGATGTGCTTGGGCCCAGAGAACTCAGAGATGTTTTTTCCACAAAATTGATGTATGCCTTCCTCTTTGCATAATACAGTTTCAGGGAGCATTTCTTGATGCAGCGGCGGAATGTGTTAAGCAACAATGATTTTCCAAGCCCATGTGGCTATCTATGTCCGTCATGGCAGCATGACAGTTTCTAATGCAATTCAACCTAAGGGCTTGAAGGTCACACACATTCAGCATTGGTTTCCAACCTTGGCCTTTATGCACAGAGATTTCTCCTGACTCCCTGAATCATTTCACAATGTTATTAACTGTAGATGGTGACAGGCCTAAATTCTTTGCTATCCTGCATTGAGAAACTTTGTTTTTAAATTGACTGATAATTCTCTCATGAAGTTCAACACAAGACCCATCTTGGCTTGCAAAGACTGAGCCTTTGGTGGATGTTCCTTTTATACCCAATCTTGATACCCACACCTTTTACCAATTAACCTTCTGATTGAGGAACTTGTGTAACCTTTACAGTCTTACTTTGCCTCTTTCCCTACTTTTCTGGAGTGTGTTTCAATTTCTAAATTTGTTTATGTTTAACAAATAGAATTAAGTTTATCAGTGAAAACACTGAATATCTTTTCTTTGTCCTTTTGCCTGTTAAATAAAGGTTCAGGGGAATTACCAAATCATAGATTTTAGTTTTTATTGCATTTTTAGAAAGTGTCTCATCTTTTTTTGGAAATAAGGTGATAAGTATTTTGAATTTTTTTTCTAAGCTGTAGGCAGTTTGAATTGACAATGAATATACAACTCCCATTCAGGACTTCTTACTTGCCATGACGTACAGTATGTTTATTGGAACTAAAATGTCCTTACTTAAATTAAGGCAGAGAGTATAAGATGCACAGAAAGAAAACTAATCACCATTTTAGAATTAAAATTCTTCTATAGAACTTAGGTTTAGTAAACATTGAAAAGCAAAGGTCGAACAATGATCTCATTCCTAAACTTCAAAAAGACCAGAAAAACTGAGAAGCAAGTAGTTGAGTTAAACAAAAAGTTATCCCTCATTAACAAAATGGCTGCCATAAAAACCTTCACCCACTGTAGCCCTCCATGAACTTCCTCAGTATTCATTTTTTGAGTGCTTTATTGTAGTTTACTTTGTTACATGTAGAAAACAAAAACAAACTGACTTTGTGAAGTCCACAACCAAAAATGTACAAATACCATTGTTTGCAGGAATTACACAATTTTGATCACTTTATGGAAAATTAGGTTATTTCTGCTGACATAACTTACACTTTTATAGAGAGTTATTATAGGATTATGGTAACACTTTAGCTTAGGCAGTGCAAAAATGGCTGTGTTACTCATAAACTGTTATGTAACAAGACATTAATAAAGACTTCTTTTGGTCTTTATCACACTTACAAAGCATCAATAAAGAGGTTATTTATAGTTGCAACTAGGGGGGCAAGCCTCCTTGGCATCTTTGGCGCCCAACCCCCAGTTGAGGCCAGAATATTAGTAAAATCTGTAAATGTACAAAAGAAAAATGATTATTTATAGGGTATTTGCTTACGGGTCGCTTTCCTTGCCAACCCACATGGCCTGCGCTACGCGCCAGCCACTTCACATCTCTTCCGCTTGCATGTTAAAGAGTTGTGCCTGAACACACCCCACAGAGATGCAGCCGCTCCTCCAAAACCCCCTCTTAAACGGCGGTACAATGGGAAGCAAATATATTTTTTTTTTCTCCTCTTTGCTCGATCAGCTGCTGGCTTGCTGCTGCTGTTGCTGCCGTGCTGCGTGATCTGCATCTTGCGCTGCACTTCAAACATTTAAAAGCCTGTGCAGCAGCTGTCATACTTTTTGTCTTTTATTTCCGGCCCCAGGCGTGGTTAAATCTCTTGGCACAAAGTCTCGTCTTGTGGGATGTGAGTTCTTGATATTTGTTAGTTTATAATTTAAAAACGGAAGAATCTGAAAATCTAACAATATCACATTAAAGTTCGATAAATTCTGAAAAGAATGATACCAAATATATATATGTAGGCTTTAAAATAAGCCCGATTTAAAGCGTGACAAAAAATGTCACATAGAATCGTTGCACAAAATCGTTGCACTTTTAGGCTTAGGGTTTTATATATAGAGAGTAGATATGGCCCACTAAAATAGCTTCACTTTGGAATGGACAGAGATGGCTTAAATGAGATATATTTATTTTAGTATTGCATACTTCAGTATAAGGCCTGTGAATCATTTATATAAATAAGTCATTTTACCAGCATATGAAATGCTCTTGATATGCAACACTACACACAGATGAATAACTACTGATGCAATGGAAGTATTATTAAGACCAAAAGAAGCCTTTACTAAAGTTTTACCTACACAAAAGTATATAAGTAATAGATACATTGTGGCAGATGCCTGGGGCGACGACCCAGCCAGGACGCCTTGAAGGACCGGAAGAGGGCGTGCACCCAACTCAGACCACGTGGGGGTGGCCACCCTGGTTGCTATGGGGACCACGGGTACAGAGCTTTGAATCTCAACCCTGTAGGGGCCCGTGGTCACCGCCAGGGTGCGCCCCAGTACCTTGAAGACTCTGAACCTCAGCACTTCCGCCGCAACCGAAAGTTCTGGGGGGGAAAAATAGTAGGGACACCTGGAGTGCTTCCAGGGATGCAGCCGGCACTTCCGCCACACTGGGGCGTGTCGGTGGGAGGTTGCCGGATCACACCTGGAGCACATCCGGGGGCTTATAAAAGGGGCCGCCTCCCTTCATTCAAGGCTGGAGTCGGGTGAGGAGAGGACAAAGCAGGAGAAGAGAGTGGAGGCAGTCTGAAGAGTGAGGAAAAGTGTGTGAGAGGCCTGGACTTGGGGAGTCTTGGGGGTTTGTGTGCACTGTGACTTGTATATAGCCGTAAATAAACGTGTGGTGGTGATTTAAAACATGTCTGCCTGTCTGTGTCCGGGGCTTAGTCCACAATATGTTTTCATTATCTAAAGTGTTAGCATATGAATGCAGTACAAATGATATATGCATTCCTTAGTCTCTGGTCAAATTTACTAAAGGCTTGTTTGAAATTAGCTTTTCAAAACTTCTGAAATTGATAGACATCTCAACTCTAGCAGTTTCCCCTTTCATTCCATTAGCAGGAAATCTGGTAGCACTTTGACATTGGTAATTCTTACTATTTTATCAAATGTCATAATTTATCAGTCATAAATTATATACATTACCTAGATGCTTCTTTTAAATATTTAAATGGATAAGTGCCTTTAATATAATAATCAGCAAGTATTAAATGTCCACCTATTTTCAACCCACTTTATGTTACCTGATTGTCTAAATCTAAGTCATGGTGAGCTAGAATGGCAGCAATGGGTGCATGTTAGATGCCCAAATGCCTGTGAAGTGGGTAAAGAGTAGAGCTTTAAATGATATTCAGCATGGGCAGGTGCATCCACAGTTTATATCTCTAGGCATATATATTTATGGTGTTTCAAGAGATGACCTGAGAGTTAAAAAATGACGGATAGAAGGGCTTCCTTTAATCATGTGACATTGTTTCACTTTAAATCTAAGGGATTATAGAACAATTTTACTTGGGTACATGGGTAAATTAAAAAATAGTTTAAATTATTGTAAAAAATAAAAAACCTCTTTCAGAGTATTTTCAAAATTTGATCATAACACCTACATTCTTAGGTAAGTCTGAACATATCCTTACTAGTAATCTCCATACCAAATACTTACAATTAACAAATTATTGTTGATTCATACCTAAAAAGAATTGTTTATTTGTGAATTTCATGTAAGATTTTTAAATTTGACTGATTTGTGACATAAAATTACTGCTTCTCTTTATTGTGCAGTTACATATTGTTGTATCATGCAATTACTTCATTTTACTATTTATTTTAGAACTAGCTATCTTTTCAATCTGTACATAAGCTTGTCAAAGAATTTTAGTAATTTTACAATTATTCTGGTTTTAAGATTTGCTTATTAATTACTTTTTCGGGTTCCCCATATTTTGTCCCCGTAGATCAGAAAAAAAATGTTTTAAGACATTTTAGGATCATAGTTTTGTATAGGAAATTACATCCTTATGGCAAAGAGTAAACCAATAGATGTCTTCATGAAAAATTATGAGAAGTACTTGAAGTTGTACATACAACACCAGCTGACCCCAGGGGTTCACTCCTTAATGGAATACAAGGGGTCAAAGTTATTCCATCCATCCATTTTCCAACCCGCTGAATCCGAACACAGGGTCACGGGGTCTGCTGGAGCCAATCCCAGGGCACAAGGCAGGAACCAATCCTGGGCAGGGTGCCAACCCACCACAGGACACACACAAACTCACCCACACACCATGCACACACTAGGGCCAATTTAGAATCTCCAATCCACCTAACCTGCATGTCTTTGGATTGTGGGAGGAAACCAGAGCGCCCGGAGGAAACCCGCACAGACACGGGGCAAACATGCAAACTCCACGCAGGGAGGACCCGGGAAGCAAACCCGGGTCTCCTAACTGCGAGGCAGCAGCGCTACCACTGTGCCACCCTCAAAGTTATTCCTTCTAACAAAACTTGTAAAAAAATTAGGCATGGTAATATAGCCAAATGGAATGTTGTTTTATGCTATTTCGTGTTTGCTTATAATATTTTTGATACTTTACTAGTGGTCCTTGCCCTCTAAGGGCCACTCACAGAATGTTAAAAATGACAATATCAATATTTGATGCAACTGTTAACTGTGTGTTTGTAAATTATTAAGTAAGTCATTACATTTCTTATGAATACCATGATTTAGGGCAGCTTACACTAGTTCAGACATTTTTTATACATCTATTGTAACAAATGTTATTTATTTAAAAATATACCAAATAACTCTACCAGATCACAGTAGTGTGTTGAAAGTTTAAATTAAATAATTAAAATACACTTTTAAAGAAAAAAGATTAGTGGTGATTTTTTTTAAGAAAAGAAAAATATAAGAGAGAAATGTGGAAGCCATTCCACAAATTTCTCACCAAGGACTTACACCACTTTTTCTAAGCCATGCTAAAAGGGCAGTGAAAGGGGAGAAACTCACATCGGTAAAACAAAACCACTAACAAAGAAAACCTTTACTTTAATTGGCATTGTGATGGTAGTAGAAACTTCACCGGATAATTTTTGGGTTTCAGTAGTGGCCACTATTTAACTGAATATGATATAGCAAGGAATTAACAGGTGCAGAAATGAAAAATTAAAGTAACTCTAAATGGATCCTCATGAGACGCTTAATGTTAAAGCATTATTCTAACAAGAATCTGATTTTTAGATTCCATAAAATACCTTTATTTACAGGCATGGCAGAGTCTCCTTCTTTAGTGGATTTGCTGCTGTTGCAGTCAGTTGACTGGCATTTTTCATCCTGTAAGTGAGCATCTACTTACTCCCTTTATGCTGCTAAAAGCAGGCAAACAGCTAATTTCACAACAGCCAAAATCAGCAAATCTGGAAAGAGGGAAAGCAGTTACAGTGCTGTGGTGATAGAAGTTTTAATTTAGTTATTTGTGGATTTTGTGTTTTATGTTGTTTAACATTTTAAAAGTAATCTCTGGAGATGTGTGAAATGTATGTAAGATAGTTTATGTGTAGGAGTAAAGTGATTATGAGGGGATGGATCCCCGCTTTTTTCAGAATTGTATGAGTCAATTGCTTTTAGGCGAATGTGAAGGAAAAGGTTAAAATGCCCATATGTCATTTGTTCAGCGGTCAGTGGTGAGGTTAGGTGTCACTATTTTGTGTATTGCAAAGTTCCACCTACCCCCTCCAATTATTATTCTTTTTTTGGTAGCTTTGGGCTGTTTGCATTTTCAGAGCCTTTGCTTGTAACTACTATGAATGAAAGTGTTCAGTAATTTATTGCATTTGTCCTTTTTTCCCCGAATATGACTATTTTGTTTTTCTTGATTATTGCATATTATTCTTATGGATTGTTACCTTTTTATGACATCTTTTTCTTGTGGATTTTTTTGTTCTTTATCTCACCAACAAATATTAGATCATGACACTTCTTACAATAAACATCAGTGCCTTTGGTTTGTAATTACTTTGTGCTTCATCTGTGTTTTGGGGCATTTTGAGCACCGTCCAGCTATTAACAACTAGTGGGCACTGACTTATGCCAGTGAACCGTGACAGGCATGTCTGTTAAAGCAGTGAAGAGCATAAAGGCTTCATACTGGAAGTACAAGACCCTCAGCAATATAACAAGGGTCTATGAATGTCTAAAAATATACTAATGCATAGAAATTGATTTTTAAGGGAAATAGAAATTTTACTGCCTAACACAAACAGAAAAAAAATGTACACAGAGGGAAATTTCAGTCTGTCCATTCCTTCTCTGAACTCATCCATCCTTTTTCTTTCCTGCTAATTCTGATTCAGGGTTGCAAGGAATTGGAGCCAAACTCAGGAGCAACTTAACACTAGAATTACCAGAGCCTACGAAAAAACTCATAGATCCGTCCCAGCTTAAATCGCTTCTCACCTCTCCGTCAGCGTCTTTTGTCCTTTAAATGTGTTGATAAGCAACAAGCAGTCTGCTATGACATCCCCCACCAGTGCATAGTTTTCTCAGCTGAAGTTTGTTTACCTGCGTGTCAGTTGCTTGGAGTTGTATAGAGTGAGAAGTCAAGCAAAATCACACCTTTATAAATACTATATCGTTATTTGGAACACATGCATTTCATGTGTGTTCCGTGTCTACAATGATCTATGTAAACAAATCATTAAAACAAATGTTTTTCATGTTTTAGTAATAATTAGCAAAATGTAGACATGAAGTGTATAATGTGTGAAGCCTGAATTCCAAATATCAAAGAAACACTTTCCCAAAAGGTACAAATATAACAGAACAAGTGCGCTTCTATTCAAAAATATAACTGCAGAAAAAGAACCCGCGTTAGGGTGCGACATTGACACACATTTGGTACGAGCGCTTCGGTGGCACAACGGTATCAGCTGTTGACTGGTAATCTAAACTTCATGGGTTTGATCTCGAACGAGTGTGTTTTGAGAAGTGAGCTGCACGTATTCTTACTATTTTAAAACATACATTTGATTCCAGTCTGTAACAACCGGTGTAATTTATGATACTTGTAAAGGCTAGCTTTGTTGTTTTTTTTATTCAGTTTTATTCTCTCAGCTGCGTTCAAAATCCCAAACCCACAACCCCACCACCCCCGCTGCATTTGACACTGCTGTTTACACATAGATGCACTATAACAGAGATAAACTGTCCTTTGTATGTAAGAGCCAGATCAATCTGGCTTTTATGTAAGTAACATATAAATGTTAATGTTTTGGGCACATGCACCGTCCTTACATACACTGTCCTTTGTCATGATTTGAGTTTACCTCTGTTATACCTTGATTAAAAGGCAGCAGTTTTTAGCATTGCACCACGCAAGCTGTCATATCAACCACCTACCGTAACCTGCTTTCTTTTTTCTTTGGTTAAATTCTTGAATAACAATGCACTTGTTTTGTTATACTTGTACCTTTTGTGAAAGTTTTTATTTCATATTTCTATTTCAGGTTTCACACATTATACATTTCATGTCTACATTTTGTCAATTATTAGTTATACATGAAAAATGTTTCTGTGTTAATGTTTTTACAGAGATTGTTGATGACACTGAACACACATGAAATGTATGTATTCTAAATGACAATGTACTTTTTTACCCAATAAAGCTCCAGCACGTCACTCGAAGATAAACACTGAGCACTGAGAAACTTTTTTGCAAATTGAACTGCGGTGGTGGGTGGGGGGGATGGAATAGCCAGCTGCTTGCTGCTTGTCTTAATCAGCACATTTACAGGACAAAAGACGCTAAGGGAGAGATGCAAACAGATTTAAGGTGGGCCGGGTTTTCGAGTTTTCTCATAGGCTCTGGTAATTCTAATGTTAAATACGGAGGTATATTAAAATGTCAATAACAACATTGAAATGCATTTTCAGTTTCTTCTTCTTTCAGCTGCTCCCGTTAGGGGTTACCACAGCGGATCATCTTTTCCATATCTTTCTGTCCTCTGCATCCTGTTCTTTTACACCTATCACCTGCATGTCCTCTCTCACCATATCCATAAACCTCCTTCCACTTTTCCTCTTGCCTGGCAGCTCAATTTTTATCGTCCTTTTCCTAATATACCCAGCATCTCTCTCCTTTGCACATGTCCAAACCAACGCAATCTCGCCTCTCTGACTTTGTCTCCCAACTATCCAACTTCAGTTGACCCTCTAATGTACTCATTTCTACTCCTGTCCATCCTTGTCACACACAATGCAAATATTAGCGTCTTTAACTCTGCCACCTCCCGCTCTATATCCTACTTTCTGGTCAGTGCCACCGTCTCCAACCCATATAATAAAGCTGGTCTCACTACCACCCTGTAGACCTTCCCTTTCACTCTTGCTAATAACTGTCACAAATTACTCCTGACACTTTTCTCCACCCATTCCACCCTGCCTGCACTGTCTTTTTCACCTCTCTTCCATAATCCCCGTTACTCTGAACTGTTGATCCCAAGTATTTAAACTCATCCACACTCCCTGTATCCTCACCATTCCATTGAACTTCCTCTCATTCACACACATGTATTCTGTCTTGTTTGTACTTCATTCCTGTCCTCTCTAGACAATATCTCCACCTCTCCTGGGTCTCCTCAACCTGCTCCCTATTCTTGCTGCAGATCACAATGTCATCATGTCTTTCAGCCTGTCCATCACCATTGCAAATAAGAAAGGGCTCAGAGCCGATCCCTGATGTAATCCCACCTCCATGTTGAATGCATCTGTCACTCCTACCGCAGACCTCACCACTGTCATTGTTCCCTTGTACATATCCTGTACAACCCTTACATACTTCTCTGCCATTCCTGACTTCCTCATATAACACCACAACTCCTTTCAAGGCACCCTGTCATATGCGTTCTCCAGGTCCACAAAGACACAATGCAACTCATTCTGGCCTTCTCTATACTTCTCCATTAACACCCTCAGATCAAACATTGCATCTGTTGTGCTCTTTCTTGGCATGAAACCATACTTCTGCTTTCCCATAACTTCATGCTGTAGCTTATCAATTTTATCCCCCTGTAGCTACTACAGCTCTGCACACCCCTCTTATTCTTAAAAATCTGCACCAGTACACTTCTTCTACACCCCTTAGGCATCATCTCACTTTCCAAGATTCCATTAAACAATCTGGTTAAAAACTGCACTGCCATCTCTCCTAAACACCTCCATGCTTCCAAAGGTATGTCATCTGAACCAATGGCCTTTTCATTCTTCATCCTCTTCATAGCTATCCTTACTTCTTCCTTGCTAATCCATTGCACTTCCTGATTTACTATCTCCACATCATCCAGCCTTCTCTCTCTCTCATTCTCTTCATTCGTCAGCCTCTTGACACACCCTCCTTGTTTGTGAGTATGTCAACATACGCCTTTTCTTTAGCCTTCACCACCTCTCTCTTCACCTTGTGCCTTATCTCCTTGTACTCTTGTCTACCTTCTGCATCTCTCTAACTATCCCACTTCTTCTTCACCATCCTCTTACTCTGTATACTCTGTTGTACTTCCTCATTCCACCACCAGGTTTCTTTGTCTTCCTTCCTCTGTCCAGATGTCACGCCAACCACACTTCTTGCTCTTACCCTTACTACTTCTGCTGTAGTTGCCCAGCTGTCTGGTAAATCTTCATTGACACCCAGTACCTCCTCCCTAAACTCAACCTTGCAGTCTTCCTTTTTCAACTTCCACCATTTGATCCTTGGCCCTGCCCTCACTCTCCTCCACTTCTTGATGTCCAACATCATCCTACTGACCACCATCCTATGCCGTCTAACTACACTTTCACCTGTTACCACTTTGCAGTCTTTAATCTCCTTCAGATTGACTCTTCTGCATAGGATATAATCTACCTGTGTGCATCTTCCTCCACTCTTGTACGTCACCCTATGCTCCTCCGTCTTCTTAAAATACTTATTTACTACAGCCATGCCAATCCTTTTTGCAAAATCCACTATCATCTGGCCTTCTTCATTCCTCGCCATGACACCATACATACCCATCACCTCCTCGTCTCTTCTGTTCCCTTCACCAACATGTCCACTGAAATCTGCTCCAATTATCACTTTCTGTCCCTTGGGCACACTGTGCATCACTTCATCCAACTCACTCCAGAAATCTTCTTTCTCATCCATCGCACACCCAACTTGCACTAACAACATTCATCATCACACCTCCAATTTCCAGCTTCATAATCATTACTCTGTCTGAAACTCTTTTCTCTTCCAAAACACTCTTTACATACTGTTTCTTCAGAATAATCCCTACCCCATTTCTCCTTCCATCCACACCATGATAGAACAATTTGAATCCACTTTCGACCCACCTGGCCTTACTCCCCTTCCATTTAGTCTCTTGCACACACAATATATCAACCTTCCTTCTCATCATCATATCGGCTAACTCTCTTACCTCACCAGTCATACTGCCAGCATTCAAAGTTCCTACCCTCAGTTCCACTCTCTTTACCTTCCTCCTCTCCTCTTTCCTCTGAACACGTTTTCCCCCTCTTCTTCTCCTTCTTCGGCCAACAATAGCTCAATTTCAGCCAGCACCCTGTTGGCTACCAATACTGGTGGCAGTTGTTGGTAACCTGGGACCCTACCGATTTGGTATAGAAATCTGTATTGTTGTCCAGATGTTAATCAGGCAAAATTTTACACCGGATGCCCTTCCTGATGTAACCCTCTCCATTTATCCGGTTATGGGACCGGCATTAAGAAACACATGGGTTTGTGCATCCCCTGTGGCTGGGTTATTTTATTGAACATACACTATAATAAAATAAAAGAAGTGTACCTGGCATTTTAACTGAACATAACACTGAAAAACTGAACATATTTAAAAGAATGATGTTAGGGTCAAAAGGAGTAAAAGAAGTCCAGAAAAGTCGAAAATTGAATGAAATTGTTACATGGATAACAATGGAGTAGCTTTTTCAGCTTGTATGTATGTTGGAATTAATTTCCTATTCATTTAGTCAATTCATTTTCCAAACCTGTTTCTTGTTGAGCGCCCAGGAGAGTCAGGCCTATTCCATCAGGGTGTGATTCAAGGTGAGATCCAGTCCATTAATATCAGTCCATCCCAGGGCATGCTCACACACCCACACTCACTCAAATAAGGTTTCTTTCTTTCTTTCTTTAAACTCATTTATTTCAGTTTAGCTGTCATTGTTTTTCACATTTATTTTAGTTCTCCATGACTATGAATTGGAATAAGCAAATTTAGTCAATACACAGATGGAGTTTAATGATGGCATAATGTAAGGCAGGTCTTGTGGTGTAGTAGCTAAGGCACTGGACTTTTAACATTAAGGTTACATGTTCAGCCATCTCATGTGACTGTAATTTCAAGCATTTCATCTAATCGGTGTATGCTCCAGCTATATAAAGTAAATGTAAACTTGTGCACTGAAGTAAGTTGGGATAGTATTTCATTAAAGAATATTGGAATTTTAAACTGTATAGATATGTACAGTATACTGTTTATATGTACTGTATATCTGTGTACACATCATAGTGCTGTTGCCAAACTGAAATCGCGTTCTGGTTTTGAATCTCGTTTCTGGTTGTTGTCTTGGTGAAGTTTAAACATTCTCCCTGTGTATGTTTGTGGGTTTTCCATCCAAATTATTCCACAATGTTCTGCAGATTAGATGGTCACTTCAGATCTACCCTTCTGTAAGTGTGGGTGTGTGTGAGTGGGCACTGCAATGGACTAGTGTCCTGCACAGGGCTATTTTTTCTCTTGCACCCAAAGCTGATGGGATTGCCTCTGGTTCCTCTGTAACCCAGCATTGGTTTAAGCAGGATTGAGACTGACTTTTAGTACATTAAATTTACAAAGATGCAACACAAGGCTATTTGGTTTTTGCTACAATAAATGCCACATGTTTTTTTCATGCCCACATATCGATATAAGTAGATATGTATTTTTTAAGTTGACATGGCATTTTCGTGTCCTCTTATTAAATTAGGAATGGGTGGTTCACAATTTATGTTCAAAGAAGGTACTTGTGAATAAGGAATATTGGATCTCACAAAATCCCCACTGTACTCTCATAAAATATATATATACAGGTAAAATTCTGTTACAACGAATATCTTTACAACAAAATTTTTATTACAACAAAGTATTTTTATGGTCCCGACAGTTGTCCCATATGACACGAGTCTATAGAAATCTTGTTACTACAAAATACATTCAGCAGATACTTTCAATACAACAAAGTGCCCAAAAGACCTTGAAATGCCTGAATGAATCATCCACAAAGCAGTTAGTTCTGTGGTCGCAACTATGTTGTGTATAACAATCCCTGAGCACAAACATTGTAATTTTTTTTTTCTTTCTTCAAACTTTCCTCATACTTTTTTTTTTTTTTTGCTGTGTTTGTTTTCTGTGGTTTTCAGTGATAACTTTTGCTTATTGCTCGTCAACATTTGAAAAACATCCATTGGAATTTAACTCATTGTCACCCTCCTATAGAAACGGCAGACACGATAAAACGATAACAGTTCATATTACAAAAAAACTTTAAATTTTTGCAGCTCTCGATTGCGGCAAAAGGAAAAAAGACGTTGCCAGTGAATTCGGAACTGTCAACTTCGACACTGTCAACTTTCTTGAAAGACCGAGCAAAAAAAGAAGCTAAATCTCAGGTTGCAAACATATGCGAATTGCTGCATTTGAAGACATTGAAAAAGCCATTTTTATGTGGTTCAGTGATGCTTGTTCAAGAAATATTCCTATTAATGTGCCACTCATTCAAGAAAATGTGAGATTTCTAAACTCTCTTGGGGCTTCCCCTAACTAGACAAGACTCCGAAGAGTGTCCCGAAGTGCTATCACTTAGTCTCTGGAAGACTGTTTATCCATTGCCAGGGCAACAGCAGCCTCACAGCTCTGCTGTGGCTCTTCACCGAAGCAAACAGAAACAATCTTGATGGGTGATGCAAGGAACATTGTAAATGCAGGAAACAGTATTACTTGGCCATTAACCTGGCCACAACCCTGCCTCACTGCTGTGTCTGTTTATAGGCAGATCCTGCTACAATAAATAACCGTGCTGTTCCTGTTTCAAGCTGAATAAAGCTGGTTTTGCTAAAGTACTGAGACTCAGGCTCGTGTTATGGGGTGCAAGGCAGGAACTTGTAGCGCAACTACAATCTTTTAAGATTTGCTCCTATGGCGCTTCACTGCAGCACTGTAAGCCTGCTGTTGCCCTGCCCCGGCAATGGACAAACAATCTTTCACAGATGGGGAAATCGTGCTTTGGGATGCTCTTCGGCTTGTTGTCCCGTTAGGTGAGGGGTGGGTCGGGGGTTCCAAAAGAATTCAGAAACCTCATAATATGAAGAAGAAGAAAAGGATGATTCTGCTTCTGATTGATAACTGTGCTGCCCCCAGCATGCTTCCACATTTAGATAATGTTTGCATTGAATTCCTCCCACCCAATTGCACAGCAGTGCTCCAGCCATTGGATTTGGGCATCATTCGCACCCTGAAAGTGTATTATTGCAAGGAAATGCTGAGAAAAATTCTCGTCAGCATAACGTTTAGACAAAGAAAGCACTATAGTGACAAATACAGAATCTCATTACTACAAAATTTTCATTACAACAAAATATTTTTTAGGTCCCTGGCAGTTCGTTGTAATGGAATTTTACCTGTATGTATTTGAATGTATTATGGTTACAATAAAACTATAAATAAGAAATGGCAAATATTCATGCAGTAATATTACACTTACCTTCAGCTAACTAATTTTTGTTGTTGTTGATCGGTTTAACAGTACTCAGCATGCTTTTACATTACAGAATCCTGGTATGAAACAGCTTCTCTAGGCAGCATCAGGCACATGGCAATATTCATCCCTGAATAGGATAGCAGGCACCATAAGGAACAGTCATTTGTAACCACATTCACTGGTTAAAAGTTAACATCTCTTGGACTCTAAAATTAATTAAATAGGTTCAGAAATGGTCTCAAGGAGTTAACCTAATGTATCTACTTTGATTTTGTTTTGAAACCTAAACACTGGAAGAAAAATCCATTCACAGAAAGAAATAACTTGGTGAACTAAAAAGAAGATAGTGACCAAGGGAAAAAAATCAAACTCAGCATTCTGCAGCTTTTATGCAACAGTGCTAATCACTGTGCCACTCATCTGCAAAATGTTTATGGACATATCACAATGAAATGCCTCACTAAAATCTGTTTTCCTCTATCCAAATATTAAATTTGGTTAACCATCAAGCATCCTTGTGGCAGGTTAGCATTTTTTAAATGTATTTTTTTTTGAAGACACACTTCTGCATATAGTTAAACTAAATTTGGTTGTGATTTCCTGGCAAGAGTTTTACAATGACCCCATCCAAAAACATTACATTCTTTTATTCCCATGCCCGAATTCTTTGTTACATGAACCCAAATACATTTCCTCCACCTATGCTCTATTTCTCTCATTCTTGCACTTACCTGGGGCCTCATGCATAAAGCCGTGCACAGAATTCACACTAAATCATGGTGTATGGACAAAAGTGGAAATGTGCATATGCACAAAAAATTCAGATACCCAAAACTTTGCGTAAGCCAGCAACTTCCACTGGGAGAAGTTCAAATACACTGTGCGCATGGCTGAAGCAGCATGTGCTATAAATGTTCTCCAGGGCTAGATGCTGTTTCCTGATAATTCTCTGTGCTCTCGGCACAATCCACCTTAGAGCTTTCTGATCAGCTGATGTACAGATGTGATTCCACACTCAGATACAGTGGGTTAAAATACCCTTGAGTGGTGCACTGAGAGCAAGAACGCTAAAGCAGCTATGGTATTTGGAATAGTTTGGCCATTCCATGGACCATTATATTGTATCAAGTTTATTACAATCAGATGCCTTAAATTTATAATCGATATGCAGTTAATTTCAGTGTATTTGATAAAGCCATGTCATGGATGTGAATCTAAAATCTTTTGCTGCTGTGAGAATGTACATTGCTTTACACCAAATTTAGTTTTTATACATCGCAATATGAGCATGGAAACGGGCGTATGCAATATTTTTGTGCATTTGCACAGTTTATACATGAGGACCCTGGCTCAGACACAATATACTTCATGCTGGACCCATGATAGGTCTCCTCCCATTACTGCCTGCTACTGTGCTACACTTCATCTATTAGAAGATGCATCTTTTCTCTATACCCTACAATACCGTACATGTTGAGGTAGAGGAATTAGGCAAGCGGGGGAGGAGACATTAAACTTTTACTCCGTTATTATAGATTTAATATTCTTAATATGCCAAAAAGCTAAAGCATTCAAAGGTGATGGTGGCTGACACACTTAAGTATGTGTGATTTTGGTTGCTCTTAAGGTCAAATTACTACTTACTTCAGGTAAACCCAGAAATTGACCCTCTGGCAAGCATGTGTAACCATTATATATATATATATATATATATATATATATATATATATATATATATATATATACTAGGGGGCTCTGCCTCCTGCTCGCTTCGCTCACCAACACCTGGGTTTGGTTAACTGGATATACAATTTAAAGAGATTATTTTCATTTCATTCATTTTTTATTTCTTGATATTTGCCAGTAATAAAGCTGTAGTGAATGAGTTATTCCCCCTTCCCATTGGGTGCGCTTTAAGCCATCTGCTGCTTGTGCCATGCTGCATGATCTGCATGTCACGCAGTGCGTCGATCATTTAAAAGCCTGTACAGCAGCTGTCCTTTAAGCCAGCTGCCTCTTGTGCCGTGCTGTGTGATCTGCATGTCGTGCTGTGTGTCGATCATTTAAAAGCCTGTACAGCAGTGGTCATTTATGCCAGCTGCTGCTTGAGCTGTGCTGCGTGATCTGAATGTCGTGCAGCTCGTCGGTCATTTAAAAGCCTGTACAATACAACAGCTGTCTTTTAAGCCAGCTGCCGCGTGTGCCATGTTGCGTGATCTGCATGTCGAGCTGCATGTTTTTCATTTAAAAGCCTGTACAGCTGCAGTCCTTTAAGCCAGCTGCTGCTTGTGCTGTGCTGCATGATTTGCATGTCGCGCTGCGCGTCGATCATTTAAAAACCTGTACAGCAGCTGTCCTTTAAGCCAGCTGCTGCTTGTGCCTTGCTGCGTTATCTGAATGTTGTGCTGCGTGTCGATCATTTAAAATAGCTTTAATTGTTGCGGGACCACAGATTCTCAAAGCATATGGTCCTGAATCGTGTAAATCTACATTTTGAGCATTAAGTGATGTGAACACAAAAAGATTATTGTAGACTCGGATATTTTGTCTGTAGTGTTCATGGATTTCACTTTCATCAAACAACAAATCTTTTAATTCTCGCAGATACGCCTCTTCATTGGGAGGCAACACTACTTTTCCCTGATGGCAACAGGAATTACCGATCTACAAGTCTCCAACTTGAACTTTACAGCCTTATAATATGTACATACTTCTGACACATCATTTATGTCCATATATTCGATCTCTTTTTGCTGTTCCGTTATTTCACAGAGTAATAATTTCCATTTATTTGTGCTAATGCGATCTTTATTATCTTTTTTTTTTTGATAATTTCGAATTTTCCTACTTTCATATTCTTTAACTTGCTCTGCATGTGTATCATGCCAGCTTTTTTTTTTGAGCCTTTCGATTTCCACTGCTTTCATAATCTCTAGCCTGCTCTTCATGTGTAACGTTTTTGAACGTCATTATGAAGTCTTTTATTTCTGACCTGGATTTGACCTACGAGCTTTTCAATTCCACTTGGTCCGGGCTGATTATTACTTTCCTTATTTTCTGAATTTGCACATAAATTATTATTGTTCTCTTGTGCATCCTTTTTTGTCTTCTTTTCTTTCCAGCTCTTTCGTGTCTCTTTTCAATGTGCTGCTCTTTCTTCTTTGCTTAGTCATTCACGTGCTATCTAGAATGTATAACATTTTTAAGAGCTGGAAGCACATGAAGTGTGTCAGTCAAATGCACTCCAACAACTGCGAGGTTAGATGTCCGTGAACTTGTTTTAAATTCTTTGTAAGTAGAGCATGATGTGCAAAAGTCACCATCTCACAGGTCTTGCTTCCTAAGGTTGTAATGTCTAGTCTCGTGTAACATCAAATTTTATCTCTGAGATGATCACATCTCACGTGACGTCAAAGTGTCTCTTTGAGATGACCACGTCTCGAACCAAGATTTTTTTATATAAGTAAATTATATAATTAAAAGTGTCATAACATTAGGGAACATGGAGGGGAAATCATGTTTTATCTGAGATAGAGAGGTTATTTCATACACTTTACCCAAAGATGTAGGTGTCACAAGTGCATTCTAGAATGTTACTTTTTTATAATTTATTACTTTAGTCTCATTTCACTTTGTTTCAATTATTATTTATATTATGTTTAAAACGTCATAATGTGGACATTTTGTTTCTTGAGCTTATAGCAGAAGACATCATTTTCTAGTATTGTTGGATGTATGCTGCAATGTTGTTGATAGCAATGATGCCTATTTAAGATGTTGGTGTGGTTTGGGAAAGTAATTTAAGAATAGGTTTAGGAACTTTGTTTAGAACGTTTAACATCTTGAATTCTTACTCTTGTATTAAATATTTGATGCTTGATTTTCTTGCAGTATGTGCATTTTTAGTGTTTTCTTTAAACAAAATGTAGTTTTTATTTTGGTCTTAAATAAAGCCTTCATTTACCCATTGTAATCACCAGGGGTGACCCTGAGTCCTAAACCTCAGATACAGTAATGCCCAACATGCTGTTGGGTTTAAATAAAATATATTCCAAAGATCAGCCACAATACAAAAAATCCATCAATTTCCCCCTCCTTCCTTCCTCCAAGAGTATTGCCCTCTGCATCCCGTCTCTAATTCCAACTGAGTGAGGTAGTGGGCTCTCCTTTATAGTCAACCCAGAAACTATTTCCATCTTTCTGACTCAGTTCTGTGAAGCATTTCCAGGTCATACATAAATCAGGGCACTCCTTATCCGGAAGTGCCCTCTGGAGGGCCCCAAAGACACCGACAGGGATGCATCTCTAGACTCCAACTCCCATGCCACTCTGCCAGTGTCAAGCCATGAGGAACACTGCCACCTGTTGTGTGGGGGAATTATCTGCTCCCAGTAGGATCGTTCATCTGCTCCTTCCATTATGGCCTCCTGGCCAGGTATGAATTCTTCCTTTATCCTGGCCACATTGCCTGTCATTTTATCCTGACACCAACATGGCTTCTCCCTCAGCTAAACCCTGTAGTGGTCAGTGTCCAGCCCCTTGAAGGTATAGGAGTAGTGTAGGTTCTGGCCAACTCCTCAGTCCATCCTCTGCAAAAGGTCAAAAGCTGTTTTCTGGTGTAGCCCATTTACCCCTTGCTGGACATGTCACTGTGAACAGTGCTTCCAATGATGTCCCATCTTTGGCTCTAATAGCACTGTCCTCTTTGAGTTTTAAAACAGATAAGAAACTGGGTTGGTTCTGCCTCCTCTGACAACTTCTCATATCTCATCCCACCCTGGCATGTCAACAACTAATGTGCCTGAATCAGGCTGGGCCATGAAGTCATGCAACCTTGGCAGGTGTGCCTAATTGGTCACTTCCAATTTTGAGTCGATTTCCCCTTTTTGCTTTAAATGGTTTAGGAACTTGTATCAGTGGAAAAGGGCATTTTACCTTTGGTGTGGCTTTCATTACAGCAGGGAGATATATTTTTTAACACCCTTTTGCCCTGTAGGAGCAAGTTCAACTTTGTTCCCTTCAATATTGTCCGGGGCCACTTCACACTGCATCCCTATTTCTCTTCCCAGTGATATCTCGTTAGTCTGGGTAGCTGTTTCCAAGATTTGAGGTTCTGACTTGGGCTGTTAAGTTACATCATGCAGATTTGTGGGAATGAGTGTTACTTGGTTCCTTTCAGTTAATTCAAAGGCCGATTCATATAAATTCCTATATGTTGTACCAGATAGATAGATAGATAGATAGATAGATAGATAGATAGATAGATAGATAGATAGATAGATAGATA